>JBAMMX010000005.1:10339349-10894619 GCA_037126225.1 Dillenia turbinata
TAAAACAATATTTCCTGGATGGAGAGCATTTCTTCTTTTTTTTATCTTATTTGACTATCGGTATTCAAAAACCTGATTAATCTCATATAAATAGTTATGAGTTCAATTTAAAAACTCTTTCTCAACGTTTAATTTTTTATTTTAAAATTTTAAATTTAAAATTTTAATTAAGTGAATTTATTAAATTCAATGTGATCGACATCTTAGTAACATTACTAGCCGGACAAACCCAAGATTGGCCAATGAGAAACAAAATGGTCCATAGGGCTCGATCTTAGAGGCCCATTTGATGACAAACCTGAAAGCTGAGCATGCCTAAAGGGGGCCCAGAGGCCCAACATATCTTCTTCTTCTTCTTCTGGGGCAGGGAAAGGGATACTAGATCTGGATGGATGTACGAAGGACGAAATTGATCTGAATCGGAGTTCCTATTCAATCATCATAACTTTGCAACTCTTTAGGTTTCTTTTCTTTTCTTTTCAATTTTTTTTAACTACTTCATGAATTTTCACATATCGCAATTTCGTTTTCTGTTCAACTTTTCTGGGCCTACTGGTAATCAGGAAACGTGGTTTAATTGCGTTGGTGCATATATCATGTTAGTTTGATTCTTTGGGTTGCATTTAGGGTTTGAATTTCTGAAATGCTAAAGTAAATGCCCATATATATGATGTGTGTGTGTGATATGTATGTATGTACGTATGTATGTATGGTTTTCTGGGTTGCCTTCGTCGTATTCATAGGATTCAATTTAGCGTGATTTATCCCCCAATTCAAGGGGATCTGCACTTTATATAATCATTTTGCAAAATTTCATTTGCCAGACAACCTGTTTCCCGGGACAAAAAAAAATGGCCTATGAGAGAGAACACATGGAATGTAAACAATTAAAAGTTCTATTTGAGGTGCAAGGGTGGAATCCGAAAATTACATGGGATTGCCCTGTCTCAATGTTTCCTGGATCGTGGCTTGTTAGTGTACGGTGGCTACGGTTTGTTCAGTGCTTGGTCTGCTGGTTTAGGTAGCTGTTTGCTGCAAGAGTGTTCCCCGGGCTAGTCCAAATGGGCTAATCTATACCGCGCCTAGAAAATGCACATGAAAGAATCTCTCACAGCCTCCCAATGAAGTCGAATCCAAGACCTCAAAACTCTTTCGCCATCTGAAACTGCTCTCCTTTCTCTGATGGGTATTTGGTATTTTTAATGGTGATATTCTAATACAAATAAAGGAAAGAAAAGCAACTATTGATCAAGTTCTTTAAAGTTGCACTCAATCTGAACTGCATTTGCTAGCGGTATGTTTCTGATTGCATGATCAAAATCAAGGATCTAACAGTAAGAGTGATCCTGGTAACATTGCCCCATCCCACATACACCCACCGCCCTTTCTACTGGGAATTGAAGTTTGTCATTTTAAGGGAATCTCTGATATTGTGCCATCTGACAGTGGTTTTACTGAAATCTGTTTTATGGTTATCAATCCGCATCTCACACCCTATCAAAACTGTCAGCAGGTTTTCTGTACCATGGGCACTGTGGAGAAGGAATGTAAGACTGAAGATGTTGGTGATGTTTTAAAGGGAACTGAGGATTCATTGATCAACATAAAAGTCTTGTTCTTCGCTAGAGCTCGGGACTTAACTGGATTAACAGATGTGCATTTAAAGGTATCATCTGGTAGTACAGCTCATGATTGTCTGAATCAGCTTCTTGTAAAATTCCCTGGCTTGGAAGAGATCCGCAGTTGCATGGTATTGGCACTAAATGAGGAATACGCGCCGGACTTTGCAATCTTGAAGGATAGAGATGAACTGGCCATCATCCCTCCTATAAGTGGGGGTTAAATGATCTGAGGTTGGTGGTACACTTTTCTCAGGAAAAGTTTGCTTAAAGCCTGAATTAATTGTGATGTGATAGTGAATGTATCTACCCTTTTATGTCAAGATAATAGTTCATGTTTGTGTCAAGTGGCAAGAAGATCTTTGGTGATGACATAAAGAATAAGGTTTCTGTTAAAATGTGTTCTAAACTCTGTCGGGTATATTATGCTATGAATTAATCAGAGGTACATTGAGCATCTAAAGATGCCAGAGCTGTCATTTGGAGTGGAATGTGCTGCCCGAGTGTGGAATGTGACTAGAACTGTTGATGTTGGATCTTTTTCAAATTTCTATATATGGTGTGAATTCTTTCATCAGAATAAAGATGCCTCGTATTGGACTACCCTTTTGTTTTAGCTAAAATATGAAGGGGACACCTAAACTAAAGCATCAAAATTGTTTTCATCATATTTCTCTTTGATTTCTGTCTAGGTTTATTGTTAATCCTGTAGATAAAGATGAAGTTGGCTAAGGCATTTGGCAGAAGACTGTTACCCAGCAATCTCTCATGTAAGTTTTTTGTATTCTAAAGGCTTCTGCTTGACAGATGATGCTCTCGTTCTCAACATCTGTCTTGTCTTGGTTGAGTCATTAAAGATCATGGTAAATTTGTTCTGTTTTCATTGACTTCCCAGTAGTTAGTTTAGTACCTTAGTCTTTTTTTTTTTCTTGATGCAATTTTTGTACCTTAGTCTTTCAAACACAGACAATGTATACTTAATGATTGTTTGATTCTTGCAAATTACTGCCAAGACTATGAAGCAATTCTTAAACTAGCTCGATCTAGACAGACCCTCATGATCTCTGGGACTCCCCAACTCCAATCTACCACAATGGACGGTAGTTGGTGGCATATTAAACCTTGAGATGAATTGCATTGAGAGAATAGCCATAAGGAGAGAGGCCCCACAAAAATGTTCAATAATTGAGTAAAAAGACAGGTTGAGTACGGTAACAGACGAACCTTTTACTATGAGTCCAAAGTCACGCATTATAGATGCGGACTTGTCCAAGTTGATAGGAACAAGGTGAGGATTATACCTTGTGAGACACCAAAAGGCTAAAGAAAAAGATTAGCCAGCCTTAGGACGAGTTTGGGAGCACGTGATGACAATTAGACCTTAAGATTTGGTGGAAAAGGGAAGCAGTAAGCGGTTGAAGGGGTAGATGAGAGAGAGAGTGGCTAACATACCCTCACAACATCTTGGTATGAACACGTGACATCAAACACCCTCCCAAGGCCAAGGCCGACACCAACCTCACCAACGCAAACATCAAAGGAGTTAGGTGCCTGTTCAGACTTTGAAGAGCTGCATGTTTTGGTCCATGTCTTTATTTATTTATTTATTTATTTTTCTTCTTTTGTTTTATTTTTGATTTATTTTATTTTTGGGGTTGGAATGAAGGGGTCCGACCCCCTAAACAAAACATTTTGAAGGGGTTAGTTGTATCCAACATTATTACCCTCTGTTATTTAAAAATAATTACTTTTTATTTGGATTTAAGGGCAATAATTACTTTTTATTGTACTAAATAGTTGGTTTTGAAATTAAGGATAAAAGAGAATGAGAAAGCCGAGAATAGGCGGCCAGTCTTGCTGAATTCTCAGTTTTCTAATAAGGCGACATTCTTGAATCAGCCAACGCAATTGGACTTCATAAACAAAAATATTTCACCTAAAGTTTCTCGAATAATCCAATAACCAATTGGAAACTTATGGCTTTGACTTCGTGATGAAATACGATACATACATAACAATAATAATAGCATAAGGGGCAGAGGAAAACATGCCCAACTACATACTTTGAACTGACCCTCCAGAAATCAGAAAATTCATAGCACCACTCTTCAAAATAAAGTAACGAATTTTAATAAATTTTATTTATTACAAAGATAACAAGGAGACGCTATTAGAAATTATTGGTCCTTCCATTAACACGCATACCTTGCTTGCAGCCGGTTGTGTATCCTTGTTTCTTTTGATGGAGCATTTTAATTATAACAACTGAATTATCTAATATAAGATTATTCACCACTGAAGCAAGGAAAAAGAAGTTCTTCCTGTCTTAATATCTTAGATTAGAATTGACAGAGCAGTATAGTTGACCAATTGTCAAATTCAAATCAAAATGACAAAACCCGAAACATTATTAATCACTAAAAATATTATAAAATAAAATTAATTATGAAATAACTTTCTAAATAGTTCAAGTGACCGAAAATCACACAATCAAATTTTTATTTTTATTTTTTTTTCACATTCCATAACAAAATAGTGTCATAAAAAGAGGCAATGGTCTCTCCAATAATATTTAAAACTTTTATTTTTGGAGAATTAAGATATGAATCCTAAACCAATATGTTAAAGATCAAATGTCACCGTTCCCTTCGTCTCGAATTCAATGCCCCCTTATCTATTAAAATATATATATATATATATATATATATATATATTGTGTATTAAAATAAATAAATAAAAGATATGAGTCCCCAATTTGTACAAAAATTTCAAACCTGACCAAATATCACCATCCTCACTATTTAACGGAAAAGCCCTCAGAATTCCACAATCCCCCTTTTCGCCTACCGTGACGAACAACGAAGGAAACCTGTCAATTCTCTGATTGTCATTACATTGTTCCCTTTTCGTCTGATACACAACGATTTCTTCTATACATCCCCCTTTCTCTCTCACTCTCCCTCTCTTATATACATGTAAAATTTATTTTGGCTGCTGGAATAGAATCTGCGCATCATCTTCTCCGTCAATAATTATCGAAATAAACACTGTTTCTCTGAGTCCTCGGTTGCATCGAAGCATTTTCTGGGTCTATAAAACGGTACCGTCGTTTCCACACAATTTCTTCTTCATTAAAGTTCTATTGCAGTTGATTCTTTGTGCTTTGATCTCTTCCTGTTCAGGGTTTCCTTCTTCTGTATGTTTAATTTAACGGGATCTTCTTGTATAATCGTGATTGGTTCCTTTTGTGACTTGTTTATTTGTTAAATTAATGTTTTATGCATTTTGTTTATCGGGATTGATTTTTTGTTTCAATTATTTGAGACCCCCTTTTGGGGAAATTCTTATGTCTTTTGGAGTTTTTGTTGTTTTTTTGTTCCTGCTGTTGTATTTGAGACCCCTTTTGTTGTGTTTTCTTCGGGGAAATCTCTTCCAAGTTTCGTAAATTTTTAATTGTTTTGTTGGAACATCTATGTTTGCGTTTAATGGTCTTTCCTTTTGTATAGTGGATCTGGTCATAAACCATTATTTGTTTTTAGGTGTTCCTGTATCCAATTAATTTGTCTTCCTGTATGTAATGTATATGGGGTTTACTGCCATGTTTTTTGAAATTTGTAAGCATCAGCTGTGCTCAATTAGTTTTGTTTATTGCATGCCACTTATTGGCTTTTTATTTTATTTTATTTTTGGCTTTTCCATCATGAACTTGCATGAAAATATTGTGTGATATCTTTGTATTACATCTTTCGGATGTAAGGCAATGAAGATTGTTGATGTCTTCATGTATGAATTGTTGTATTTTGTGGGGAAACTAGTTCTTGTCTCCTGATATTCTTACAAAATGGTTTCAGAATTTTTGGAATGGCCGCTACTGCACTCAACCAGAGCATTGGAACTGTCCATTCTAATGGATTTAGCAACAACTATGGCTCTCAAGATAAGTTTAGAAACATATCAGTGAAATTGATTTCAAAAGCTTCCAAGGTTGATTTTGGGCTGGTGACAAACCAGCTTAGTAGCACCAGTGAGAAGAGCTTTCGCATTCAAGCCTCTACTGCTCAGACTACTGTCTATGATCCTGTATTGTCTTCGCTACGTAACGGCACCAAAAACTCCCCAAAGAAATCAAGTAAGCATTTGTGTTTTGTCATTGCGAAAGTATGTCAACTTGTGCTGACAATTTTTTCCCAGAAAGCTTGCTACTTTTTGTGCAGATATGTTGATACTAGAAGCCTTCTAGATTGTGCGTGTCAGAGAGGGGTGCTGAAGTGGTCTCTTCTTCTCAGTAATTACTTTTTTCTTGATCCATTGCAGATGAAGTGGCCTTGATTCTTATCAGGCACGGAGAATCACTATGGAATGAAAAGAACTTGTTCACGGGTTGTGTTGATGTTCCCTTAACCAAGAAAGGCATAGAAGAAGCGATTGAAGCTGGTAAAAGAATCAGCAACATACCTGTCGACATGATCTATACTTCAGCCCTAATTCGTGCTCAGATGACTGCAATGCTTGCCATGACCCAGCATCGACGCAAGAAGGTGAATTTGGAAAGCTTTTCTTAGGCCTTAGAACAATTCCCACCAATCTTTTCAAACTCTTTATTTCTTTTCTAGATGGTACCATTCTTCCTTCTATTGTCGAGAGTTTTTCTTTTCTTAAGAGAATGGAATGGTGTTAAATTCATTGATATCATAGTGCATTTTTGTGCAAAGCCATAATCATCAAGTAGCTAAGAGCAGACAACACATGAGAGAAAATTGGTTGGGCTTCTAATGAGGTGTTTTCAGGTGCCAATTATCATGCATAATGAGAGTGAAGAGGCAAAGCAATGGACTCGGATTTTCAGTGAAGACACCATAAAGCAGTCAATTCCAGTGATAACAACTTGGCAGTTGAATGAAAGAATGTATCTCCTAATCTTGAGCTATTTTGACTCTTCCTCTTACCCATTTATACCTTCATGCTCCCTGTGGATGTCTTCTGACCTATTTTTTTCAGGTATGGGGAATTGCAGGGTCTCAACAAGCAGGAAACAGCAGAAAGGTATGGAACAGAGAAAGTTCATGAGTGGCGTCGGAGCTATGACATACCTCCACCCAATGGTGAGAGCTTGGAAATGTGTGCTCAAAGAGCTGTTGCTTATTTTAGAGAGCAGGTGAGCATGAACCCTTGTTCTAATGTTCCTACATTTTACTGTTTTCTCAATGACCATAAGCATCAAATCCCGACATCAATTTTCTTAATAATTAGGATCTAGTTGCAACATAAACATGTTATATTCTCCACGTTTAATTTCAGAAATATCTTTTTGCAGATCAAACCTCAACTTCTCACTGGGAAGAACGTAATGATTGCAGCCCATGGAAATTCCTTGAGGTCAATCATTATGTATCTGGACAAGTTGACTTCCCAGGAGGTGAGAAACAAATTTGTTGCAAATTGGAGTGACACTTTATTTTCTAGTTTGTTTGTAACATTTGGACTTCTCCTCTCTGCATGACAGGTCATTAGTCTGGAATTATCGACTGGAATACCAATGCTTTATATTTTCAAAGAGGGGAAGTTTATCAGGAGGGGAAGTCCTGTAGCACCTACCGAGCATGGGGTGTATGCTTATACTAGGGTATGCCTGCTTTCCCTTTATCAGTCCTGGGCACACTCTGACAGACGCACACATGCTAACTTCAGTAGAATGTACTGATATCATAAATCTTCAATCCTTCGTGATCTAGCATGAAATTAGGGTTAACAAAAGATGTTCTTAGTTTCACCTATTAGGCTGTTGTAGCTATATTATAACCTGTAAGCTCTGAAGTTGTCATTTTTTTTGGGGGAGGGGGGGATTGGAGAGGGGTATTTCAGACGTTTTGCTTGGATTGTTTATATTAGCGCATGTATCGGAGACACAGGATCACATTTGCTTCACTTGATTGAAAAGAAGCAAACAGCATGTCTTATCCTCTTTCCTAAACATTTGGCACCTACTAGTATTGGCAGATGCCACTGAGTTCACAATTCATTAACTCTTCTTGTGAGCTCTTTAGCATTGCAAATAAGCCAAGTCAAGCTAAGTTGAGCCTCAAGTTGTTTGTGAATGAACAAAATCCCATTCAATCTTAGCTTGTTTTACTCATTAAACAAGTGGAGTAGCCTTAAATCTAGCCAATACACTTGAAAAACACTAAGAAGTGTAGCCAAGTGGATAAGACTAAATACAATCATTTCCCGAATTAAGGAGCTGAGCAAGCAAAATCACAAGTGGTTCGTGAAGAGCATGGTTCTTAAGTTGTCATGGGGTCTTCTATTGAAGAAATTATCTTCCTGGATGGTGTTTGGCATCATCCTGACTGAAATCCCTTTTTCTTATTTTTTTTCCCCCTTACTTTTGGTCAAACCAATATCACTCTTTTAAACTTAGGTCAGTATTATGGTGCTTGATCATGATGTCTTGAATATATTTAATGTTGTAATGGCTTAAGGGTAAATTAATGTGTACCGACTGGTTGGTTGATTAGTAACTGTCACCAGCTTCTGTTTGGATTGTCAGTCTTTATGATCCACATTGACAGGTTATTGAGACTCTTTTAAGTCTTGAGCAAAATGCCCCATGGGACATTCTAGCCCCAAATATTACTTCTTATGTTTTGCTTTTTTATTTTTTGTCTCGTACTTTGCCTTTCCCTTGGACAGAAAAAAGAAAAGTTGCAATATCAATAGTCTGTTTTTTATTTAACTCCTTCGATTTACGAGTCTGAAATAAACACTAATCTTGTTCTTCCATCTTCATTGCAGGGCTTGGCCTTATACAGGCAAAAGTTGGATGAGATGTTACATTAATTTTAGATAATAGGTAAAATACCTCTCTTACCTTTTTTAGTTTTTTCAAAAACCTTGCCTCATTTTCTTTTTCGGTTTCAGTCCCTTCAATCTGATCATACATCCTCATTCTCTTGCAGGGTCGTATTGTCCGTCATTCAGTAATTCAGAGTCTTCAAACCAATTGGTGTCTTGGTAAAACTTTTTTTTTTCCTTGTAACTTACCATATAGAAAAAGGCCGGCTTCTGCTTCCTTGTATTATTTTTGAGAGTCGACCAAGCCATGTCCAACGTGCGTGGCATTTGGTTTATACGGCGGATGTGTGCGGGAGATAAAGTCTGGACATTGAAAGACTAAATAAGATCATTACATTACCTTTCCTTTAGGTGTAATACTTTGTTTTTATGTTATTTGAAGGTATTTCCTCTTTGAATGGTGTACTCCATCATTGTATTACTGTGACAAGAGGTTGCAAAAGTTAATGTTATGAAAAAATTCTAGCAAAAGCGTTTACACTTTTTTGAACATGTTATAAGAACCTCACTCTCTATGAGGTTGGGGAGAGCATAATTTTACCAAACCAATGTTGAGATAAAAACGCTAGTACATTGGAATACTCACAAATCGATAGCTAATAGAGCAAATATTGCAGGAATTCAAAAAAAAAAAAAAAAAAAAAAAAAAAAAAAAAAAAAACAGAAGATACCAAATTTACTGGAAAATCCTCTGGTGTAGAGAAAAAAAAAAACATGGGACAAGCAGGGTAAAAATTCACTATAAAAAAATAAGCAGTTACAAGAGTTGATATTTTAAATTTGTTATTTTAAATTTATATCCAAAGCTTAAGATCCACAACAAAAAGAAATGATTATAAAAGTTGTACCTCTTTGAAAAACCCATAAATTATTCTCAAAGAAAATTCAGTTATTATAGAAGATTATCTCTCACCCTTGTTTTCTCTATGAGGCAAAAAACTCTCTCTCTAGCTCTCGACACCACTCTCTCAAGCTAGCAGAAAAAAATCACCAAACTCGATCTCTCTCTTACACTTATTAATTAACAATATAGATATAAACGTGAATGACCACCCAATATATCGGATTTCATCATCCTCCATCGTGGCGTGCAAAGACCCACTTGCTGGCACCCGTGTCGTTCCTTTTTTTGTTTTTCTCCCTCTTTATCCTCTTCTCTCTCTCTCTCTCCACATTGAAAAAAAAAACATAAAAGAAAAAAAGAAAAAAAAATGCATTAGTCGACTAAGGCATTATTTTTTTTTTGCTTTTTTCTTTTCAATGATATTTAAAAAAAAATACCATAGATGGTTTTTAAAAATAATTTTAAAAACATTTTAAAAAAACATTCTTATTTATATTTTATGATATTTTTAATAAAATATGATAGATGTTTTAAAAAAATTGTTTTAATATTATAATACAAGAAAAATTATAGAAAAATATAGTTATTTTTTTAAAAAAAAATCAAAAAATATAAATTAAAATGTTTTTTAATTTTTTAAATATTTTTTCAAAAAACATCTATAATATATTTTGCATCATTTTTTTTCTTTTTTGTTTTTTTCAATTATATTTAAAAAATGTCATAGATATTTTTTAAAAAATAGTTTTAAAAAATTAATATTTTTAAAAAACATTATTATTTCAAAATTTTTTAAAACATTTTAAAACATTTTTATTTATATTTTGTAATATTTTTAATAAAATATTATAGATGTTTTTTTTTAAAAAAAAATTGTTTTAATATTATAATACCAATTATAGTTGTATTTTTTAAAAAAAATATATATCAAAAAATATAAATAAAATTTTTTTAAATGTTTTTAAAATTTTTTATAAAATAATGTTTCTTAAAAAAATTAAATTTTTTAAAACTATTTTTTGAAAAACATCTCTGATATTTTTTTTTTTGAATGACCACCCAATACATTGGATTTCGTCGTCCTCCGTCATGGCGTGTAGGACCCACTTGCAGGCACCCGTGTCGTTCCTTTTTCCCCCCCTCTGTTTCCTCTCCTCTCTCTCTCTCTTCATGGAAAAAAAAAGTAAAAAAATAAAAGAAAAAAAATGCCTTAGTCAACTTAGGCATCTCCTAAATGTTTTTTAAATATATTTTTTTTATTTTTTAAATATTTTTTAAAAAAACATCTATAATATTTTTTGCATCTTTTTTTTTTCTTTTTTCTTTTTGTCAATTATATTTAAAAAAATATTATAGATATTTTTTAGAAAATAGTTTTAAAAAATTTATATTTTAAAAAACATTATTATTTCAAACATTTTAAAAACATTTTTATTTATATTTTGTGATATTTTTAATAAAATATTATAGATATTTTAAAAAAAAATTGTTTTAATATTATAATACCAGAAAAATTATTGTTATATTTTTTGAAAAAATAAAAAAATATAATTAAAATTGTTTTTTAAATGTTTTTAAAATTTTTTATAAAAGAATGTTTCTTAAAAATATTAATTTTTTAAAACTTTTTTTAAAAAAACATATATAATATATTTTTTTAAATATTGTTGAGAACAAAAATGAGAAAAAAAAAGAGTAGAAAAATTATAGTTATATTTTTAAAAAAATATCAAAAAATATAAATAAAAATGATTTTTTAAATGTTTTTAAAATTTTTTATAAAATAATATTTCTTAAAAATATTAATTTTTAAAATTATTTTTTAAAAAACATTTATGATATTTTTTAAAAAATATCATTAAGAAAACGTAAAAACGAAAAAAAAAAAAAAAAAAAAAAAAAAAAGAGAGAGAGAGAGAGGATGTGTTGTCAACTTGATATCATTTGTTTATCAGGATGTGTTGGAATGTGGTATTTAAAAAATATTTTATTTTGATTTTGTGGTATTGTGTTATTATATTATCCATTGCTATATTGGCTAGTGTGGTGCTATTTCCCCTACAATTCATTGGAGAGATTTTGTGAAATTCGAACATGAAGTTTGATTCATTGTAGCAAATTTGTGGAAGTTCAAAGGCATTGCATGCTGTTGAAGCAATGTAGAGTTCTCTCAATTAGTTGTCGACTATCGAGGAACATTGCGTGAAAGTTCAGAAGCATGCACTGAAGACAATTTGCGGAAATTGACAATGGAGGTGAGTACTCTCTTCGATTGGCAAGGTAGTAGAATGACATCGAAATTAGTCTAACATTGAAATCCTTTGGTCAGTGTAGATACTTGGTTAACTTTTGGCACCTGAAAGTGGCAAAGCTGTCTATTCTTCTGGGCTTTAGTCTCCTTATAAGACTTCTCGCCGTGCAATTTAGTCCATTAGGTATTTGTACTCAGTTCACTTCATTTACTAAAATTTGCATAATCAGATTTATTGAAATTTGCATTCTTTTACTTAAATGCGATATGGGTTTGTAATTTTATCTTATGGGTCCATCAAAAGTTTATTTGTTTTTCTCTCAATAAAATTTTGTTGCTCTCTCTCTCTCTCTCGAGACGATTTGCAAGTGCCCGCATCGCCTTTTTTTCTGGTCTCTATGCAGGGAGAGCAAGGGCCTCCTCCCATGGTGTAAAATTTATACTTGTTTGCAAAATTTATTGCATTTCATTGCAAAAATGTGACCATTCTTAAGTCACTGAGTTGAGAGATTGATAACATGCAATTTATTGAATTTATTATTGTTATCATGGTTTGAATTTGAATTGTTTAATTACCCAATGGTTGGATTTATTGAATTTTCATTTTAGGAGATTGGGTTTGGGGTGGGGGATTGAAGCAATTTTGAAACTAATTGGGTCAAGACATCTTTTTGGGCATTGAAGGGGGGTGAGCCAAGATTTTAGTTGATTAACCGCGGTGGAAAATTTATTGCCCCCATTGCTCATTTTTTTAGGAAAAATTGTGATGTTCTTCATTGTGTGTTTTGGTCTTAATTTAATTTCTTTCTTTTACAAATGAGTTAGATTCTTGATTGAATTTTAGAAAACTTAATATGTTTGTCATGGGCGGTGGAAAGTAGCAACTAGATTATTTTTGTTTATGGGTCTTTTACCGGTATTCATATGACCTAGGGAATCAATGAAACAAAATTGAGTAATTGCGACTATCCCAATTATTTATATTTTGGTTTATTGTTGGTGTACATTATATTGATATGGGGCGTTTTCGCGCCCCCGATCGTTAATAAAGAAAATATAGATTTATTATGACTATCCTAATAGATCTAAGGTTAAATGTTTGAATCGCGAAATAATATTTTTAACCAATGATCAATAAGACAATCGAATATATGAACCCTTGAATTGGAGTTTTGTGAATTGATTTTCTTCCTTAAATTTTAGTATTTTGCATTGTTGATTTGTTTCTTATTTTTAGTTTTTTTTTTTATTTAGCAATTTTTATTTTAGCAAATTGTTTGAAACCCCTCAACTTTATTTTAATATTAAATTAATTGTTTTGGATTTGAATTTTTTTCCTACAAATGATTTATCTTAAAAAATGCAAAACTTTTACCTTTTTCTTTTTGTGATTTGTTAAATTTAGCCTATGAGTACTGTTGTATTAAGTGAAACCATTTGATAGCTTACGTACTATACTAAACAACTTTCTTGATTTATAGGCAAGAGTTACTTTGCATACTTGTTTGGAGTGAAGGAGCCGGGTTTCTATGGAGCTATTGTGAGTTCACTGTCATTTGCCCACTTTATTCTTTTTGTTGCATTGGGTTGGTTGTTAATATTAATGGAGATGAGTTTCATATAATTTCTGAAGTGCGTTATTGGCTCTTTACGAATGGAGAATATGTAACCTAATGGTAAAATCATCCAATTGGTGACTCATAAATGGATTAATGAGATTCCCCTATCCAGCGAAACTTCAACTTGACACAGCGAGAAAAGAAGACCTCGTTGACCTTGACTCTAATTTGACGTTCAAATGATTCAAGAGGTCTAGAATAAATGGGAGCTCTTGGGAGAAAGTGATAGCTTGACTCTATTCCAACTTTTTGAAATGACATGAAAGGTGTAGAATAAGGGGGAGCCCTTGGGAGAAAGTGAAATGTCATTACTTGTAATGATATTTTACTTGTTCCTTGAATTGGAATCAAGCTTGCCATGGCGGGTCAATCTGGCAGAAGATATTGTCTGATGGAGAGTTAAATAGAAAAAACAAGTGTGCCAAGTTGTTCACAATGAGAATAGAAATCTCATGTGGAACAGAAGGGTAAAAGCCAATTTGATTGCTTGCTTGAGCTCTCATGTTTATTTCTAATTCCTGAAAGCATCCTCCTCTTAATTGGAAAAATAAATTAAATAATAAATGTAAAGATATCAATATGTTATTCACGTTGGACCCAATGTGTTTAGTTGGATACCTTGCTGCTATTTCTGTCTTTATATTCCTTCTTAAATTGTTGATTAGCCTTTGGTAGTACTCAAAATTATATGTTGGTCGCCATGTATTTGTTTTTGTTTTTACTGCTTATAATTTGTTTGATCCATATATCAAGTAAAAAAAAATTATAAATGTGCTGTTAATTTTTGAAAATATTGGAGGGATATACTCTTTTTCCTTGAAAGATTTGCGATAAAGAAAATAATAATCATGTGGAAAAACAAGAGGAGTGCTAGCATACTTCCTGTATAACAACCTCATAGTTGCTTCTTTCGTTTCTGTTTCTGAATCACAGAACCCAAGATGAGAATCTCGTAAAAATGTCTACCCACAAAACTATATTCCCAAAAACACTCCTATTTTACAGCTAAAGTAATATTCCCATGGATCACTCAGAAATTTTTACCGTTTAAGTGTTTTTTCAATTCTCATTCAAGATTCATTAGTGCTCCTACTTATCGCATTCATTACATCTCAGTGTCTTCTAAGATGATTCTACAAAGACCAATTGCCGGCTTGCAAGTATCTTTTTCCCCAACAGACAGGAACATGCTTGATAGTTGGTCAGCAGTTGAGCCAGGTTCTTTTAAAGTTTGTGGGGAGACCTATTTTAGGTATGCTACAGTTGGGCACTTGGTGTGTGCTTGTGTGAACAACACTTGTGCATCCTTTGTGTGAAGGCTGTTGAAGTCAATAAATATCACAATTCTTACTTGAACATTTTGAATTTCTATGTGATAGGGATAAAAAGAAGGAACTAGCTCCTAATACTATCTATTTGGTGTTGACACATTTTTATTAGCAAGAAAAATTGATCACATAGCTTGGTTCTTGGAAAATAGAGGGAAATCAATGATATAGAGAATTAGTTTTGTTCAAGTCTAGATGTTTAGTTGGATCTTTGCTGACTAATGTAAGACCACATGATTGAATCACTGCACAGCTATGTACGTGAATAATGCTTAAAAGAATCTGCAGCTTCTTGGAGAGACAGAGAAGGGAAATAATATTAGTATTTGTTGTTTTATGACTCTGAAATTAACATAGCATTTAAGGGAAAATAGACATTTGCCCTGTTAATGGTTCAGAATTTTTACTCCCCATTCCTCACCCTCCCTATCCTCTCTCCTCCCTTAAGATATATAGAGGACCAACCCTCTCATGCAAGTAATTGGGAAGATAAACATATTTACTATTATAGTTATTTTTGTCATAATTTTGTTCTCAGATTGCTATGTACAAAAGGTTATATGAAAAGGAAGTCAAACTTCATTCCTCCTTTTCATGTGAAGAACCCCCTTCAGGTTGTCTCTTTACCCTTCTTGTATTGCTTTCATTGCTTTCACACTTCATTGTAGGTAAAAGGAAGCCCCACTATGGATTAATAGTTTACCCTAAAAAGGTGCAATTATGTTGATTGGATTAATTATTGAGCATTCTAGCATCACCTAACCGAATCATTTATGCTTCTTCACAAAGAATGAGTTGTTTGTATGTTGACTATGAACTCTTTCATATGCCTACAATTTTTTTCCCATTATAAATCAAAGTTTTAAGAAAAATATCCTTGTGATTGATTCCATTTCCTTTTTATAAATTATTTACTTTTGCATTTAATTCTTCTTAATTCATTCTTAGGGCTTTGCAATCTTTAGTTACTCACCAGTTTCCTTTCTCTGATCTGTAAATTTCTGTCGGTTGGTTATGATTAGAATTCAAAAATTCATCACATAGCATGGTAAAAAGTAAGCTTATGAAATTTTGATGGCCAATTAACATGCTGCACTGCAATGACTTGAAATCTGTTACATGACTCAACTAACTGACCGTAGAATGGTGTCTGAGGGCTAATGCTAGATATGTATGATTTCAAGAATGATATCTGGCTATGTCATTCCTTTAGAGGAACATGCTATGACTTCACCGCATTTGTAAGTGCTTCACTGATTACACATGTAAATATCTACCACGCAGACTTGATCTGCTACATTTATTGAATTAATCTTGTTTGTCACACCTCAGAAACCTGCTATCAACGTGTAACTAGGACTGGATTTGCACCAATTAACTAGCAGACCACTTACTCTGTCGTGGTTGGTAGGAACAACTTTGACTGCTTTTAGTGTGATCGTTGTCACCCCTAATTTTGCGTGGTTCATCATTTCTGTGTATCTGTTTGGACTGCACAAACTTACACATTCAGAGAACATACATGACAATCTAGGGGCTTCGCATATTTCCTGTCCCAATTTTCTCACTTATGAGATTTCTTTGTTGTTGGTTTGTATGAGATCTGCCTTTTTCGATGGCACGAGTTATGAATATTGGAGTTACAAACAATTTTCATTTGCATGACTGAGGATGAGTTTGATTGATTTAAGACTTTCAAGACAATTTTGTTGTTTCCCTCTTTAACTTACTTGTCGTTGTCATATTTTATAAATTGAAAATTGAAGGAAGTTCCTTCCAATTAATCTTTTATAATTATTTCTAATAGGCATGTAGAATCAAAACTTCATACTGTACACATGCGCGGTGTAATCCACCTGGGAAGTTTCAATGGCTTACGTATCTGGGAAGCCAATTTTTACAGATGAAGAGTTTGATAAATGAAATTATAACTTGAGGTCGGTACTACCTATTTCTTATTTATCATGTACATTCTCTATGAAGGGAGTGAAATTGTTGTTGAGAGTCCAAGATTGTTTAGCATATATTGATTTATGATGGAACACTGAGTTTATCTATGTTAGACCAAAGAAGACGAAATTGGTCTCAGTAGGTTTGTTTGGCATCAAATTTTCAGATGGAAGGGAGTAAAATTGTTGTTGAGGGTCCAAGATGTAGTCTCCGAAGTAGAAAGGTGTGCATATTTGTTATAACTTTTCTTTTTGGATAGTGAAATTATTTGTTGTTAATTAGACTACTGATTTAGCATATATTGGTTGGTTTTCTATACATTTACAGTGACCTATCCGTTGACTATTTGAAGATGTTCCTCCTCTATGTCTCAGCAGCAGTTATTGCACTTGGACTGTAAGTGATGTTGTTACTTGCAAATTAATGCAGATCTATAATTTCTGAAGTTACATTCTTTGTGGATAATTTGAGTTTATAGCTACTGCTGTCAAATACACTTTTTCTCTTAGCTCAGAAACTGCAGTCAAATAGAACTTATGCAAGAAAAATTATGCAATGTTTTGAGAAACTACTGGACACATACCAAGCTTTAGATTTGTTTCTAATGACAGCGGAGACTCTTAGTTTTATTGTGCATCAAGACCATTCTATTTATAGCATTTTTCTTTAGAATAATATTTCATTTACTTGAAGGTGCATGGTAGTACTATGAGTACCACCAATAGTCCTTTCCCTGCTACTTGTAAGATCATAGTCTTCCAATAATATAGGTTCTTTTGGCATATTTGATCACTTGCATGTTTATGGTTTTCTCGCTTGCGGTGTCATTTCATATAGCTCAGAATATTTTCTCCAACTTCTTAGTGGTCTTAGTGACATTTTTTTTTTTTTTTGATTTAAACACAAATCATGTGTCAATTACTTACTGTTTTAACAGGTTTTTCTTCCTAGATGATTAGACCGGATTTGAGACAACATACCTCCTGGAGGTAACTGGTAGAACTCAGATGCAATATCCTGAAAGTTCTAGCTGGTTGATGCTCTTAATCAACATTGATACAAATACTAATAGTGGTTTACTAAAAAATAGTAACTATGGAGACGTCTATCTATTTCTTGGTTCATGGATAAAAAACAATACTTGTTCTGTTTGTTTCACATTTTTTTTTTGATCCATTGAAGTGCAGCTTCCAAAGCCATTTAGTTTCATTTTTGCTTGGTTTGCTAATGATTGTCTTTACGTTCATTTGGTCCTTTCTTTTGAATTAAGAAGTAACTAACATAAAGAAAGATGAGAATGTCATCTTCTTTTGACTTTTGGAGATGATTAACCCAAGGGCTTGTCAACTAGGTTTTTTCTTGTTTTGATATTTATTTGTGTTCTTGTCTCTTTTTCAAACCTTAAATAAAAAAAAGGGAGTTCACACGCAATAAAATAAAGAGAGATGTGAGATACAATAAAAAAGGAAAGACAGAATATAGGCAAAATTTTATGATTTTAGGTAATTATAAAAATAAAAAGTTGGGGCATGATGGCCCTCTAAACCTCTCTTTGGTTCTATCCTCACATCATGATTCTTTATTTGGATGTTATTTCTTGTCTATCCATTGCATGGAGCAATGTCAAGCCATGATTGAACAGGACAGGCACGAAACCTTCTGCGTCCCGGAGCCTTCAGGTTCTCTCTCTCTACAATTCTAGCTCTCCTGTGTTTGAGTTTTGATTAAACATAGTTAGGTTTTATCTATCTTCTCTCTCTCTCTCTCTCTCTCTCTAGAGAGTTGTTTATGTGTTGTAGGTTTTGGTTGTGATTGTAAGTTTCGTCCATGAGGGATATATCTTGGAGTAGATTAAGACTGAATCAAAGGGTTCGAAGAGACTATTGAGATTAGGACTAACTGATGGACATTCTGATGTCCTATTGGGTACTGCTACATTCCATTATGGTTTATTGCCTACTGAACACCTAATAAAAGATTTATGCTTATTTTTTTATTGGGTGCTTCTTAAAATCATGGTTTATGTAGTTGCAATTGAAGTTCAGTTGGCATATAAAATCACTGCAAAGTAGTCGATCATTCCATGTGAATGGAGAAAACTAATTGGGCATTATATAGCATTCAAACTCATTGCCTGCTGTCTTTCCTCTATTTTAGATGTAAAGTAACATTTTAATAAAATTACCAAAAAACCTGAAGGCCAATAATCTTTCTTGAAATGGATTTACCTAAGAGCCATGATTTGTAAGCAGTTGTCTTTACAGAATTGGTTTTGAGAAAATTAACTACATTTCTTGCATAATACTTTGTTGATGCTTTTTGGTGTTTGTGATTAGCCAATGGAATTCGCCAATTTTATGATGACGAAAATTTCACTACTGCAAACACCATCCTTTGGTATTTGTAAAATTTGTTGTACCATTTTCTCTTCACGTGAACTGTACCATGAACTTGATGCTTTAGGGAAGCAAGGCATTTTCTTGTGGTGATGATCAAGTAGTAAGAAGCATGTATGGTTATGCTGATCCTGGAGATTGTGGACCCCCCATCTTATGGATTTACAGGTGCTGAACTCTTTCTAATGAAGTTGACAAAACTATTATGTAGTTCTTACTTGTAAATTAGAAGCATCTTTTCAGTAAGATACTGTTATGTTTGTTTAATATTGTACAGTTACAAATAAGGCGTCTTCCTAAGCCAGTGATTGCAATGGCAAACCTTTCTATTCTTATCCAGTGATTCAGGTATCTTCAAAAGTGTTTCATTTCATCAATACATTTTGCAGGTTGCAAGCTTGGATGTTGATTTTGGGTGTTCTATCATGTCACATTTGGTAAGTAAAATGTTGAAGGTCCTTCCTGTGAGATTATACTGTGCCATTGCCTTGTTAATTGCTAATGTTATCATTGAAAGACTTTTGAAATTCATTCATAAAAGAACCATAAGAATTTTTGAAGAACTATCCAAGACAGGTGAATAAATAGGTACTTTCCCACCATATGATGCAAGGAATGTGCCTTTGGCAGTCTCAGTGTGTCACCCCATATGATCCTCATTTTTATATGTACTCATATTTATGTCTTCACAATGGCTTGTTCTTTATTTTGGACATTTTGACCATTTGGAATTCAAATTTAATTATACAGATTGGGCCTAAGAAGGCATGTGCAATGTGGTTTCTCACAAGATCCTATTTTGCTTCTGAAGCCAAAAAAAGAGAAAAAGGGATTGATCAACGCTGTTGTTCCAGTGAGTTAATTTTTAGTCATCAGGAGTTAAACTATTTCTGGGTTTCAAGATTAATCTTCTTTTGATCTTTGATGGTAATATTAGTTGTATGTTTCTATTTTGGCTAGTTTGAAAATTCAGAGAAAGAAACAGTCAAATGGTGTCTGGAAATCCTAAGAAACAGCCCAGCTGCAATTCAAGTGCTCAAATCAGCCCTTGATGCAGTTGATAATGGCCATGCAGGAATACAGGGGGTCCTTAGCTTCAGCTCTCTTACAACAAAATCATATCCTTTCCTTTTATTTCTTTTCACTTTCAGCTCCATTGTACTGCAACTGCTCTGTTGGTGGCAATTTTCCCTTTCTTTTTTTCCGGCATGTTCAAGTTGAGCTTCTTCCTCTTCACTTTCCTCCTAAACTTTGGATCATTTACTTTTTTGATTAGGAACTTAGTGGGAATGCTGTTCGTATCTTTTATGCCGTTGAAGAAGGTAATGAAGGGAAGAGAACATATTTAAACCATAGACGTCCTGATTTTTCCAAATTCTGTAAATAACTGTAGATGGAATAATCTGGTTTTCTGTATGTTAGAATTTGTGTTTGGACTCAAATCTTTTTACTTTAAGTCTTATGCAATGTAAGGAGCAGGAAAGTTCTGTTGTAACCATGTTAATAAAAGGATAGTAGCATCAGTGTAGGTAGCAAGAGTTCATAACTAACAGCTTGGAGTCTTTTCTTTTCTTTTTTATTTTTTTTTTCTTTCGCAAAATCTCAATTTTAGGTTGAATTGAAATTTAAGTGTTTTTTAATGTTTAAAAAAAATTACCTAAATTTAAGGTTGGGGTTCTGGATTCCTCATTATACTTGGACAACTACTTATGTGTTAAAAATACTTTAAAGATGAATCGAGAGAGATGGTAATTGTAGAATGAAAAATTATATCTTCTAGCAAAATATTTTGGACTTCAAGACACTCAATTCAGAATTGGTGTTGAAGCAAGTTTTCTGATACCTCAACCTCAGTCCTCAACATTTGTCAAGTTGATGATCAAGTTACCATTATAGTTGTGGTTTACAAGTTTTATTGGTCTCTTCTTCCTTCTCTCTCTTTGTACTGTTTCTACAGTAGATTTTTGTTGTTTTGTTTCTGGCATTTGGTCAGCATTCTGAAAACTTTTTCTTTGTGTCTTTGTCTTTCTCTCAGCAGCGTGGGATTCTGT
Source organism: Dillenia turbinata (assembly GCA_037126225.1). NCBI lineage: Eukaryota > Viridiplantae > Streptophyta > Magnoliopsida > Dilleniales > Dilleniaceae > Dillenia > Dillenia turbinata. The sequence goes on from JBAMMX010000005.1 coordinate 10,360,260, forward strand.
GGTTCTTCAAAATATTGGTACTTATATTTTTTCTGCATTTTTACAATTTTATTTTCTTTTTCCAATTTGGAACATGGAACAAAATATGAGATTTTTTTGTTTTCCCCAAACATGAATAGTGTTTTTTTGGTTCCTGTCTTTGGAACACAGAAAGATAAGACAAATCTATGATTAATTTACCCATTAAAAGAACTTAAAATAGGCTCCCTTTTTACCCATTAAAAAATGAGACAAATATTATAATAATATAAAAATTATACTTATAAAAATACCAAATAAAAAACAAAAGCAAGCAAGGTGACCAAGCCTTTGGTCGACCGAGACTGGGCCTTTGGTCGACCCCCAAGCCTTTGGTGAACTAGGCCAGCCTTGGTCGGCCAAGCCTTGGACCTTGGTCAACCAATGCTGGACTGGTGGGCCTTGGGTCAACCCAAGATTTGTACTTGGGTCCTAAGGTTGGGCCTTTACAAGCATAACATTGGACGTCCATTTCTATTTTTTCTTTATGTATCCATTTTTTCTTATTCTCTCTATAATCTATATTCTACTAAAAATGCTTTTACATTTCATTAACTTATATTATACAAAAAATATAATACATATGTTTGTTTGATGAAAAATTTTTCCTTTATTTTTCTAAGTCATAATTTTGAATTTTTTTATTTTCAATTTATCATTTATTAAATAAATTAATATAAGTACATTTAGTCTGCACATAGTTTCTATCCAAATAAAAATTAAGATGTTTAATGAATATAACAAATATTTCAAAAAAATATTTAAATTCTTATAATTATTTATTGTAAATAGTCATAATTTTTTTTAACAAATTCCAATCTGTTAACTTATAAATTCAAATTTAAATTAACGTTTTAATAATATATATATATATATATATATATATACACAAATGGGCACATCACCCATTCAAACTCCACACCGCGCATAACATAGTGTAACCCTCCTAGTTTGAATTTTATGTAGCTTCCTCAAGAGACTACTACTTTTCTTTCTTCTTTGAGCCATGTGCATTAAATGTTACTCATGCAAACTTTTTATTTCTCTATATCACACACAAACTCTCTCTTTCTACATTTATGTGTATATTCCTTCTTAAAAAACCACTTTGCATTTAATGCAATACCACACAAGTAATCAAAGCATTAAATGCTTAAAAAATAACTAGACATGAGTTGTTTCTTTTGCAAAGCACGGAGATACATGAAGAATACGGAGAGATTTAAAACTATCAAGAGACTCAAAGGCTACTGAGTGACTGAATGACTATTGAGAGACTCCACACACTACTGAGAGATTCAACGGCTACCGGGAGACTCATAAAACATAAAAATGGAGCTGGACATATGGGTAATAACAGAGAGCCCCAACAATCTCTCCCTCTAGTCCCATTAAGAGGAAATCAATCTCTCGATTATGTTACTTGGACATCACCTTGGCCAAAATGTTCAACTTGGCCAAGTTGGTACAAAGCTCAAGTTTTTTTTTAGGAGCCACCTTCATTAATATATATGTAGTACTCTTGTTAGTGCAAATCTTCTATAACTCCAACATGTGATTCTCAATCACAGAGCATAACCAATGATACCGCACTTCAATATGCTTGGTTCTCACAAGATACATGGTATTTTTACTCAAATCTAGAGCATTCTGACTACTATAGAATACCACATACTCCTTTTGGGTTACCCCCAATTTAAGAAGAAACTTTTTCAACCAAAGCATCTCTTTACCTACTTTGGTTGCTATAGTATATTTAGTCTTTATAGTTGATAAGACAACACACTTTTGTAATTTAGACTGTCAAGATACGGTTCCCCCTATAAAAGTAAACAAGTACCCTTAGTAGATTTTCTATAATCAAGATCACCTGCTATGTCTGTATCAGTAAGACCTTTTAGAACTGGTTATTTTCTGCCAAAACTCAAGGACAATTTCGAAATACCTCTCAGGTATCTATATATCCATTTCACTGCATCCCACTAATCATTTCCTGGATTAGAAAGAAATCTGCTCCCTACACCAATTGCATGAGCTATATTTGGCCGAGTACAAACTATAAGATACATTAATGAACCTACTGTAGATGAGTAAAGAATAGATGACATAGCATGTTTTTCTTCTTTAGTTACTGGATAAGATCTCATACTCAATTTAAAATGATTAGTAAAAGGTGTACTAACCGATTTAGTATAATGCATATTGAACCATTTGAGTAAACATTCAGCATACCTTTCTTGAGATAACCATAACTTTCTAGCTGTCCTATCACAGATAATATCCATACTCAAAATCTATTTTGCTGGATCTAAATCCTTCATTTCAAAGGATTTAGACAAGTTATCTTTCAACTTGTGAATCATCTCAACATCTTGTCCTACGATCAGTATATCGTCAACTTACAATAGGAGAATAATAAAGTTGTCATTAGGAAATGATCTCACTTACATATAATAATCCACATTTGTTCTTTTATAGGAATGTTTTACCATAAAAGAATCAACTTCTTATACCACTATCTGGAAGCTTGTTTTTACCCATACAATCTATTTTTCAATTTGCAAACCATATGTTCCTTCCCCTTCACTTCAAAACCTTCTAACTAGTTCATGTAAATCCCTTCTTGTAAATCACCATGCAAGAATGGAGTCTTAACATCAAGTTGTTCAAGGTCTAGATTCAAACTAGTTGTCAATTTTAGTATAACTCAAATGGAACTCATCTTCACAATATGTGAAAATATCTCATCAAAATTTGTACCCTTCTTTTGGGAAAATCCTTTCACCACCAAACGAGTTTGGTACCTCATTGGGTTCTCCCCATCTTTCTTAGCTTGAATACCCACTTATTCTTAAGTGGCCTTTTACCCTTTGGAAGCTCAACTAACTCATAAATGTCATTTTTCTATAAGGAATTTATCTCCTCTCGCATAACTTCTAACCACTAATCCTTATCAGGAGTGGACTAGATTTCCTGGAAATTCTCAAGCTCCTCCTCATTAATAAGAAAAATATACTCAAAACTAGGATATCTCATGGATGGTCGACGCTCTCTCATAGATCTCCTAAGTTGAGATCCTTCATTCTCTCGTAGATCTCCTGCTCGGTACCTATTGCGTCTAGCTATATAATGTTATCGCTGGCATCTAACCCATCACTAACCATGACTGGATCATCTATATCCTCAAGTTCGGTCCTTTCTGTATTTCCACCATCCGTAGCACTACTAAGTCAAATTGTTGCTGGTGTTTCATCCTTCTACTCAACAACACTTCATGAAGTATTCAATTTCCTTTTAAAATCGAGTATAATTCTTGCTCATGAAAAATAACATCTCTACTCCTAACAACCTTTCTCAATTTTGGATCTCATAACTGGTAATCAAACTCTTCATCACCATAACCAATAAATATATAAGGAGTGGCTTTATTGTTTAGTTTTGATCTCTGCATTTTCCACACATGCACAAAAGCTTTACAACCAAAGACCTTCAAATGAAAATATGAAACATTTTTGTCTATCTATGCCTAGCTAGAGTGTCAAAACCCAAAGGAACTGATTGTGATTTGTTGATTAGGTAGCAAATTATGGAAACTACTTCACCCCGAAAAGATTTTGACAATTTAGTCATTCTCAATATAAATCTGATTCTTTCCATGATGGTACAATTCATTCTCTTAGCCACACCATTGTGTTGTGGTATCCCACGTTCTCTTTTCATGTCTTGTTCTATACTTTGAGCAATAAGTTTTAAACTCATTAGAGGTGTACTTTCCACCATTATCAATATGAAGACATTTTAAGGGTAATCCTGTCATCCTTTCACTATAGTATGAAAACTTTGAAACCGTTACAAAATCTGACTTTTGTTGCTCAACAAAAATACCAACATCTTTCGTGAAATATCATCAATAAAGATGACAAAATATCTGTTTTCATTAAGAAACTCAACCTCCATGGGACCACAAATATCAGAATAAACCATTTTAAGTTTATTTTCTTTCCTCTTTGGAGGAATATGGAAAGAAACTTTACGACGCTTACCAAATAAACAATGTCACATGAGTTTGAAGAAACGTATTTGGCTGAAGGAATGAGGGATTGTTTGGTGAAAAGCTACAACCCTTTCTTAATCATGTGTCCCCTTATGCTACAAATTTGGTGAAGCATCATCCTCAATAGCATTGACCTACCTATTGCACACTCTCAATTAGATCTTATACACTACTCATTCTTTTGTTGACTCTCATATCCTTTCTTGTCAAAAACAATAATTGAAAATAAGTTCATTTTCATATCTGGGATATGTCTAACATCCCGTAGAGTCAATGTGCAGTCAGTGTTAGTCTCAATAACAATATCACAAATTCTTATAATTTGCGACATAGTATTATTTCCGATCTTGACAACGCTAAAGTCACCTTCTTTATAAGTTGTAAACAACTCTCTTTTGGGAACACAATGATCTGTTGTACCAATGTCAACAATCCATTCAGATAATGAATCCCCCACATGACTATAGTCACTTAGTGTACACACAAGAGACTCAATCCTTTCATCAGAACCAACCACTGTAGCATTAATATCATGAAAAATATTTTTTTCTCTTTTCATCCTTCTTCTCTTATTTCAAAAGTCGACAATTTCTCTTGATGTGACTAGTTTTCTTGCATTAGTAACACTTCACTGCCTTTCTAGACTTGGACCTCTTTTTGGACTTACTGCACCCTCTAGAATCTTGATCTCTTTTCTTAGTTCAGTCTCTATTGTCTATGACAAGAGCTTGACTACTCCCAGATTTCATGTCTTTCTATCTTACTTCTTCATTGAATATACTATCCTTTACCACCCCCAATGTCAACCTGCCATTAGGAGCTGAGTTACTAACAGTCAAAACTAATATTTCTCAACTGTCCAATAAATAATTCAAGAGAAGCAAAACCTGTATCTCATTATCAAAATTAATTTCTAGAGTGGTCAACTGGTTCAATACATCTTGAAAGTCACTCATGTGCTCAGCAATAGAACGTCCCTCCTTATATTTCAAATTTACAATATTTTTAATGAAAAAAGCTTTATTTATGGCAGTTTTCCTCTCACACAACGTAGCTAACTTATCCCAAACAGCCTTTGCACTTGTCTTTATTGCTACATGATGAGATATACTAATATTTACCCATTTTCTAATGGTGCCTAATGTCCTTCTATCTAATTTTTTTCGATTATCAACGATCATGGTAGATGGCTTTACAGACTTACTCAATATTGGATTATGCAAATCTTTGCAATAGAGATGGTCCTCCTTTATTGGGATAAAAACATTAACACAGCAAAATACCCACAAACCGACAGCCAACAAAGTAAATATTGCAAGAAAAATAAAGAGAATAGAGGATACCAAATTTACATGAAAAACCCTCCAGTGTAGAGGGAAAAACCACGGAACAGACCGGATAAAAATTCATTATAAGAAAATAAACAGTTACAAGATAATATCTTAAACTTATGCCCAAAACTTAAGATTCACAACAAAATGGAATGATTACAAAAGTTGTAACCCTTTGCTTTCTTTGTGACGTTAGAAACTCTCTCTCTAACTATAGACACCACTCTATCTCAAGCCAGTTTAAAAAAAAAAAATCACCAAACTCTGTCTCTCTTACACTTATTTGAGTTATACATAGCTTTCTCAAGAACTCTCTCTTCCTTAAGCCATGCGCATTAAATGTTACATATGCAAACCTTTTCTCTCTCAACATCACACACAAACTCTCTCTTTCTACATTCGTGTGTATTTTCCTTCCTCAAGAAACCACTTATTTAATGCAATGCCACACAAATAATCAAAGCATTAAATGCTTAAAAAAAAAAGAAAAAGTACATGACATGAGTTGTTTCTTTTGCAAAGCACCGAGAGACATCAAGAATATTGAGAAATTCAACTGCCGAGAGACTCGAAGGCTACTGAGAGACTCAACGGCTATCAAGAGACTCAACACCCTACTGAGAGACTCAAAAAACACAAAAATGGGGCGGGACATATGGGTGATAACGAAGAGCCCCAACAACCAGTCCGGCGGGCTCGTGGCATTTCAAAGTTTTGCAAGCCCCTCTCTATTCGGTCGGACTGCAATCAACTCAACCCCCTGCCGCAGCATTTATATAATTGTATATATTACTTGTTATACTCTTCTTAAGATGTACATTGGATTCATATATATTATTATTATAAATAATTATGTATGTATTATTTATTTTATTATGATTTTTAGTCTTATAGTTATTTTATTTTTCTTCGATATAATTTCAAACAAGTACTTACAAGTTTTGTTGCTTGTAATGTGAACTTAAATCCTATGCTATTATTAAAGATTCATAATTTATTAATTTCATGTCAAATTTCATACTTTTATCATTCTCTCTTTAATTTCATCGTACAGTGTTTTGATAATAATTTTTGTTAAATCGATACCGATAAAATTTTTTTATGACAAATGTTTATATTAATCAGTACTTATTGACCAACCCATCAACTTGCTCACATTTGATCAACTCAAACCACGTGGTTTGAATGATAAGACAATAGGCGCAATTCAAAAATTCAGCCACCTGCTTAAATCGGGTTGTGTTAATTTTCTTACTTCCCTTGCTCACCCTAATGAGGTCGGCCAACAATGTGAAATGTCCTTTTGAGTAATGGCATTTCATTGATCTTGCAATTCTCAATTTTCAGTTTGAAATAGAGTCAATGATTTATAACATGACATGGGACGACCGTTTTCCAATACTCATCCAATATGATGTCAAGATTCAGATTCATTCGATCCATCCTCCCACTTGAAGCAAATTCGGGTGATGCATTGAAGATGTTCATATGGAAAATGAGAGAGAAAACAAAAGAGGCCTGCCATGGTTCAATTGACATGCCTGTGAGAAAAGCGAAATGGGAAAATAAAACTATAGAATATAAGCACCACACCAACATTGTCGCACAGCGTTAAGCCAAATGCTTTTATGTCTCCTCTGTGGTTCATACTCCATAGCATGAAATAGATAACAACCCTTTTCACCAAGCATGCAAGTGTTCCGATTATGGAAGCAGCAAACATTATTATGAGAGACGCTGGAAAAGTAATGCCCTAATAGAAACTTCTGTCAAAGAACGGTTTCAAGGTCCAACTTTCAGATTTCCCCACTCGGGATACCCAGAAGAAGCTGTCCAAACAAGGTAATAAACTCAAATTCTTGATTTCAAATTGTTAGCAGAGTCAAAATGTTCTTCGCTGATTTAATGTTGACCATCTTCTTGTCCTAATGTACATCTCCATTACCGTTCTTGATTTCCTTGATTGCCTGCTCATTGTTATCTGGTGATGATTCTTCAGAATCAACTCCATGAGATGATGATTTATTTGCTTTCTCTTTGTCAGAGGCATCAGATTCTGAATCAGAGTTTGTAGAATCCAAACAAATCGAACTTGTTGGAGTTGGTTCTGGCACTGGCTCTTCACGAGGAGTATGTCCTGCGGTCCAAAAGGAAGGCATCCTCCTATCGTCTTCTCTCATCCTCTCTGCATACTTACTAATATCAAAACCCTCACTGTTGTTTCCACCAAAGGCAGACTCGAGCTGATCCATGTCGAAAACCTCCTCCATTATTTTCTTCCTATTGGGGTCATCTGAGTAAACAAACTTGACTTTGTTGGTGGTTTTTGGCTCTACAAATGGTTTCACCACCTGCAAGAAGACAAGAAAGTTACTGCTGCAGAGCAATAGCTAGACTTCTAGGCAGGCCATAACGCCATCTTGGTGCTTTGACATAGAAAGGATATTAAGAAACACAAAAGAACAAGACAGTCAACCACAATAAGAAGTAAGATGATGCATGAATGATATTTGTCCAGGGCAAACTTTAGAGCCAAAAGCCACTTTTCAAGTACCAAGATGAGGATTCCAAAACTGATGTTAGGCAAGTGAGAGTTAACATCAACTACAATAGTTTCGGCTAACAATCAACACAGAGCATATCCTGATCACAATCAAGAGCAGGCTTTGGTTTAGCTATAGCTTTTATTATATCAAGCTCCCAAAACCTTAAAAATGTCATTATCTGAAGCAACATTTTTAGACAGTAGTTAATTCTACACACATACAAAATCACACTTGAATGTGTGTGTGTTGTGTGCGTAACCGAAAATAGAAACAAGTTTGATTGCAGGGATATTGTAAAAATATTTCAGGATTTACTGTTAGCTACTATTCTCATGCAATGTTATATGGAAAAGCAATTGGAAAATCATCATACCGTCCAAAAAGGTTCAAAAAACTTGGGTGGGTTGTAGAGTATTGCCAAGCCCAGCCTTTCTGGATAATGGTCTTGCAAAATATGGGCAGTCTCCCGAGCCACCTTTACTGAAATATTTGACAAGTTGAAACCATGGAAGTCAATGAGCCAGACCATCTGTTCTTGGTCTGGTGGCAGATTCAAAACAGCATTCTCCAAGCAATACATCAGAAATTTAATTTGCCCCCTTGTTGATTTTGTGTTCTACAGTAAAAAAGAAAGTGGCCTGTCAAGTCTACTAGCAAATTTCTACTGCAAATGCAGTGTATACAAACCAAGCCTCTCCACAAATGCAACAAAATTATTAGACAAAATTGAATGCTTTAAGCATTTATGCTTAGTCGGAAGTCGCTCTCACTTGTCAGTGACTATTTGTTACCAACAAATACAGAATGCACATGAAACATTAACTAAAATCATTGACTTAACAGGTTATGGGAGGTCTGAGAAGTATTTTGAAATCTGACATTTATTCAAAACTCCATTCATTCCTCTCCCTTGGTCCAGCTCTCTCCCTGATCAGCAATACAAAGCTATCCAAGGGAATGAGCTCCTTTTTCTTTCCCCTTTTTTGGGGGGGCATTTGGGGTGATTACACTGCATGTGTCCTCAGACATTTTAGCATGCACAAATCATTTGAGCTGTCCATTGTCAGTGCAAAGAACTTTATAGAGAGCTTATGTGAAACTCAAATTGGGAGTAGATCCACTTGAGTGATGGTCTTTTATTTTGGTCGGCAAATATGCTTGATGAGACGTGGACATAGAAGTCCAAATGTAAGCAACATGTATGCATGGAGATAATGATCAAGTGTCAAAGTAAACCTGGCAACTGGGTCTCATGACAAGCACTATCCTTCCCTGCTTGTCAACATAATTGGATCTGTAGATTTTTCCAGTCTGAGCTTCATGAGCAATATCTTCCTATATCAAAATAAGAAAATATATCTTCAGAAACATCATTATGCATCAGAACATTTGCTAGAGTCAACAGAATCTCAAGAATTAATAGGTTTGCGTCCTCCCTAGTCCATGAGATGATCAAGTACAAGAAAATATCAGTTGAATTACAGACAAGTCATACATATGCTATACCATGATCCTCATATGGTCCAATTACTAACACTTCCAACTTCCAACCCTGGTTTTTCTTGAAATATACTAGATGCATATGCCATTGCGGAAGAACGATATAAGAAAATAATAGAAAACAGATCATTACTAAGACTTATTTGGTTATGGATAGATACTCAATGAAAACATTTTATCAGTTTAAAGAAGGGCATAAAGGCAGATTAAAACAAGCAAATACCTTCCAATTCTGCCTAAAAGACATGGAAATGCAAAGCAGATAAAAATAATAGCATACCCAGCGAATTTCATCAGGTTTATATTCCTTTCTCCATTTCAAAGTTTCCTTCAGCATTTTAGTCGCCTTCTTGACATTCCAGTTTCGTGCGACTAAATGTCGAGCAATAGCTGTGTCGGAACAGTAAATGGACAGTTTACCTGACAATGGCCCTACCAATGTTCTCACCTCATTAATCTGTGAAAGCAAGAAGCACAAGGGACTTCAAATCTATTTCACCCATCCTGGAGTAGAATTTGCATACTCCCAATGCTCAACATTAGTAAGAAAGCATATACATATTATTATACAAGCAAAATCAACTGGATGTACCTTTGCCTGCTTCTCTGCAGAAGATTTCTCATAGCCATTTGCAGATGATTTCTGAACTGCCACACTCATAGCTTTTGAACAAGCCCGCCTAAAGACCAGTATGCAGAAAAATGTGTAAATAACTTGATCATACACCTTTGATATATAAATTTTCTTCTGCGATTGCAAACAAATAAAGCAAATTCATTATCCAAGCTTGATTTATTAACTTATCTAGATTGTAGCAACACCAGAATTTGCATGCATTAGGACCTCTAAAACAGAAAAAGATGTACTTCCGAGAGCACATTTAACAAATGTATGATCTGTCCACATGTATCGCTTCTACGAATGTGAGGAGATGCTCCTTTTATTCAAATCTTCTATCCATGATAAAAATAACCTCAATTACTTTATGCTTTTCTCCTATCCCATTATCAAGTAACTTTTCTGTCCTTACCTAGTTCAGCTTTTCAAGAATGCAAGATGCCTATAAGCATTAGCTGCTTGTCCATTGTTCGCGTGGGGGGGGGGGATTACAGAACATTTGGATACACCTTGGAAGTGACTCAACATATTCAAGCTATGTATGAGTTATGTTGGCTTTGGCAGTCTGTCTGCAAATAAATATAACACCACTGTGGACATATTCAGGCTAAATAGTACTTCTCTCCACCTTATATTATCTTTCCCATGAAAGACTTATTTTTTTTTTCCTCTCTCTCTCTCTCCTTTTTACGAGATCTTTTCAATAAAAGATTTAACCTTGGGTGCTTATTTATTAGGTGCTCATTAATGGAACCTAAAAACAAATTGATAATGTCGATGCCTCTATAAGGATTCATGTAAAATGTGGCTTCATCCATATTTAACAGATCCAAGAAAGATCTAAAATACTTTGTCTATATGAAAGGAATCCAATCTAAACACTGGTCGAAGCACAGGGACAACCTAAATACTAAAGAATCGCAAATTTTAAATAATGGGATAGAATACATAGATGATGTGGCAACATATATAGATTTTATTTATGAAAAGAACTGAAATTACATTCTACAAAACTCTTAAGGTCTCAGCAAGCAAACACAGAATATTCATAAATTATATATATGCAATGAAACAACTAATAATAAGTTAAATCTTGACCTATGTCTGCTGCGTTTACCTCACTATCCTTATTTGTGGAAAAAATAAAAGAAAATAAAAGAAAAAAGGCTGCATAACACATCTAACACTTGCTCTTTCAGCATAACTGTGAGCACACCTTCAATTTCTAAATGTTCATTGCTCAAGGTGTCTAGAAAAGCCATTCAATTGAGATCTCAGCTCATCACCAAGTGGTACATGCATGACTTGGACACCATATAATCTATATAGTTCATTAGTTCCCCCTGGGCTTGACCACAAGCCAATTGTATAATTTGTGTTTGTCAATTAAAAGTTTTAAAGAGTGTTCAAAGCACAAAAGGGGAGCAAACAACAGCTACCCATTATCCTTCCCCCCCAATGTCCCCCTAAATATAATTACTTCCCCCCCCCCCGCCCCGTCAAAAAAAAAAATCTATCAAGTTTTGTTTCTTAGAACTGAAGGACCCAATTGAAAACCTCCGGTTGGTCCTTGTATGTGAAACCTTGGGTCAATATGAGAATGCAACTCAAAATAAACATAAAACGGCTTTAATCCTCACATGGTGCACACTTAATTCTGGTTTACAACTCTCTGTGTACCAAACTTCTCACTCCAAAGAAAAAAAGTTCCTCCTAATTTTTGCTATGAAAAGATATATAACACAAAATCCATAAATTCAATATTTAGCAAACCTGATTTGACAAGAGGTCTACCCACTTCGAAATTTTGATTTTAAGTGGTCCAAAGTATTCAGAAGACCTAACAAGGGTATGTAATACAAGTACATCAATAACTGCACCAACCAAACATCAATTGTGCCATATACAATGATTAACCCATAAATCTTAACCAATTATTAATTAGACAATTACGTGAAGCAATTCCTGAAATGCTCTTTTCAATACTTTCACTTGAACAGTCAAGAAGAAAATTGACAAACCAAAACTCAATCCCACACGAAAAAATCTGGAAAACACATTGTACACCAGCAAATTGGTCAATTCAATTCCGATCATGCACAAGAATGAGACGGCGCAGATTAAGGAGATGAAGAGAAGGAATGCTAAGGAACGTAGGTTACCTGACCACTTCGTAGGAGCTGCGAGAGTCCGACAAAGCTTCTTAACAGCAGCCCAAAAGCATACAAATCGGGTTAACTGTGAAAAGGGTGATATTCATACAATACAACCGTGATTTTAGGGGTTTAGTATTAAGTGTCGACGAATCTGCTCATCGGATTTGTCGGAGAAGCAGAAGGGAGAGAGAGAGAGAGAGAGAGAGGGAGGGAGGGAAAGGGAGATATGAGAAATTTATTTAGGGACTTTAAATAGAAAAATCAAAAATACAAATTACAATAGTGATTTTTTTTGTTTTTTCCTTTTCATTAGCGAATGGGGACAAGGTAAGGTATTCAAAGATTTTGTTGTATACACGACCACCGGTCCAATTCCAACGTACGGAGATTCAGAGCCCTTTCTTCTTTGTTTTTGTTATTCGACTCTTTTGACGGAAAGACCCTTTTGAGTCTTTGTGCTAGCAAAAGTCCAAGGAGCATCAAATTTTAAATATTCTTTGGGGGAGTTAAGGGTACATTTGACATTTCGATCGACTTATGCGTGACTACGATATTGTAAAAAAAAAAACGAAGAAAGAAAGAAAGAAAGAAAGGAAAAAAAATGGTTTCTTGATTTGAGATCAGAGTGGTGCGAAAAATAATAGTCAATGATTTAGCTAAATTAATGTGGTAACAAATCCATTTTTATAAAAGTGGAATCAAATTAGGTAGGGGTGAATATATATTGTACCGTTATTAAATAATTATATATTATCATAAAATGGTTTATTATTGATTTGATATATTTTAGGAGGTGGTACAAACAATGATATGAATTGAAAAATAAATTTTCAATTTTTGATAATAGTAGCAGTTTTGAGAGTCGATAAAATTTTTAATTATGATTATAGTATTATGGATATTTTCTAAATCTATAAAAATATTAAGGATAAAAGATTTGTTACTAAAGGAAACCCTATTCTTTATACATTCCTAACTTTCTACCTTTGATGATTTTTTTTTCCTACTTGATCGATCGATATCTGAGTTATTGGAATAATTTGGTTCAATCACTGTGAGATCTATTTAGAAGTTGACTCTCTCGGTATTTATTTTTTACTTTTAAAATTTAAATTTAAAATTTTGATTAAGGGAATCATCCAACCCCTACCCTTATGAATTTGCTCTCATTTTTTGTTTTCTTTACTCTCTTTCTTGAACAAGATTGTTACTTTCTAACTCTACGCTCTCCTTTACCCTTTCATCGACCTTTTTCCTCCTTTGTACTCTCGGTGCACCCACCGATTCGTAGTTTTCACCTCTCCCTGTCCAGGTAAATTCTCATTCCTCTTGTCTTCATCATGTTTTTCACAAACTGTTGTTTTTGTTTGAATTTCACGTCTACAACTGAATTTAAATTTTCTAATTTTTGAAAAAAAGAGATTTTGATGGCATTGATGATCTTCATTAATAAAGGGTTTCAAGAATTTAAAGTGGAATTTTATTGACCTGCTCAATTGAAATCAAGGGATATATTTATATTGTCTGTGAGGAAGAGGAGAATTTAGGTACACACATCTTGTATTTGAATTGATTGTATCTATAATTTTTTTTTTAATTTTATTTTCTGATATAGTCATTCACTTATATTCAAACTACTTTATATCTGAAATTACTTACTAATGTAATTGTTTTTCAATTATTAAACTATTTTCATTTAATTGTGATAAAATATATGATTGGCGTACTTACTGTATTGAAAAAGTGATACGATTTTAAAGTGATAAATATAACTATTCAGCACGACAATGATAATAAAGAAAATTAATTACTATTTTTTTTTTGTAAGGATAATGGTAACAAGTGTTTAATGTGCTAATCATGCTCACCCCTAGAACTAAACACAATTTCATCCATGCAAATATTGCAGGATGTATGATTGTATTCCTTTTAATGACCAATAAATTTAGTATTTTCAGTAATTAACATTCTTTGGATATATCATTATCTAACCTCGTATAAGTAGTATTTCAGAATCTAAATTTTTTATTTTATTTTTTATTTTATTTATAATATTTTTCAACTAAATTAAAGAAACATAGTAAAAAAAAAAAGTAAAAGTCAATAAAAGGAATTTAAATTATCATTATTTTGATAATTTTTAATATGAAAGGATTTTTGTAATTTTAATTGAATCTAATTTTAATTTTTATGGAAAGACACGTGCATAATTTGGGTTGTTCCATGCTCTTGAGGCATTTATTTTATCCTTTTTTTGTTATATTGAAATTTGAATCTAATTTTAATTTTTATGGAAAGACACGTGCGTAATTTGGGTTGTTCCGTGCCCTTGAGGCATTTATTTTATTCTTTTTTTGTTATATTAAAATTTAAATTTAGAATCATCGGATTGAGAGAGGAGTCTTGAGTCTCATTGGGTATGCATTTATTTAACCCTTAGAAAGTTGAGGAACTTTCTTTCTTAAAGGATTTCCTTAGTTTTTTTTTGGGGGGGGGGGAGAACATCATAACTTTTAAAAAATTTAATACTTCCAAATAAAACTTTTTGATTTTTTATATAAATATAATATAATATAATATGGATCGAGATTATAAGAAAATTGAAAGTGGGTGAGGCTTAGCCAAAAGCGCCGAGTGCTCTAGCGAGTGGGTCACGAAACCTGTCAATGTTGGGAGAAGTTTCAAATAATAAGGCCAGGCAAACTCAGATAAAATAGCTTAATAAATAATTCAGCCTAAAAGGAGGCATGAGAGCAAAAGTCGACCAAATGGTGACCTTTCATAGCCTAAAATCAACACCCCTACCACTCAATTACTTCCTTTTTCCTTTATTTTCTATTTTGAAACAATTGGATTTTGCTCGCTTATTGGAAATTGGTTTTTCAAGGGAAGATGTCTTCAATTATTTATTTTATTAGATTTGTTTATTGGATGAAATTCTTCAAGATGTGTATTCTTTTTCTATGTTTTTGTTTGTTTATTGGATATTATTTTTTTAAGGGAAACTACCTTCAAAAATTTTAAATTTTAAGAGAAATTTTCTTAGATTTGTTTATTTGAATGTACCAAACATATGTCCTCTCTCATCTCATCCAAAATCTGGAGAACAAACTCCCACCGTCTTTGGCTGGCTTTCTATGATATTGGGTCACTCTAAACCTCAAATCCTGAAATGGGTCTCTTCGTTTTTCCCAAATGCAGTCGCTATCTGTCAAGCCAAAAACAAACATTTTCTATTGCTGTTTTTTTTTTTTTTTTTATAACCTTGAATCAAGAAATTAGAATGAGATTGTGATTATTAAACTGTCTCTTTTATAAAATTATGTGTATATTTGCCGGGAGTGATAGAGTCAAACTATTATACATAAGTAAAATAATAGTATAACAAAAACTTATAATATTACATAAAAATTGTTTATAACCGACCACGTTGAGATTTTATATTTTGAAAGTGTTATAAAGGTGGAGTTAGTTTTGATTTTTAGTGGAATTTCAATTGTTTTTAGGAACCAGAGAGGGGGATAAGGTGGAGTTAGCTTTTTTTTTTTTTCTTTTCTTTTTTTGGGAATGAGAGAGGGGTAGAGTTTAGTATGGTGGGAACCAAGAGTGTAAATGGGTGAGGGAGGTTTTCTTTAATGGGAAAGTTGATTTGTTGAATGAGTGAGGAAAATAAAACATTAATTGAAATGAATTTTTATTTTTATTTTTTTATAGGATCAAACATAAAAATTAAGTAAAGTTAAATTTTTATATTTTATATATTTAATAAAAATTTTTAAAATTTAAGTGACACAATGTACTATACATCCGCTTTTGGTATTTGTCCTCTATCTTCCAAGTTTAACTTTGATGTTTATGTGATTAGTTTGCTTGTTCTTTTGTAGCCAATGCTAGCTTGTTGAGTGTATGATGAAAGGCCAAATGAAAATGTGATTCGAATTTGTTGCATCAGATTTTTCATTTCATAGTTTGTTGGCTTCGAAATTTCATATGAAATATTTTGAGGGTGTTGGATAAAAAGTGTAAGTGTTATTTTGACTTAAAATTAGACAAGGCAATGCATAATTGAACAAACCATAGGATGTAAAAAGGTTTTTTTTTTTTTTTATTACACATAATTTGAATCCCGAATCACAAGATTAGGAGATGGGAATTGCAACCATTAAACTATTCTTTGAAAACATGTAAAAGGGTCATGAAGAGCAAAATATGGGAGGAAAACCGAATTTTACTATTGTGCTCACAAACTCAACCATTCCTGGTATATCTTGTAATAAATCCTAAAGAATTCCCTTTAGGCTCTAGAACAACCGTAGAAAAATTATGAAGATCTGCAAAGTATTTTTGACAATCCTAATTTTACTTTAGACACTTTCTATTGACCTAATAGGATTGTATATAAAATATATATATAGAGTTATCATTTTCTTAAATAAAATTAATTTTTAATATGAAAATTAATAAAACCAATATAAGAAAATTTGACCCCAAAATTTTTTTTCTATTTTTTTTAAAACATGAGGCAACGCAGGACACCTTTTTTTTTTTTTTACCAATTAGAACACTTGAAGCTAGACCCAGCTCCTCTCTGCATTGGACTGAAAATATGCGGTAAAAATAAAAGTTTGGGGTTTTGCTTTAGATCAGCCTGTAATCAGATAATGCATTACTAATTTTTATCAGGGTAAGAAATGTAAGGCAGATGGTTCATGGATTTTTTTTTTCCCCTATCATACTTCTAAGCATAGGTACCTCAAGACTTTGGGATACAAAGTAAAAATTTTCATATTTTACCTCCTCACAAATATTACTACAATTTTGGCAGTTATTTGGTACCACTTTTGTGTATCTTTCTCGAGTCTTAAAAACACCACGAAAGTTTTATACTGTTGTAGTATTTATACACCTTCGCATAATGTCCACATATATAATTACTCTTTTGTTTTTAATTATATATAAATTTGAATCTAAAATTTTTAATTTAAAAAAATTATAATTATTAAATTATTTTCTTAAAAATACATATAACTACTGCCATAAATACAACAGAATGACTCATGGCTCATATGGAAGCCGCATACAACTCTTTTTTCGTACTAATACAAAAACTAAGATAATTATAGTTAATCTCTTTTGAAGTTAAAGTAGAGCCGAAAAGTGTCGTGATAACGATGATTTGGGATTTTAAGGTATGATGTTGAGGAGCCAAAGTGATGTTATTTCTAGAGTTTCCAAGCTCGGTCCTCGGCCCATGAGATGACAATTGAGATGGCCGGCCATGGCCACCTGTTACGATCTCTGTCGAGTAGTGTCTTTCTTTCTTTATGATCATTTCGCATCTTTTTCTCCACGGAGAAGTTAAAAATAGAAACCTTCTAAAATTAATTAAAATAAAACAATAAAATTTGGATAAATGAGAATGGGTTTTGATGGAAGTGAGTTTTGATTCCTCGGATATCAGCTCCTTGTTGATTCGAACGGTTACTGTCAATGGTAGATATACCTGCAAAAACTACCGGAAGGTATTCTGGTGGGGAGGTTCCGACATTCAAATCAGTAAAGAGTGATTTTCGTTTGAGTAAAACAGACTGAGAGAAGAGGGAGAGTGATTCACTGTGATCAATATGCCCCTTATGTTAGGTTTAGAGAGCGTATCTGGTGTCGAGAGTTTTGAAATCTCTTATACTTGTAAGAGTTGTGAGTCGTTGAAAGACTTTACCTTACTTTCCTTATCGAACTGATTCGGGAATCTCAGAAATTAATATTACGAAATGATTACGATCATTATATATCGGGACATCTTCCTCTTCGGGAGGGACGTCTTCCTTATCTGGGAGATCCGCTATTTACTATTGTGAAATAGGAAACTGAAGTTAATGAGATCTTGACCTTTCTTTAGAATCGTTTGGAGTGATGCGTACCGATCGGTTATTTCGACTGATAAAGGACCTTCGGGACTGATACGATCGGGAGACTAATGTTTGCTTACTCGGTCGGGGTGACTGTTCTTACTCGATGGGTCATGATCGATTATCAAGGCGACTGAGACCCTATCGTTCGGTAGACCTGAACGACTAAGGCATTTTTAGTAGAATGATCGGGGCGACTATGGCCCTTCGGTAGATTAATCGATGAGCACCCTTTGCGGGGTTTTTTAGGAATCGACTCTCTTAGCTCGGGCTATTGGGCCACATCCCATCATTTGCTCCCGACTTATGGCTTTCTTGGAAAAGAAAAGTCATAAGTGAAACGTGTTTCATATGTTATGAATGCATAGGGACACTTGGTCTATTCTGATTTGCCCGCTTTGTACGTTAGGAATGCGAACTTGTCTCTTCACATACGATTTTCTTCAATGGGAATTGAAGGTAATTCACTCTCGGCATTTATGACTCGCTTTCTTGTTGATCCGTTTCATCTTTTTCGAATTAATTAGGGTTTCTGTTTCTTACGGCTATAAATAGCCAAGATGCGCATTTACTTTTTTTAGTAGAGAACCAACGTTCTTCCTTCATAGCTGCTTGGTGGAGAATGATTCTTCCTGAGTGTCAGCTTTCAAGGTGTTGTAGCGTGCAATGTTTCTTAGTTGGGATGATTTCTGCTGGAATGAGATCTCATTAAAGAAGAGGACTACTGGAATGGGATCTCATTATGTTGGCCGCTCACCGGTCAGCGTAATATGATTCGTTGCCACCGAGGGGGTGTATCTTGTATCGCCTTGCATGATCTTCCCCGGTCAGTCCTCACCCTCTGAATGCGGTGGAGGGTGTTTCTCACACCGTCTTTGGATGGGTAAGTCGAGTCCATGCTGCGTTGGGGATGGCAAAACTTGGGCTCGTCTTCTCTTATCCCTAGCGCTACATTTTTGTACTCTCCCGTGTAGGGATTGTGTTCTTCCTCTTCAGGTGAATCGGCAGCCTGATGAGGTGGACCTTTATGTATATTCCCCTTGGTGTAATCAGTCGGATCTAGCGGCTTGTTAATGTATCTCGATGTATTTTTTCACACGAAAATAAATAAGAGAATTACTTTCCACTTACCTGAATCGTATTTTTGCTTCTTTTTGATTTTCTGCGTTGCAAGGCAATTTCCTTCAGTCTTTGTCAAAGTGGATCGGTAGATACTGGGCGACTGAGACCCTCCTAGCAATGAAAAATTTTAAATTATGGGCCGCATCCACCCGTCCGGGGAGTTACATCCCCTATTGACGACGCATACGATCGGTAAAGACTGGGCGACTGAGACCCTCCTAGCAATGGAAAATTTTAAGTTGTGCGCCGCGTCCACCCATTCGGAGAGTTACATCCCCTATTGATGACGCGTACGATCGGTAAAGACTGGACGACTGAGGCCCTTCGGTTGGAGATCTTGAGCCGTGTTTAAGAAAGACTTCCCGGCTATCGGATAGTGCTGAGGTTCATTGATAGTATATGCGCAAATTCTCCGAGTTCCAAGTCCTAGGTATCGCCGATCCATTTAGATTGTCGAGTCGATACGTTCCTGGTCGGACTACGGAACGTACTCAGTACGGACCTTCCCAATTGGGGGCAAGCTTACCCCCGAGCTCCTGTTGGCCGGTTGCTTCCACTTTCCGTAGCACCAATTCTTCGGGTTTAAACGCTCGGCTTCTAACCCTTCAGTTGTGATACTGAGTCATTTGTTGTTGATAGGCCGTCACTCGTGCTGATGCAGATTCCCGTAATTCTGGAAGTAGGTATAACCTTTCTCGTAGGGTGCGTTCGTTTTGCTCGGCATCATAGTGAGTTACTTGAAGCAAGTGAATGTCTATTTCCACGGATATGACTGCTTTGCTTCCATAAGTTAGACTGAAGGGTGTTTCTCCTATTGCCCTTTGAGGGATAGTACGATACGACCAGAGGATGCCATAAAGTTCTTCAACTCATTGTCCCTTGGCGTCGTCCAGCGCTGTTTTTAGTCTTCCTAGAATCATTCGGTTGGTTACTTCGGCTAATCCGTTGGTTTGCGGGTGAGCAACTGATGAGAACCTATGTTGGATCTCCAACTTCTCGCAAAACTCCCGAAAACGCTGGTTGTCGAATTGTTTTCCGTTATCCGTGATAAGGACGTGTGGTATACCGAACCGGGTGATAATGTGAGTCTATACGAAGGATTGGACTTTAGCGGCCGTGATCTGGGCTAAAGGTTCGGCTTCCACCCACTTCGTAAAGTAGTCGATCGTCACAATCAAGAATTTTCGCTGTCCCGTGGCTGGAGGAAATGGTCCGAGGATGTCCATGCCCCACTGAGCAAACGGCCAAGGGTTGGATATTGGATTAAGCTCGGTGGAGGGTAACCATGGAACCGATGAGAAACGCTGACATCTGTCGCACCTTTTGACGTAGTCGTCGGAATCAACTCTCATGGTTGGCCAGTAATATCCCTGTCGGAGGGCTTTATAGACTAGGTTCCGGGCACCCAGATGATTGTCGCAGACTCCTTCGTGAATCTCCCGAAGGACGTAATTCCCTTCTTCGGGGGTCAGACATCGCAGATATGGGTGAGTGAATGACTTGCGATAGATATAATTTTTTGTTTTTATTAAATATAATTTTGTATTTTTATTAAATATAATTTTATATTTTTGTTAAATATGATTTTATTTTTTATTAAATATAATTTTATTTTTTATTAAATATAATTTTATTTTTTATTAAATATAATTTTGTATTTTTTAAATATAATTTTGTATTTTTATTAAATATAATTTTTGTTTTTATGAAATATAATTTTGTATTTTTATTAAATGTAATTTTGTATTTTTATTAAATATAATTTTTTGTTTTTATTAAATATAATTTTGTATTTATATTAAATATAATATTGTGTTTTTATTAAATATAATTTTTATTTTTATTAAATATAATTTTATTTGTATTTTTATTAAATATAATTTTATTTTTTTATTAAATATAATTTTTTGTTTTTATTAAATATAATTTTGTGTTTTTATTAAATATAATTTTTATTTTTATTAAATATAATTTTATTTTTTATTAAATATAATTTTATTTTTTATTAAATATAATTTTTTGTTTTTATTAATATAATTTTGTATTTTTATTAAATATAATATTGTGTTTTTATTAAATATAATTTTTATTTTTATTAAATATAATTTTATTTGTATTTTTATTAAATATAATTTTATTTTTTTTATTAAATATAATTTTTTGTTTTTATTAAATATAATTTTGTGTTTTTATTAAATATAATTTTTATTTTTATTAAATATAATTTTATATTTTTATTAAATATAATTTTTTGTTTTTATTAAATGTAATTTTGTTAATTTTGTATTTTTATTAGATATAGTTTTTTGTTTTTTAAAAATAATTTTATGTTTTTATTAAATAAAATTTTATTTTTTTATTAAATAAGAATATTGTATTTTTAATATTGAGAGTTACAAATAAAGTATAGAAATAAAAAATAAATAAACCAATAACACAAATATAATTGTGGTATGGTGGTTAAGGTTTTCAAATTCTCTCTCTAACACTCAGGTTCGAATCTGGATGAGAGCATATTTTCAGAACATTTTCAACAAATTTACGCCCGGGGGGGGCGAGGTTCGGATGGTGGCAGTCGGGCGGGGTTGGCGATCCGGCATTTGGGTTTGGTCTTACAAACTTCACCGACGGATTAGCGACGAAAATTTTCCGTTGCAAAAAAATCAATCGGTAATTAGTGACGCAAAAATTCCGTGGCTAAAAAATCCGTCGTTGATCTTTCGCTAAAATTAGCGAAGGGGTGCTTTCGACATTGGGAAATTCACCGCGGATTAGCGGCGGGTCACTAAAAAATCCATCGGTAATTAGTGACGGAAAAATTCCGTGGCTAAAAAATCCGTCGTTGATCTTTTGCTAAAATTAGCGAGGGATTTTCGGCATTTGGGTTTGGTCTTACAAACTTCACCGACGGATTAGCGACGGAAATTTTCCGTCGCTAAAAAATCCATCGGTAATTAGTGACGGAAAAATTCCGTGGCTAAAAAATCCGTCGTTGATATTTCGTTAAAATTAGCGGGGGGTGGGGGGGGGGAATTTTTTAATAATTTTTCTACTAGTGATTATACCGTTGTGTAATTGAAAATATATATACATGTGTGTGTTACTTTTCAAAATAAAAGAACTTATCTTAAATTTATTTACACAATTTGTGCATTATTTTGAAAAATACGAGACAATATTGCAAACTCAGCTCGGAATTTTTCATTGGAAAATTATATGCTAAAACTTGAGCTTTTTTTTTAATATGAATTTCGTGTCTTTTTTTCCCTCTTAATTTCCTCCGGAAGTTGGAGATATTTGTCTTATTTCTAATTAATCAAATTGCAAAAGCAAAGTGGGAAAATATGAGGGGCCGCGTGGACACGATAGAGCAAACCGCGTGCAGTAGATGATGACATCCTTGACCTTGACCTTCTCCTTTGACATTTATTATTTTTATTTATTTATTTTTTCCATGTAATTCACATTGCCTAATTAATTCTCTCTCCCAATATTTATGCAGATTCTATCGCGACAGAATATTATATAATTCCATTTTCTAGTGATATTGCATTGCTGTTGTGTTGATCTTGTTTATGGCTACCTAACCCAGCTCCTTCCTGCCCTGGTCCCCTTCAAAAGTTCTATAACACTATATTAAGAACAATGTTTTATATCAATAATTTAACTTCAATTTTCTATCATGCTTATAAAATGTGGAAAAGGGTTCCATATTTTTTTCAACGTAAAATATTTAAAATTCTTCCCATAGATAAAAGACATGAAAAAATAGTAAATTTTGAACAGCGACATATAGATATATCTATGTATGAGCGCCAAAGTATCTATCATTAGCACTGCATCCAAATCTCATTGGAGATATACCCCTTAAACAAGGATTAGGATTTAATTGTTGATAATTCTATTTTTTTAAAAAAAGAAAAAAAGAAAGAAAGAAATCATATATAGACTCATTTGATGTATTTATCAAGTATTTAATTATAATTTATAAACTACTACTGTATATCAAATAAAATATTTTAGATATATAAATTATTTAATCAAATAAGTGAAAATAAACTTGAGGCCATGCTTATTGCTGCTGATTTAAAGTCATAAATAATAGCCGCTAGCAGTCTAAATTTACCTTTTGGTATGTGTTCAAAAGAGTCTATAAGTGAGTATATTCTCAAGACGACGGTTTAGTGGTCACAATCCTCCTCCCTCAATCTGATAATCTCGAGTTTAAATTTCAATATAACAAAAAAAGAGTCTATAAGTGAGTATGTACGCTGATCCAAATTCGACAGAAAACATATCATAGTTTATATAATCTCAAGGATGAAAAAGAATAATTTATCATAAATAGATTTGAATGGCAGTGGATAGGAATCGCTTTTGTTGTATTGGGTTTGATTTAAGCTTGAAGCTGTCCTTAACATCAGTAGATTCCCTCCCGGATTGTTTTAATTTTGCATGTGGAGGGTTTTTGGGCAACATTGGATTATGCATTATGCACCTTCATTCTTATTTTGACCTAATACGATAATTCCAAGAAATAACAAGGCTTGTTCTCACTTAATTTGGTGATAATCAACCCAAATATTTATTATTTCTCGAACCCAACCCAGGCAAAACGACAATAATTATTGCCACGTTATATTCTTCATGAGCTGGCCCAAAATTTGTGCATATTAATTGTTCGATGCCTACCATCAAGTGACCACTAGAAAATATTCTCGTGGAGATGGACGTGAGCGTGGCCCAGGATGGGCCCAAAACCTGAGGTAAGTACATGGAATCCTATATCTAAGGGTCGAGTCCTTGAGTTTTAACCTTTTTTGTATTTTCCTTCTATGTGTGACAAAAAAAAGGTTAAATCAAAATTTTCAATATAGGTGTTAAGTCTCTTATTGACAACCTCAATTTTTTGAGCATAGTATATAAACATTAAAAACCTTCCTCTAAAGTTTAATTATTGGACTTCAAATTTATTTTAATTTGATATTACAATCACTTTAAAACACAAATTCTTTCGATTAGAATCCATCAAACTTAGTTATCTACGGATAGATAGAGATGTTAATTTTCAAATTAACTAATTCAATTTTTCACGTTGGTAGCATTTAATGTAGGCGTTAATTTTTATCTTACCAATACCTAATTCAAATCTAAATTGTCTCTAAATATGATCAATTCACACTAGAATACACAAAATGTAAGTGTTGTAGCCCAAACCCACCAATTAGGGCACTCAGGTAACTAAATATCTGTCATAAGTAAAATTAAAAATTTATATCAGAGGAATAAAATACAACGTATTTGAAGTTACACTTTAATAGGGTGGACATTTTAAAGTTTTAATGAGATAAATAATATTTAAAATAAAACTTTTAAAATTAAATATATAATTTTTTCTTTCAAGAGGTGAATTGCCCGGCCTACCCTCTCCCTTGGCCACAATATCTTGCCATTGCTAAAACTAGCAAAAACCCTTAAACCCTGAGTGAGATTAGTTTAATAGCAAGTCAAGTCTCCATAAGTATTTGCACTGTGGTCTTGCTGTCCATTTGTCTCTGTGTGTGTGCTGTGTATGTAAGTATATTTGTGCACTTGGTTGACAAAATGGATTATGGAGTGAAAGTCTGCAAAATCTCATGCCATCTTTTGGATTTTTGGTGCTTAAATTTAGGAGATCGAGGCAATAAGCTCTTTATTCTGGAAGCGTAATGCAGTTTGACACTGCGTCCCTCCCTAGCACTGTCAGTGGCCCAAATGAAATTAAGAAAGCTGAAAAATTAGGTTTCTATCATCCTCTTTTAGCTGACTTAAAAACGAGAGAGATTGAAAGAAATCTCTCTTGGGTTTTTTTTTCTTTTTTCTTTTTTTAATTGGGACTCCTCTTCTGCACGAAAAACCAAGTGTGATAATTGATTTTTATCTCTAGTTTGCTTATGCAGATTTATTATTTGAGTTATTAGTTTCTGCGATAGCGGGAGATTAAAATCCCTCTGATTGCCACTTTCAAGTTAAAAGTTGAGATTTTGCTATCCATTCTTATTTATGGGTGATGAAAATAATATTTGTTCAGTCAACATTGTATCTGAAAAATTTTAATTTGATTACGTATTTTTGAGTTTTTAGAAAAAAAATTATAATTTCGTTATTTATAGTATATGTTTTTCTAGACTAGGACTTCTATTTTTTACCTTCATTTTAAAGGGTTTTTTCATATAAAATTTAGTATTTTGATTTATAGTTTATTTACTCGGTTGATTATTACTTTATTTTTACTCAAATTAAGAAAATATTGGATGTGACTTTTGCATTAACATTTTTCCTACCAAGAGGAGAGGGAGAGGGGATGAGAATAGAAGCTTAGAGAAAGAGAGAGAGAGGATAAAATTCTATCACATCCGTGGGCATCTGTCTTGAATAGAGTTGTTACGACACTCTAGTGTCACGGGTACCCGTGACACTACCCAGTCAAAAGTCAACTCGAGCTCGGGCTCAGTTACCTTGGGCTCATGCTCCCCAAATGTGTCGGGTTCAAAACCCCGACGAATTATCTGAAAATTTATTATATATTTTTTAAATATTTTTTATATATTAAATATCTGACGATACTATCCGACGATACTATCCGATGACACTATTTGCGATACTTTGAATTCTAACTCGATCTCGAGAAATACAAATCTGGACTATACTCCCTAACAATATTACTTGACGACATTACCCGATGACACCCAATGACACTTTGAGCTCGAACTTGAGAAATTCAAACTCGACGAGCTTGAGTTTGAACTTGAGCTCGAGCTCACCTACAAAATACTAAGCTCGAACTCACCTACAAAATACTCGAGTCGAGCTCGGGTATTGTGATACCCGAGCTCGACTCGGGTATCATAACACCCCTCTCTTAAAGTCTATCATCCACGTCCAACCACCTCTTCTGCAGTGACAGTGTCACCCTAGCTCACCCTAACTGTGCTATGTCCAGTGGGTGGGTGTATCATTGGGCTGAGATGGCCAACCCCAGTCCAGTGCTTGATATTGGACCTTATCATACAGTCACTTGATAGATTCATATTTAATAGAGAATTCAACTGAAAAAGTTAATCTATTAGGTGAGATAGTTTATTAAATTTAAGTACTATTTTATGATTTATTAGAAACCAATGTGAGATTCATGACATTACCTGTCTTTTGAGAAGCCAGACGTTCACGAACAGCTCTTATTCTGGATGGCTCTCACTCTGAACTCTTCACGACACCAAATAGTCATTTCCTTTTTTTTTTTGAATGATTCTCATTCTGGTACAAGGTAATATTTTTCCTCTTTAAACGACTCTCACTCTGACACCAAGTAGCCTTTTTTCTTTTTGGGCAACTTTCATTATAATATCAGGTAATCATTTTTCTTTTTTTTTTTGGACGGCTTTCACTCTGTATCAGGTAACCCTTTTCTTCTTTGGATAACTCGTACTCTGGTAGTGGGTAACTCTTTTCCCTTTGGATGGCTTCACTCTAGACCTTATCAAATATCAGGTAACTCTTTTCTATTTTAGTCTAATTTTGATACTAATTTGTCATGAATTCATTTGATAGATTCAAACTCAATAAAGAACTCAACCTAAAAGGTTAATCTATTGGGTGAGATAGTTTATTAGATTTAAATACAATTTTATGATTTTATTGAGAATCAATATGAGATTCATGATAGACCTTTCTAGACCGAACTTAATTCGATCAAAGATTAGGCTAAAATTTGCAGTCGTGGTCGTAACTATCAATGTCTTTTTTTTTAAAAAAAAAATCAATCGATATTCAGAATTATATTTTTAACTAATCTGATTTAAGCGTTATTAGATTCAAATTAGGAAAATCCCTTTTAATATAATTTTTTTTTTAATTTTAAATATGAAATTTGATTAAAAAACTTACTCATTATAATGATAGTAATGAATCTCTCAATTTTGACACTGTTTAATTTTGAAGCATATATGTAGTGCCATATGACCAGCTGTCTAATTAATCTTGATTTTCTGCCGTCAGATTTGTGAGTATTGGATCATTATTTATCGACTCATATTATCACGTAACGATCCACAACAAATTGAATCATATGAACATCAAGAATGACAGCCCCAAGGAGGGGTGGGTCTCCTCCCAAAATTCTATAAATATCTATTAATGTAATGTACACATGAATCTTTAAGATCAAATAAAGATAACTAAGAATTTGGCTACCCAAAATTTTAAATTTTACTACATTATTTTCTTTTAGAAAATTCTAAAATTCCACCCCCAAAAAAAAAAAATATTTCACTCCACCTAGAGTCTATTCCTCTTGATCAATTTTGAGTGACAAATCTAGAAACCACAATATTCACTCACACCTAGAGTCTCCTAACACGAAGCTGAGTCTAAACCTATACTACCAGATTAACAATTCGAATTGTATTTTTATTTATTTATTTTTTATTTTGATTTTTATCGATCAGTGTCCGAGTTTTATCCGATTGATTCGGTTTGAATATTATGAGATTCATTAAGAAATTAATTCTTTCAAATCTTTTTTTTAAAAAAGAAAAAGAGGGAAAAGAAAAATCTAAAAAAGTTTGATCACGTATCCTTATTCAAACATGACGCCGACCCTTAGGTAACACTCATAATCTTTTAAATTCAAAAATTGTTTGTCCTGTCATGGGATTGTGATGTGAATTTGTTTATAAGATGTACGAAATTATTATGTCATCTGTTCATTTATAAATTCATTATGTTATACAATATTATTTATAATTATAATAATGCCACTTAATCCCCCCCCCCCGGGCCGGCCCAATTAAAGACACTGGAGGAAAGTGCTGATTTGATCTCATCACCGGGGCCTCTTTCTTTTTTCTTTTTTTTTTCCTTTTTTTTAATAGCTGGGCATTTTTATTTTATTTCTTCTCTCAGCCTGTGCAATTACAAATTTATAATAGTGGTGTGTATATCCATATAAGGTAATGTATATTTTTATCCATTTAAGATTAAAGACATCACATGAGTTTTGAGATTAGATTTACTTAAAAGCATGTAAAACTTTTAATGAAAAAATTAATATCATAATGACAATGATTTTTTACTTAATAATCATACATCTACCGAAATTATACTTTATTTGGTACACCAAAAAATTAACTTTAATTAAAAAAATTTATTAATAAAATAAAATAGGATACATTAACAAATTAAGGTAAATTGGAGTTTGCTAATTTTAAAATATATTTTGCTTCTTAGTCATTCACTAAACGTGTGTTATTAATAAATTCAAATATTATATCGATATTGTCGTTTAACTTATTTTTTATTTATATGTAAAAATAAATTATAAAATTTTATATGTTAAAATTATATTTTTATACAAAAGTGGAATGAATCATTAGTATGATATTAATATATGAATTATTTAATTTTAGTTATGGTTAAGCTCAACCTTTCAAAACCGTCTTGAAATCGCCAAGTTAATCGGAGCGGTTTGGAAGTGTATTCGTACAACCCGTACCCGGATGTCAGAACCCGTTTGCGGTCTCCGTCCGTTCTGTTTCTTTCACCAGCAGGCAAAGAAAGAGGAAAGAAAAATAGAAGAAGGGGGGCGGGTCAACAATGGCGAACAAAGAAGACCAATCAAGACCTAACCCTAACTCTCAGAAACGTAGATCAAATGGTTTCAAGGAGTGCGGTAATGGCTCTGATGATGACCTGTGCTCTGCTTCTATATGAAGAATGGGTTTCGACCCCAGCCTGCAAAATAGTCCCGCATAGAGACGGAGACGGAGAATCAAGGTATGAAGAAGATCCGGAGGACCTGAAGGTGATGATGGTCGCAAATCTGCTTCTCCTGGGCTCCGATGCAACTTACTGGAGCTTCTACTTCAGACACCATTACTTGTCCAAATTCTTTAAGGTATTATTCGTCTCGATATTTTGTTTTTTCAATTTTGATTTTGAGTTGTAATTTAGGGTAGCATAGAAATGAAACCTCGTAAAATTCAATTCTATTGAGTATGAAACTTAATGTCATGTTGTCGATCTGTAATTTGTAAGACAGCATGAAAAAAGAGCGAAATCGGATTAAAAAGGAGCTTTTGAGTCATATCAAGGACAAGATGGATTCTGATTTTTTTGAACCATTTACTTGTACTACTATAGATCACTAGTGGTTATTCGAGTTTCTTGCTTAGAAGACATGTGAAAGAATTTATTGTGAGTTTTTTTTTTTTTGGAATGTTGAATTCAGTTATTCAATGTTTTCTTAGTATTGGGTACCTCTAATCTTGGAAACTGTTCGAAGCTGGTAATCCAATAACATAGACATTTACAAACACTGGGTGGCACTATCTATAGATGCCATTTAAAGGGGGCTGTTATTGAGAATAAAATACATCAAACTTTCTATTATATGTTTATTATGTTTTAGGAGGATACAAGTAACAGAAGTTTTTGGAGCTCTATATGTGAGGCAATAACTCATGGATGATTATATCTTGGAACTCTGAATAATTTTCAGTTCCCTTTAGCTATATAACATGGATGACACATTTTTCACCAAACCCATAATTCATCTTACATGACTTTATGTCGTAAAAAAAAACAGAAATACTAAGCATAGCACAAACTATTTCCAATAGGCTTCTAGTAGAATATGTAGTTAAATTTGAACTCTGAGCTCAATCAGTAAGGTAATTTAGCTGCTAGATAGTAGAAATATATGGGGTCTGAGGTGTCTTGGACTCTTACTGTTATTGATATGGCCAAAGTGTTATGGCTATGGCAGGGAACTTGTAAAATTTCAAACTTTGAAGAAATTTCCATCCTTTTCTGTTTATTCTTCTTGAAAGCTTCTTCCTCCAAGACTCAGCTCAAAAATCTGATTTTGATTTTGTATACCTTTTTTTTGTGTGTGTGTATTTCCATCTTTGGCTATCAATATGCTGATGTGAAACAGAAATCTTTTGTCACTATAAAGCCCGATATGCTTCTGGTTTTGGGAGATGTTTCAGCTAAAGGGGTGGAGTTGACGAAAAGTAAATGGTCATCCGTGTTTTTGCAGTTTCAAAGAATGCTAGGTCCCTTTCTTGGTGTTCCTTTTCATGTTATTCTTGGTGATAGGGATGTTGGAGAATGCAGTGGCCTAAACGCCAATGATATTAGTTGGTTAGCTAGCAAATTCCCGGGATTGGATTCAACTGGTTGTAGTTCATTTGAGATCAGCAATATCAGCTTTGTCTCCCTTAATGCTGTTGCATTGCTTTGTGGCAACAATGATTTGCGGTTTGGTGTTGAAAGAGTAATAGAAAGGGAAAGTATTGAACTACGCACAAATTCTAAAGGTGTTGCAGCATCAGTGGATGAGTCTGGCAGTTTTGCAGAGAGCTTACACCAAGTTGCATGGAGAAAAAATCCTATGTCATCTGGATCTGGTCCAGTCCTTTTACTTCACTTTCCATTGCATCAATCAAAACATAATGGTGGAGGAATTACTGCTCTAAAGGGAAACACTTATATGTCAATTGGGAGGCTGGAGGCTGCAAAAAGTAGGTAGGACCCCCCTTTTAACATGCTTAGAGAAACAATTGACATTATCTCCTTCTGCTTTCTTTATGCTGATTGTTTTACATGTTTGATGCGACTTTGTACCTTCTGAATCTGAATTATGAATCACAGATGAAATCTTATGCCCTTATTGTTGTTTTTATGGTCTGGTAGGTATACTACGTCAATGCTGATAATTTGTCAAAAATGCCTATGAGGAAATATTGTCTAAATCATCCTGCTGCAAGAGTCTCACAATGCTATCTAGCACCCAAAGCAGGTCAGGCTTGAATGGCAGACACAGACACGGAAATGCATTTCCAGTGTCTCTCGTACATAACACTTTAAGCAAGTATAATGATTGGTCTAACTGTTGAAATTCTGAATTCCTAAGACTCCACAAGATGGGAACAACATTAGTTGGCTGTTGGTTACTATGAATTGATGTAGTTAATGTTAGAAGGACAAGGGGTGCTGTTTATTCTCTCCATCTGTTACATTTTTCTAACTTTATGTCAAGAAGCCAAACCCCATATATACAACTGGTAGAATTTTGAAAATGATCCCCATTTGCAAACATCAAACAAAACTTACAGCTGTAAACTTGGTTGTTTTGTGAAAGCGTGTTAAATTTTATCTTGTTAATGTTTAGAACCGGAACTTCAACCATTTTAATTTTAATTATTATGTTATGCCTTAGATTCTATCTCATGGCATGAATTAAAGACTCAATTCTTTTTAATTCAATTTAATATGTGGTATATGTGTCGTAAACATGCTCTGAGGTTTTTAAGCAAATCTGTTTAATCTTGTTAAAAAACTCAATTCCAATGGATTTAGCATTTGTAACATCTTGTTAAATGAGGAGCAAGACTATTTAAATTTTACCTTTGTCAATGGTCTGCTAGAACTAGAAGTTCAGTTTTTTAATTTTAACTATTATGTTGGGTCTTAAATTCTATTACACTTTTCATATTATACCAGGGAACATGCTGGGAGTGGACCATATGAATTGAAACACACAATCCCTGCAAACGCTACTGAATACATTTTCCAAGCTCTTAGGCCAAGGTGATTTCCAGTTTCCACTTGGATTTTTTTTGGTTACTTATCTTACCAATGTTAACTTTTCAAAAACTTGAAAATGAAGTTGGTTATATTACTTTGTCCATTATTTTCTATATAGGCAAAGAATTTGAGATTATGTTAGTGGGGTTGGTTCCAATTACGTGGTTATTGTACTACAGTAAGATCTTTACATCATTTTTATGCTAATAAAAAATTCATGCTCGAAGTCTTTCAAGAATACAAATCTAGCCCAGCTTATGGCTATCTATTTAAAAGGACTGAACTTCTAGTTCTAGCAGACAATCTCCATGCATACAAACCTCTTCTGCAACAGATTAAACAGTTACAAAAGTGGTGTGCTTGTGACTTATGCTACTCATTCTCCATGCATTGTTATTTTTGGCTTACCATTAGGGTTATTCTTTCTGTCTGAACCATAAAGCCTGCATGTTTATCAGTCTGCCTTCAAGACCAATCTGTTTTTTCTGGAAGAAATAACATTTTGGCTTGGACTTTACATGTCATAAAGTTCATTATTATTATTATTATTATTATTTTCATCTTTTGCAGGATTGTCTTCAGCGCACATTCTCATGACTTTTGTGATCATCTCCATTTGGATGGGACTCGTGAGGTAACTGTTCCAGCAATTACATGGGATGCAAAGGATGACCCTGGTTTTGTTATTGCCATTTTTAGAAGGAACGGTATGATATCTGTGAGTCGTTGCACTCTTGCTAGGGAGTCTCATGTTTTAGGTACTCATGCATGTTTTATGATTTTATTGATGACAATAGTGCTTATTACAGAGAGGCTTCATCTAACTAATTTGACAAGATGATGGCCAAGTGTCTGACATCATATTTTTAGTGTACTCTCTTCTAGAAAAATCAAATTTAATTAAATCGCGTTGCCCAGAGTAACTAATGATAATTAAAAGTAGATAGTATCTGATGGGTTATGGAAGATGTGTATAGCGTGGTTTTCACTTTTCAGCATATTTTCATTGCACTGATTTCAAAGTTCCCATGGTGTTGTTCCTTGGACATTCAGATTTAATTCTTCTTCATTCTACATGTCTGTCTCACTGACTCCCTCCACCATGTAGTCACTGTTCCCGTGGAGCTTTTATTGCTCCTGCATTTTCTAACCCACAACATTTTCAGGCATCTTGATTTCATATGTAGACAATCAGAATCATTTGCACTCATTGTGCTCACTCAAGGACTTGGTTGAGGGCCCTCCTTCCCATCCAGTTGGAGTAGAATCTGTCTTAGCTATTAGTCCAGACATTATGTGCTCTGTGGTCTTCTATTAAAACCTTGAGTTTATATTAGGAAACCATGTTATCAGGTTTGATGAAAAGGGAACATGATACAGTAAGAGCTGCAATTGCTAGTCTGATGTGCAATCGAGTCATAGATTCCAAAAGTGATATTCTCTGCATTCATTCAAGGCCTGGTGGTTGAGATAAGCATTCTGTGGAAATAATCAAGCCCTGAACAACACTAGCTCATTTACATCAGATTATGGTTGTGAGCAGTCGCTTTTCATTTCCCACAACCATATAATGCAACCCTTCTTCCATTGCCATTATACCATCTACATTGGCACTGCTAAGATGCTCACAAGGACTCACTGTGAAATTGATATCAGTGCTTTCTCCTGCCTTCAGTATCACACTCTTGAACCCTATCAAGCGTTTAATCGGTCTTCCCTCTTTAGGTTGGCCATTTTCTACAAACAACAAAACTGAATGCTTGCCTGGCATGTCTCCTTCATTTTTAACTCGAATGGTTTCCGAGTACTTCATCTTCTCACAGGCATCAGAACCCAATTCTGAAACCAAAGCAAAACGGTCTGAATCCAACTTCTTGTTGGCGTCACTTACTGCAGTCTGGTTAAGGTAGAGTTTCTTATGCTCTGTACATGCAAACTCATAGGCATAGTTTGAGTAGCTGAGACCATAGCCATACTCAAAAACTGTTTCGCCTTTGTAAAACCTGTAGGTTCGTCCTGGATAACCTGTAGATGGATCAGGCCGCATTCTCATGTCTGTCATTGGCACTTTGATGAAGTCTTTAGGATACCAAGTGATTGGTAATCTCCCACCTGCATAGCAACCCAAATCGGCAAAATAAAAACCGTGAAATACAAGAGAAAAGGGGTATCTTTTATTTTTTATTTATTTATTTATTTATTTTTACTACGTAGTTATTGCATTTTTTACCTGGATTATGATCACCAAAAATGATCTGCGCAATAGCAGTTCCTCCGGCTTCGCCTGGATAACCGGCCCACAAGATGCTTCCAACGTTGCGATCGTATTTGGCAAAAGTCACATCAACTGGTCCTCCACAGAGAAGTACCAACACAATTGGCTTCCTGGCAGCTTTTGCTACCCTGGTGATCAGACTTTGTTGCTTTCCAGGGAGCACCAAGTCATCTCGGTCATGGTCCTCCCTCTCCCAAGTTTGATCCAGACCCATGACCAGAACCACATAATCGACTGATTTAGCCAGTGCCACTGCCTCTCCAATTGAAGCAGAGGTACAATTTACAAAATCGCACCCTTGGTGATGCACTGTGTTCTTGACATAACTCTGCAAACCTTGTAATGGGGTTACACTTCTACATGGAGGGCCGAAGTAGTTTCCAAGAAGTGTTTGTGGGGCATTGGCATTGGGACCAATAACTGCAAGGGATGGTGTTTTTGTTTTGGAGAGAGGAAGGAGCCTGCCTGAGTTCTTCAGGAGGACAATGCCATCTTTTGCAGCGTCGAGAGCCAACCTCTGGTGATCGTGGGAGCAGACTTGATCTGGACCGATCTTCCCATAGGGTAGTCTGGTCGGATCACCATTGAAGAGTCCCAACCTCATTCTCACAGAAAAGAGGTTGTGGAGGGCTCTATCTATTTGAGCCACCGGTGCCTTTCCTTTTTGAATTGCTGACTTGGTGTGATTTAGCATGTAGGTGCCACAATTCAAATCCATGCCTGGGAAACAAATAGATACGGCATTTCAAATCATGCATGCTTATGAGCGTTTTTACTGCCAACTTGATAAGCGCAAATGCCACTTCAGGGCCCCGAATTTGGGCACTATCTCATCCTGGCTCATATTTAATAAGGGTCCAATCCAATTTCTCCTCCTCCTCCTCCTCCTCCTCCTCCTCTCTCTCTCTCTCTCTCTCTCACACGCACACACACGCACAATCGGGGCGATTGTAACACAAGTGGAATATGCTTAGCATTTGGCAAGGAGGAAAAAGAACAAGCAGAACAGACAATTGAGTGTGGAAAGAAAACAGTACAATCGTTTGACTTTCACATTCGGCAAAACACACAAGTGGGTCCATAGCCCAGAACATAGCATACGCCGACAAGGCGATTTTTCCTTGGGTTGGACAACATCTTTTATGGGTAGCCCCAGAGCAAATTCCTTCCTGAAACTCTTTTATTTTAATTAATTTTGTTAAAATCTATTATATATCAATTATTCTCCCTCTTTTTCTCATTATACATTAATTACTCTCTCTTCTCTCTCCATTTAATCATCTATATTATTATATGATTTATTTAATTATATACATTTAATTATTTCTTATATTATAATTCTTTCCTTTTAATATATATGATTTATTTAATTATTTCTTCACATGATTTTCTTCTACTCAAGTATTAACCGTGTTGTCCATTTACAAAATCTAAAGAAAAATTCTATGAATTAGAATTTAAAATGGTATACACATAATCAAAAATTTTATCTTTATTAAACATTAAGAAAAGAAAGCACAATTGAATTAAAAGTTAACTACAAAATACGGATAAGGAGTTATTATCTTTATAGCACAATTGAACTACGTAATTAAACTAAAAATTTTATCTTTATAACATAGCAGAATTCTCTATAATGCTATCTATTATCTCATTCTTAAAAAAAGAAATTGAGAATGAAAAAAAGAACTAATGAAAACTTTATCAAAAAATCAAAAATATATCATCAAATACAATAGAAAAGAGATATAAAAGAATAGAAAAGTAAGAAAAACTTACTCAGAGAGATAAAGTAAAAGAAAGAGTTAGGTAGAGAAAAGTTTATTGCAATTAGTTTCAAAAGTTAGTCTCAAAAGAATAAAGTGAATTGTAAAAAGGAAAGAGGGGGAGAGGTCTCTAAGCGGATAATTTAGTGGCCATGATATCTCCTCTTCAATCTAAAAATTTCATATTTAAATTTCTGTGTAATAAAAAAGATAAGAAAAGAGGGGGAGAGATTGGGAGGCAAAAAAGATAAGGAAGTTAAACAGTATGTTTGAGAGTTTTAGAGAGAAAAGAAAAAATTAGTTAGGAGAAAAAAAAAGAAGAGAAAATTTTAATTTTCTCTCCATTTTATTTGGGAGTTTTATGAAAAAAAAAAAGAAATGAAATGAAATTTATTGGAAATAAAAGATTTTACTTTCAACTTTTAAATTATAAATTTGGTATATTTATGAGATAACTTTTTTTTTTCTCTCATTTTCTTTCCACTTTTGAGAAAAAAAAATTTTATATTAAAAATCATCCAATTTTCTTTATTTTCTTCTCATACAATACAAAACTTCCAAACGAAAAAATATAAATAATCTTTTCTTTTTTTTTTCTTTTCAAATCTTTCTATTCAAATGTATTAGAAGAATCAGAGTAAAGGAGAGAGAAAATTGAAATAAAGTTTGAAAAGTAATTAATATATAATGAGGTTTAATAAAATTAATTAAAATAAAAGAATTTAATTAAATTGTCCAAGGATTTTGCTCCGGCAGGGTCAATGCCCATCGTTCATCGGCTTTTACCAAACTACAAATCATGTGCAATGGTACGGACTCTTTGGGAACAAAACATTAATCGCGCATGATTACGTGGCATATTATGATTGGAAGAAGTGGGTCCCAAATACACTACGACTCACCAGCTTTGAGGACATCAGCAACTGCATCTTCGGGTGATTTAGCATATCCTTGGTTTTCGTAAATGATGGAGACTGCGTCGCAGTCCGATGTTATGTACCTGATTATAAACTGCAGAGTGTCAGTCTCTTACCTAAATTATGCCCTTGCTGGATTTGGATTTTCCATTCAAAGATGGAGCAAAATCACTTTTATCTGTGATAAAATTATTTAAAATGCATATGGGTCAATTCTATTCACAGTATAAACATTACTAATGAAGATTAGGTTTTCGTGAGGGGTACCCTTGGAATTTCCAGAGTTCTCTCGCAGTCTTGGTTAAGAGATTGTAATCTGCACAATTTGGGACCTCATTGACTCGATTGTAAGCACACATAATCCCACTTGCTCGACCTTCTTGAATACAACTCTGAAACGGGGGCTGGTATGTATCTGCCAAGTCCTGTGGACTCACCTGAAATTTCCCAGAAAACCACATCTCAATAAAATCTACGACCTGTTCTTGGTATCAGACACTGACCAATCCAGACACGTCCTTGTTTTCTAAACCCACATTTAATTTATCATAATCTTTTATTATAACTTTGCTCCATCCATGTTACTTCACTGCAAACATTTGTACTCATAGCATTTTTTTTTAGATCTAATCCACAGCATTAAGCATTCAGAATTAAAAAAAAAAAAAAAAAATTGATCAAATGAACAAAAAGGTAAATCTCAGCCAAACCCAATAAAATTTCCACCACTCTTAACTTTTTATCCTTTTTTAACATATTTTTTCACAAGACAGAGACACTGATGTTCTTCAATTTCATCCGTAAGTAATTCCTTTTACATCTAGAATTAGGAACCTTTCATAGGAACCTTTCAACTATGTTGGAGAAAACAAGAAGAAAGGGCAACCAATATTAAAGAAACAAAAACACAACGAGACCAAACCTTACTTTAGCATCAAAAACAAAGCGACCGATTCCTTTCCAGTTATCCAAATCATAAGCAGTGAAATGCTTGCAACAAGCTGAGGCTTGAAGATGACCATCTCTAAGCTTTCCACCGTGAAAACTATCTCCTTGCACACCTCTAACATATGAAATTGCATATTTTCCGGTAACCAGTGGGTCTTCGCCAGGTGTCTCTTGCCCTCTCCCCCATCTTGGGTCCCTAAAAATATTTATGTTTGGTGCCCAAAATGTCATTCCAGTTGCCTGTCCTGCATTATACACTGCTCTTGCCTCCTTTGCAATCACCTAAAGGACACACATACCCTTCTCATCAAGATCAATCAATCAAAAACAATATATTTCATGGAAATCTGGTGTGCATAAGCAAGTGACTGAGAGATTAAATTAATAATGCGAGGTGTACATTCAAAACAAATTAACAAAACAGATTTATATAACAGATTCCAACTAGTTCAAAGACTTACGGATGCAATGCGATACCAAAGATGTACATCAAAAGAGGCAGCGGTGAGAATGACTTGAGGGAAGCTGGTGGCAGCTTTGATTGGGCCATCAAAACTGATCCCTTTTCCGGCATTTGCCACGCCGTGCAGTGCCTCAGACCACCATTCGAAGGCGGGGATGCCAAGTCGAGGGATCGCCGGTGCTGTGTTAACAAGCTGGGAGATTTTCTCATCTAGTGTTAGCCGTGAGACAAGGTCTTTAACCCTTTGGGCAATGGGAAGCTTGGTTTGGCAAAAAGGATATGATTTTGTTGATGTGTCTGGTTGGTCGCATGAGAATGGAGGCTTAGTTGCTTGAGTAGTAAACATTATTGTGAGACATGTTAGAGATATGATAAGTATTTTTTGGAGTCCCATTTCTCTTGATGCAGAGAAGTTGAAGTAAAGGAGGTGTGGAAGATGAAGGCTTTAAGGACTAAAGGGACAAGATTTGCTGTTAGGTGTGATTATTGAATTTAGGGTAAATGACATTATTGACCTTTGGGTTGTTTTTCAATTTTTTTGGGGCTATTTGTGGACTCTGTGACTATGAGGGTGACAACATTTTAAAGACTCCGTTTACGTGTTATTTTCCTGTGTAGGTGTAGTAGTTGAAGTACATGGGAAGAGGAACAGAATGTTGAGAATATCAATATAATAAACTGTCCCAGGATTGCTTAGCAATCATAATCCTCCTTTCTAAGTTTAAAATTCAGGATTTAAAACATTATGTAACCAAAAAAAAATTATATATGATAATCTTCTTCCATTTGGTAATTCTCTCAAGTGGTTCTTTCATTGATCAAAGACCCTTCAAAGCAATTCCTATTGATTATTGGGTTTTTCAGATTTCCTTAAAATGGGTCGGGTTTCATGCCACATTGATTAAAAAAATCCCACACGCAGTGCGGGCACAATTTTACGGATCTAAACATTAGTATTGCTGGAGGATGCATACCGTAAGGGCTCATTGTTGATCATCAGGAGTTTTAGGTAGAATACTTATTTAAATAATTATCTTTATAATAAAAAGTTCTAGTTTGAAATTTATGCATCCTTATTACCAAGCCAAAAAAAAAAAGATGTCCCAACCAATAAATGAAACTAAAATGGGTATAAAAGAGTTCTTAAAATCAAAAAAATTTAAATAACAACAGAGAACTTAAATAAATGATTAAAATTTTGAACACAATGGTAAAAACCTTTAAAATTTGAGTTTTTTTTTTCTTTTTTGCTAAAAAAATAATAAAAGATGGGGAGAAAAGCATCTGAGGTGAAAACATGCGGTGGACTACCTAAAAACTACATAAGCTAAACAAATTTGAAATTAGGACAAAAGGAGGGTGCAAAGGAAAAAAAGAAAAGAAAAGAAAAAAGGGTCGGCTCAGGACCCAATGCACACCGCACATTATTGTCACGCGTAGAGGGGTTATGGTGGACCATTTTCGTATTTCTGAGTTCTGGTACTGCTACTGCAAATGCTATTTGAGGCGATCAATTGTATTCATCTGTCACTCATGTCAAGAAAGATACCATCATTATAAGGAAAAAAAAAATTGTAGGAATTCAGGATAAAAAAAAAATAATTGCGAGAGAAGAACTAGGCACTGCCCCTTTGCCATTCCAGCTAATCAAGTGGGGTTTCCTTCCCAAAAGAAACAAGGGAGCCGGTCCACGTAGCGTTCTCTTCTTCTAAAAGAGTTTTCTTCCCTTACCAAAAAAATTTATGTGTTTAAAGTGAGCATTGACTTAGTTTTGTGGAGATCACATGTCATCCGTTCTCAAACAACTATGTAGATAAATTCTTGAGAGTCCCAACCCTTGCATTGCCGAGTTGCAGCATTTTCTTCTTCTGTTTGTTCTTCATGCGGCGAAGATAATTGGGGGGAAAAAAGTGACAAAGAAAAAGTATCGATGGTACGAATTCAAAATTTTCTTAATACAATTGCTAAATATAAATTTTATATCTTATTTGAGATACATGCATTTATCAACTGATCAAATTATGGCCCACAAGACCGGAGAGGGTAAGATAATAATGCAACTGAGCTGATTTTTACTAACTGATGGTGTCGATTAGTCTAAAGAACAGTTAGCCAAACCTATCATTCTCACTTTTTCTCATGTGATTATTATTACTATTATTATTATTTTATATTACGATTTAAATCTGACATCACAGATTGGACAAGAGAGTTGTGACCACTTGGAGACAGGTGATTACATCAATAAAGAATCTCTATCTATGATTATGTGTCCCACCTACTCCAGAATACTTCAAAAAGTTCATGATGTTTGGCCAATGGAGGAATATGAATAAGGTTGAGAAACAAAAAGTGTGGACTTTTGCAAAACTAAGAACAATCAAGGACCTCAGAAATAAATGATAATTAAAAAAAAAAAAAAACTACAAACTCACCTAGTTTGCTCCAAAGAGCACTAATGATTGAAAATGAAAAAGAAAAATAAAGAAAGATTACATAAAAAATTTCTAAAAAAAATGAAAAATGTGCGTGCACGTTGCATTGGACCTGAAGCTACTTAATCGGCCCATCGGTCAGCCCAAAATAGTCCACTTGAAGGAAAGGCCCAATCGGTGATGTGGTCATGTGTTGTTTCATTTTCATACATTTTCTTTCTAAGCTTCAACAAGAAATGCTCGATTCGGACGCCCAATAATATTGTGATAAAAGAGGAGAATCTCATACTCGAAATCTCTTGGTTAAAGAAATGATATCAATTGAATTATATAGGTTATTAACAAAAAAATTCTCAATCAAGATTTTTTCCTATACCAAATGAACACTAGGCCCCCTTGGATTTTTTTTTTTTTTTGTTTTAATAAACAATTTCCAATACTTAACTAATTGTTAAAATTATCGAGAGAATCTGGTTGTAGGAAATCTATTATTAGAAATTTTATTTGATAATTTCTTGTGTGACTTGAGAAAATTTGCAAAATTATGAACTGCTCTACTACTTGATTTTAAATCAGAGGTACGCTTTGACATGGGCAACAAAATTTAGTAATGCATATTAAAATTAGACAATTGAAGCATGGCGTATCATCAGTGTTTTCGATATCTAACCATCGAATTCTACTCCATTATCAAGCAATGCTATCGCCATTATACCTCTATCAATGGTACATACTAAGGACTACCAAAAAGGGGAAGGGTGGGGGACGAACTTCCTGAAGATCCTAGTTGAAATATGGAGTAGATTATTACTAATTTGTGAATTTCATAATGACCAACAAGAGTGACCTTTTTTATTACTATTCTATGTGATATAAGATCATAGGATAATGCTTTATGTATCACACTTGATTTTTTACTATTTTGTCACACTTATTTGATATAATGAAAAAGAGGAATTTAAAAAAAAAAAATCAGTCGAGAAAAATACCAGAAAACATTATCCTAGAACATAAACCAATCATGTACTTTTCGTCAACAATTGTATTGTCCGCAACCAGAACCAATCTTACGCCACCTGTGAACCCTTTCAAGGCCACTGCCTGGTGGCTTCAACTACAAGATCTGAACAAGAATTCGGGCGTTCAGGGCATGCTTTTCTAGGCCAAGCTCAAAAATCCTTTCATGGCAGCGCAAAAAACAAAGTACAAATAAACAAATGAACGAATAACTAAAAAGAATCATTCTTATATATGAACCATTACCGTCCACTCTCAATCTTATATTTAAAATAACTAATCGCATAACCAAGAAAAAAAAAAGAGTTAATTTCCAAATTTTATGTTCCCATTGTCTCCTAGGATCTAGTTTTGTCATTTTCCATAATTTTCATATTTGTGCCAATTTCCTTTGGAAATAAAACTATTCTATGGCACCTGTCTAGGAGACTCTAGTTCTCAAACGAAATTTG
Organism: Dillenia turbinata; assembly: GCA_037126225.1. Taxonomy (NCBI): domain Eukaryota; kingdom Viridiplantae; phylum Streptophyta; class Magnoliopsida; order Dilleniales; family Dilleniaceae; genus Dillenia; species Dillenia turbinata. The sequence goes on from JBAMMX010000005.1 coordinate 10,402,418, forward strand.
AATTGTATAAAGGAGTTGTCTCTTTCATTATCCTTCTCACAGTTTCAAAGATTCATAGGAAGTTGCTCAGTTTGGTCAGCAAGAGCGGGAGATAGAGGAAGAAGCAAAGATTTCATGAGAACTGAACTTTTTTTTTTTTTTTGTCCTCCAACAACAGCACTTGTACAAAATTGTCTTCGGAAAAAAATAATGTCGGGTGACACAATCAATTATCTACTTTATAATATACGAAATTATCGTTAACCTGCAATCAACATTAGAGCCCATCATGGCAAGCAACCTAATCTTATGTTACGTTTGAACAAATTTTCGTTGCTCGTGGTCTATTTGGTCTGACCTTTACATGTCCCTTTCCTTTCCTGCGTGGTTTGGTTTGGATATTATCATTAGTGATTTAGTCATTTGAAAGAGTCAAAAAAGATCCATAGGGTAGTTAATTATTCAAATTAGGGGTATTATGAAACTTGGGTAGTGTCATGGGTATCCATGACACTATCCAATCAAAATTCGACTCAAATTTTGATAGTTCAGTATAGAGCTTGAGCTCAAACCTATACTAAGTCAAGCTTGAAGGCTCGTTGAATTATCCGATATAATTATTTATGGGTTCATCTGATAAACAAATTATTTTTCAATTTAGTGCGGAATAGAAGAGCATAGACATATAATCAACTAAAATCAACTGATGATTTTTTATACAAATCAACAAATAATTTTCATGCGAAATCTCCATATCGAAGTTGGGTTCGGATCATTTATCTCTTTTCAACGATTGGTAATCTAGGTCAAAAAATCGTCACAAAATCGGATCACCTTCTATATTTCACAATCCAAATGCCACTTGTGAATGTAATGAACATCAATATCAAGTCTCTTTCAAACCCCTTAGTTTATTTCTCTCTCAATTTATATTTCTCAAACAAAAAATGGTTTCCCATTTTTATGTTCATTCATACACCAAAATAAAAAAATGTGGAACAAAGAAAATGTCTCTCTTTTTGTTCATGCCCGTAGAAGGAGACCATCTTTTCCTTTTTGGCATTAAGTTATATATATATATATATATATATATATATATATATATATTTTTTTTTTTCACAGAGAGAAAAGGGAGTTAGGAGTTAAAGGGGTGGTTTTCCTAATTAACCACCCCTCTCCCCTTTTCTTTAAATTCAAATAACAAGGGGGCGGGTCTACCCTCATGGGCGGACCCACCCCATATGCTAACATCTCTCACTCGTAAATAAGGGCTAGATTCACACATAGCGTAATTATTACTTTCAAACACCAATCTCATATAGATAATAGTACCGTGTAATTTGTGAGAATATCAAAAGCTCTAGAATTGTACACCAGTTAAGAATATATAGCAACTCATCTTCAAAGTGGTGATGAGGATATCATATCTCGCTATACCCCAAACCTCTTCTTACTCGACACAGTCAATGTATCTCTTATCTCTCAAAACAATGTAAGAGCATACTTGATTCAAATCCGACCATATATTCACAATTATATCTCTAAACACTAAGTCACAGACATAATAATGTGTCAGTCAAAAACAGTCTTTCTTTCATACTACTAACTTTTAACTTTATCTTAACTACTTTTCTAGACATGCACCGTCAAACCGAATCATTATGGCTTATTGGTGACACGCTAAAGTAGCAACACTAAAATAAAATTTCAAGAGACAGACGAAAGTCCTAAGGGTATAAATTGAGATTGAGTATAAACATCTGAATCTCACACAATGAGATGGACACAATAAGATAAAGAGAGATGTGTCATCTTATTACTCATATGGTCATATAAGCACACGTGGTATGAAACACGTGTTACGATACTTTCCTTTCCATTTGGAAGTGTATATCTTCTTTTCTAAAATAATGCATCGTACAGCTTTTAGTCCAAGTATACATAACACTTGATTTGAGTTTTCCTTTTTATAAGTCCTCCAACATCTCACAATACCAAGGAAAACCCACACCAGCTATTCGACAAGTTTAATGGATTGTGAAAAATCCATTTCGATTACCATATATGTATATATTAACTGGTAATCTCATCTTAGTACTTAACTAAGGCAGCTTATTTGTGCGTTAATTCACCACAAATTAACACGCCTTATCTCTTCATGTCACACAGACATTAGAGACGATTGCTCGTATGAGAGAGCTAATCTCAAAACTTGCTCGACATACTTTTAATTCCAAACACAAGAATTTTGGATACAAAAACAAAATTCAAATGTTATCGAATATAAATATTATAACGTATATATTTTTTGTATATAATCATAATCACTACCACAATAACAAATATTACCACAATCTATGTAATCCATATCATCTAATATGTCTCACAAATATGTCTTTAGGCATTGGCCTCCGAAAAAGGATAAACTACTACCAAATGCATAGATACATATCTCAATGTCATTTTTCTCTTTTTAATTATGTCTCTGACAAAATTGATTTTTGTATTTATATTTGGTTTTGTCATCATATTTGGAGTCTCACGTGTAAGCAATAGTTAATCGATTATCACAATGAATCGTCAAACTCCTACTGAGTTGCTTACTACTCCCAAATATTACAATATCTATTTAACCAAACTCATTTTCTAAACTGTGGAAGCATTAATTACATATATGCTTCCATCGTAGAAAGTGATACACAGGTTCGTTTCTTACTTTTTTATGAGATAGCGCAATCAATGAGCAAGCAAACATAACTAGAGGTATATTTTCTCTCATGCAAATCTTCTCCCCAATGAGCATTCGTGTATCTTTTCAATACTACATCATTTCCTTAATAATAAAGGTAATAATCCGCAATTCCATTTAGGTATCCCAATATTCTTTTCATAACAATCCAATCACTTTTCCTAAATTGGATAGATAACTGCTGTCCAAAACCCCAAAGCATGACAAATATCGGAACGAGCACACATCATAACGTACTTCAAATTCCTAACTATACTAAAATATGATGTTCCGAACATTTTATCTATTCATTAAGAGTTTTAAGACATATGTTATTTTTTAAACAATCACCTATAGTCACAGGAGTAATAGCGGGTTTACAGTCTTTTAAACTGAACCGTTTCAGAGTCTTTATAATATAATTTTTGAGATAACTCCAGTAATCTTTTGGAATGATTTCCTTGGGATTCAATTCCCAATCTACCTCACCTATTTCCTTCATCTTGAAGGTCATACTTCTTATTATTCATCATTAACAATATGTTCTCGACATATAAGGATAGAATTACGAACTTATTATTGGATTTTTTTAAATAGAAACAATGGTTTTTATTTATCGCGACGAAATCTTAAAAGTTCACATATTTATGAAATCTTAAACATCATTGTCTCGAAAACTACTTAAGGTCATCAATTGATCTACTCAATTTACTAATTTTGTTTTTCTGGCATTTAATGACAAAAATTCTTTGGTTATGCCATATAAATGTCTTCCTTAAGTTCACCACTGAGGAAGACAATCTTCACATCTAACTGACATAATTCTAAATTTAAATTTATTACTATTGTCAACTATACGCGAATAGAGATAAATTTCACTACTAAGAAAAGGTTTCCTCATAATCAACACATGAGAAAAGGTTTTCTCATAATCAACACTCTTTTACTGAGTGTAACTTTCTACTACTAGTTGAGCATTTTATCTCCCAAAAGTTCTATCTGCCCTATGCTTGGTTTTGAGAATCCAGTTGTTATCAATAACCTTGCGCCTTGATAGAAGTTCAACCAATTCGCAAAAATGGTTGGACTTCATTAACTTCCATTTTTTCTTCTATTGTATTTTCCATTCATCCTTGGTGGGACAAGATAGAGTCTTATATATGTTTTGAAACTCTTCTTTATCTTCTGAAAAAATATTAAATACGTGCCATTCAATTTCCAAGTGATGTTTGGGTACAATTTGTCTAGTATTTTTTCAAGTTTGTAATTCAGTTGGATCGCTAGAATTTTAAATTCCTCCCACTAGGATCAGCACCATTTTAACAATCCGCAATATACAAAACTATCATTTGAATTAACGAATTCAAAAAATAGCTCTATATCTTTCACGTCACCTCTGTTAGGAAAATCATTCTTCAGAATTGTGACATTCGTGATCTAATCTCTACTGTAGTACCATCATCTTATTCACAAATAAATACTTAACTTTTAAACTGGTTGGAGTATCTAATAAAGATACTCTTAGTTCTACATGGACTCAATTTTTTCAAATTTATTTGAAAAATCTCAAATATAAACAACCATTCCCCAAGGTCTGAAGTCACTGAGTCACGACCCTTTACCAGTCCAAAGTATATATCATGTCATTGGTACTTTATGTAAAGGCACTTTGTTCAAAAATATAAGCCGTAGTTAACAAGACATCTCCCAAAAGAAAATCGATAAGTTAACCTACGACATCATGGATCCTGTTATATCTAACAATATTCTATTCCTTCTGACTATAACACCACTTTACCGAGATGTATAAAGAATGGTCAAGATATTTAAATTGATCTGATAGATATTCATGCCATCTATCCGTCTAATTCTTTATCTCGCTCAATAATGTTTAAAGTATTCATGTGCTTCAGACTTATGAGAAATCAAATAAATATGGTCAAATGGGTGAAATCATCAATGAATGTAATGAAATACGAAATTTCATCACAAATATCTCAATGGATTAAACGCAATGGAAATTTAGTCTGTATGACTTTTCTAAATGGTTTTCTCATTATGTTATTAGGAAGACAATGTTCACATTTTGGTAAATCAACTTTTGTGAGTAAACCCAATGGTCATGTTCTCACCAGTTGATTCACCATGTCTTGGCCTAATGTGACCAAATTTATCATGTCTCGTCACATTATCAACATTTACAAAATGATGAAACCATTTGTAAGCTATCCAGAATCAATACGTATGTCATTCAAATACAAATCAACCTTATATCTCTGAATGTTCAAATCATAGTCAAATTCCAAAAGAACAAGAACATATAAGATTCCGTCGAATTTCTGACATGTAGAGAACCTCATATAGAATGAGAGTCTGTCACTTTGTCAATACAGTTTACAAGTACCAACTCTTCTAACATTCACTCTTACATCGTTCTATACTTACTATCTACTACTAGAAAGCAATCAATGAAAAACTCATAAATATCTCTTTATCTGTTCTTATATCCATGGTTATTCTTTTGTGATCCGTCTACTACCTTTTTTTCTCTTCTTACTTTTGTTCCAGTTCCTCTAACACTTAGAGTCTGAAACTCTCTTGGAACTAGATTCTATAACAAAAGTATCAATTATGGATTTTGCAGTACAAAACTTCTTGTCCTCAAGCTCGATGTGGAGAACAACATCCGAAAAAGTTCTCACACTGTTATTGTGAATCAAATTGACTTTCAAGTACTTCCACTTGATAGAAACGAATCAGATCAAAATTTGAATTTTTTGTTCATTGAAGAGGATATGACCAGTTGACTCTCACTCTTTAATCATCTTAGACATGACCTTCAAAAGCTGTTTGATACTGTGATCAGTTCCCCTTTTTTATATGTATCAAATTTAATGGTCAACTAACTAAAGTGAGTCACTTGTATCTCTATATCTCTTTGAGATACACCATAATGTTATGAGCAGTCAAAGTATTGCTCATATTTAGGTATCATGTGTTCAATCTGAAAACTAGCCAGTGTCGCTCGAGCAGTGGAATCTATCTGTTCCATGCCTAGTTAGCATTTGGTTCTCTCCCTTAAAAAGAGCAGCATTGCTCACTATAGGGTATTACTTGACATGCTTAATGTCTTCCAAAGGATTTTAGTCTTTCAGTACATTTCACATTTTATTGCATCATATCTCATGATTATCGTTATTCAATTTGTCACTTCTATTCAAGTCTCTTATAAAGGACTTCTAGACTATGGTTTGGATTTTCTAAGAGGGTAGATATACGTACTAATACTCATGTCATACACGTAATTTTGTATTTCAAGATTAACATCCATAATAGGTCAATATCAGATATAGAATCGAAAGTTTACTAAATTCACAATCATCATCTATGGTTCTAATATATTACCATCACAAATTTAATTTAAAATAACAAAATTCTATAAATTTTATGTGAGAATTACTCAAATGCTTCCAACATAAAATCTTTCACTTAAATTCATAAAGTATTTAAATATTTTTAATTTTGGATGAAAATTATTTAAATTCTTCAAATCCAAAATTTCTTTCAAAGGTACCTTAATGGATTGTCTATTCATAAGGAAAAAAATCTCTTTATAATACGTGAGTTATGTTATTTATATTGTGGGATGACTTTAATTCATTTGAATCTCCAAATTTTTGACTCTCCATATTTCTATTAATATGAGACTCACGTTGTCAAGAATCACAATCTCTCTCTCGGCAATCATCTCACCATCCACGCTATCTCAATTAAGAGTCAAAGTATTTTTTAAATTATATATATCATCTTCCTAAAAAAATGACCTAATGCAAAAAGTTCCAGATGTTGTGATTTCATGATTTCCAAAAGATACGTTAAAACATGAGTTGGGTCTACCAAAATTTAACCCAATCTTATCATTCACTCTAAACTTTTAATAATTTAACCCTCCTCCCGAGAGCTCCAATATTCCATCTAAATATCACTATTACTCTAGAAAATTGGTATAATATTAGATTAGATACTAAGCTAATCATAATATTATTATAAATTTTAAAATTATTTATTTAAAATAATATACTCAATTTTCAAACAATTTTATGTTGAAAAAATAAAATTTTCACTCATAAAAAAAGAGAATAAAATCAAAACGAGTGTAAAAAATTTACACTCTAGTAGCCAAAATTAAGAAAAATAATTTTCTAGTCTAATAAAAATTTTTCAAAATTTTATGGATTGAAAAACGATTTTTCTATAATTTTTTAACAATTTATTGATTATAAATCAATAATTAATAACTTTTCAATTCCGAAAAATAAATTATAATTCATAGAAAAAACCAAAATATTTTTTAGACTTATATAAAATTTTTCAGAATTTTCCGAACTAAAAAAATATATTTTTTATAATTTTTTAACTATTTATTGATTTAATAATTAATAAAAAATACTTTTCATATCCGAAAAATAAATTTTGAATCACAAAAAAATCTAAAACAAATAAAATGTTATTTTGATGAAAATTAGGACCAGAAATAATCCTTCACACACCCTCACGCACCACTGGACCTAACTGTAAAAGAATAAAATCTGAAAACTGCTTTTCCTCCCCTCCGATGGCGCGTAAACCACACACAACGCCTTCCCGGAGGATTTTGATCATCAAATTTTGGCTACCCCCCATTTTCGATATCAGTGAGTTCAATGGTAGTCTCACATTTTTAATCGGACTTCTCTAACATAGGAGATGGATGTCACTTGCCATGGCCGAGAGTGGGATTGACTTATTACTGTTCATCATATTCTCAATTTTTTTTGGTTTTCAACCCAAATTTCAAATGGTCATATCTCTCTCAATTCTTAACTATTTTTTGTGATCTTTATATGGTTGGAAAGTATTTTTCATGAAAAATCTAACCATATAAATTTAATATCACGAAATTTGGTATTTTAAAAGTTATAATTACAATAAGTTTCGGTTAGGGTTTAAAATATCTTTTAATGTACTCATCAGATGCATGCCAAACTTTCCAGATTTCATCCTTATATGATAAACATGTTATGGTATAAAAAAAAAAGAGTATTTTCTGATGCCTATTGCAAGTTACCATTAATGAACCTCTAAAATTATACATAACAATTTTAATTTTTTAAATACCCAAACGAAGCAGGAAATAACTTATGCATACTCTGATACCAATGATGATTTTTTTATACAAATCAACAAATAATTTTCATACGGAAATCCCCATATCGAAGTTGGGTTCGGATCACTTACCTCTTTTCGACGATGAGTATTCTAGATCGAGAAAGTATTACAAAATCGGATCACTTCTTTTTTCAAAATTTAAGTGTATTTTTTATATAAAAAAACAAAAAACTTTTTTCAAAAAAATTTTTTTTTTTTTTTCAATTTAAATTTTAAAAAAAAAATTCCCATTTTTTGTTCATTCATACACCAAAATAAAAAAAAAAAAGGTGGAACAAAGAAAATGTCTCCCTTTTTGTTCATGCCCGTAGAAGGAGACCCTCTTTTCCTTTTTGGCATTAAGATTTTTAAGAGAGAGAGAGAGAGAGAAGGGAGTTAAAGGGGGTTGAGCGGATGGTTTTCCTAATTAACCACTCCTCCCCCCTTTTCTTTAAATTAAAATAACAAGGGGGGCGGGGTCTACCCATGAGGGTAGACCCGCCCCTTATGCTAACATCAACTATATATGAGATTCATTGTTGAAGCAAAAGCCATTCAGAACTCGTTTTGTATGGATCGGAAAAAATGTCAAAGATGAAGTAACATTCGCATATAGGTAATGACCATTTTCTTCACGAGGTGTTTGGTGTCCTTCAAAATAAACAACATTGTTCAATTCAAGGTCTTTCTCATATTGTCTTGCATATTTGATTATATTAAGCTAATCTCTTTTTTTGATACATATGAAGACTCGAACTCAAGTGCTTTTATAAGAGCGAGGGGGATAATATCGATTGAGTTATAACTCATTGGCCTATTAAGCTAACCTCTCACCTCTCGAGCGCAAGTGTGTTCATATGCGCGGAGAGAAAAACATATAGTCCGAGATTTAAAAGCCGAAGGAGAGGCAGTAGTGGCTTGTAATATTTGGGATTGTGGGATTATGGGCTCTTTTCTTAGTTTTGGGCTGGTATCTGGCTTTTGTTGCTCCTAGCTATAACTCAAGTCATTTATTTTTTGACTTTTCTTGTAATTTTTGGGTTGTGCTTCACCCCTGTTGGCGTATGGATCACCAGTCTGTGGCTTGTTTAGTCTGGGAAGGTTTGTGATTGCATCCCACTCTTATCTGCCTTTCTTTTCTTGGGCTTTGCCTCCTTTTTAGACTAAAACAAAGAAAAATTCTCTTGGGTGTTGCTTAGCAAAAGAAAAAAAGGATAGGAATTGAAAATTTAAATATCATTTAAAAAAAATCTCTTCAGGGTTCTAGATATTTACCGGAGGAATTGAAATTTTAAATGTGTAAATAGTCTTTTCTTTGAAGGTGTTGGAGTCGATTTTGGCCTTGACATATACTTGTTCTTCCGACTTAAACGGGGAAACTATGTCGAGAGTGCTCGTCATATCGGATGAAAAATCTGAAAAAAACCCTATCGAATCTAGCCTGACAGGTGGATTCCGACACTCAGATCAAAAAGAGTAATAACAAAGAAAAAAGTTAAAATAGCCATAGATATGGCCCTTGGTGGCCTTAGTGTATGTAATGCATTGTTCGAGTGGATATCAAAACCCCTGTACGTGCATGTAGCATGTATGAGCATTGTACGATGAGAGCTATGTATGAAGATATATCATATATTGTATACGTAATATCGTGTGATGTAATCTATGTGATGTATATCATATCTCCGATTGTGCAAAGAACAAGTATGAAACCGTATCTCTGATCGTATAGAATCGGCTATAGAGCCATACTTCTGACTGTATAAGATTGGGTATGAAACCATTCTTTCGTCGATATATATGATTGGGTATGAACCTTTCTAAATGGTGTATAGAATTGTTTCTCTCTTGTGTATCAAAATTGAGTCACTCTAAGGGTTGCTTATACTCTATATTTATAGTCTTCCAATGGGTACAGAAAACCCTAGTTTCCTTTTGTCTGAAATCTTTCAAATTGGTAAAGATTGTACTCAAAAACTTCTGAAAAATTTAGACTTCCTTGAGATTAAGAAAAGTTTATAATTTTAGAAAAATTCATTTCCTTCGTGAGAGTCCACGAAAGTTAGGACCCTACGGGAATACAGAAAAATTTAAATTTCGTGGTGATTGTTTGCTTTATCGGATAACCATGAATGATTTTGGAAACCCATAAAGTAGGGTACCATCATTTACCCCCCACTCCTAATCGCATTTTGAATAAATAGAATTAGGAGTAGAGTGGATTGCAAGAGGCCTCCCAAGAGACCAAGAGGCCAAGATCGAGTGATTGAGTCATCGAGAGAACGATGGATCAAATGATCAATTTACTGAAGGATTGAGTGATAGGGTGAGTGATCGAGTGATCGGGCGATCGAGAGATTGATAGATCAACAGGTCAAATGATTGAAAGATTACGAGACCAATAGATCGAACGATCGAGAGATCATAAGACCAATAGGTTGAACGATCGAGAGATTAAGAGACCGACAAGTTGAACGATTGAGAGATTGTGAGACCGACAGGTCGAACGATTGAGAGATTACAAAAACGACAGGTCGAATGATTGAACGATTAGGAGTCCAACAGGTTAAACGATCGAGAGATTGCAAGACCAACAGGTCGAATGATTGAGAGATTGAGAGATCAATAAGTCAAACGATCAAGAGATTGAGAGACTGATAGGTCGAACGGTCAAAAGATTTTGAGACCGACAGGTCGAACAATCGAGCAATTGAGATATCGATAGGTTAAATAATCAAGAGATTGAGAGCTGACAGGTCGAATGATGAGAGCTTGTGAGACCAACATGTCGAGTTATCGACGGATCAGGTGATCGAGAGATCGGGTGATCAAGAGATCTAACCGAGACCGTTTCAAGAATGTCCAATCGAAAAAGTTCAAACAATTAAGAATGGGCCGTGTCTGCCCATCAAGGAGATATACTCGACACGCTATTTTAGAAAGAGTGTTCGGTCGATGGGATCCAGTCGATAGGATGGACCGTGTTTACCCATCTAGGAGATACATCCCTTATTGACTATACATTTTCATTTATTCAAGAGAGTTTAACAGATTGAATAGGTCGTGTCTACCTGTCTGGGAGATAAACAAATCGGCAGGCGGGGAGATCAGGTAATACGTAGGTCGAGAGTCCAACAAGTTGAGTGATCCAGCAATCAGGATATTGGGAGAAGACATAGGACTGAGAGATAGAAGTCACTGAGAGACTCCCTCAGTAGGACATAGGCTTAGTGAGTGCTGAACCTAGTGGTGATAAGTTTTTTAAGCCATTCAGGCTATGAACTATCAGAATCTTAGACAATGTTGAGAGCCGAGCAGGTGACTAACGAAGAGGGCCAACAATCAGGAGCCAAAGATTGAAAAAGTATTTTTCTTACTTTACCGAGAGCAAATCGAGTGATCTATTAAAGGTCATTTGACAGACCGCGAACTTAAGTGTCTGAGAAGTTGGGAGATTGAAAATTCGAGAGGCCAAGGGGTCGTGAGACCGACAAGTCGAGAGACCGAAAGGTCAAGTTACCGAGAGGTCGAGAGATCGAGTGTTCAAATGACTGAGGGATCGAGTGACTGGTAACTGATAGATTTAGTGACTAAGAGATCAACGAATCGACAAGTCGAGTGACCAAAAGGTCGAGAGACCAACAGGTCAAACGATTCAAATAATCAGAAGGTTAAGAGACCGACGAGTACAATGATCAAGAGATTGAGAGACCGACCGGCTAAATGATATATAAGTTGAGTGACTAACAGGTCGAATGATTTAAATGATCGGGATGTCAAGAGACCGCCTAGAAATTGAGAGATCGAAAGGTCAAACGATTGAGAGACCAACAGGTCGAACAATTCAAATGATCAAAAAGTCTATAGATCGACAAGAGATTAAGAGATCGACAGATCATACGATGGAGAGACCAATAGGTCAAACAATTCAAATGATCAGGAGGCTAAGAGATTTAAGCAAAAGTGTCTAACTGAGAAGTAGTTGAGAGTGTAGAGTGCTTGTACTATGAAAAGCAAAAGTAGAAGATCCAAAAACTGACCTAGAGTCTGTGTTCCAATAGAATGACGTAACTCTCGATGAGTATAAGAGGTTAAAGACTGATACAAGCGAAAACTGACATAGAGTCTGTGTTCCAATAGAGTGACGTAACTCTCAATGAGTGTTGGCTTGTTGTCAAAAGCGTTGTAGCCGATGGGGTATTAGACGTTAGAGCCGTGAGAATATACTGAAGTAATGTTATAGTTGGTGTGATGCAATTTTGAAAAAAAGGAGCTGAATCCCGTCCAATTCAGTAATAGTCATCTTAAACAGAAAACCAGGAGAAAGGAAGTTGGATCCCATCCGGGGCCGGAGCTCATCAATAGAAAACTGAGAAAGAGGAGTTTGATCTCATCCTCATGTAATACAAAAGACCGAGGGAGAGAGTTGAATCTCGTTTGGGGCGCCGAGCCCCTAAATTGAAAACTGAGAGAAAGTGGATGCTGAACACATGTGAGGCGTACGATTACAAGCGTATTTCATATGTATTCAGCTGGGAGTTGTATCCAAGAGAGTTCCATTAAGAGATTTCAATTGAAAGAGTGGACATGGTTTGTCTATCGGAGATATATATTCTTAATGATAAACTATGTTCGAAAGGATTTATATGAAAGATTTCGTTCGAAAGGATGGTCTACGTTTGCCTGTTCAAGGAGATACATTTCTAATGATAGGTTCTGTTTGGGAGGACTCGTTCGTTTGATAGATTAGATGATGTTTGCCCATTCGAGAAAATAATCTCTAATGATAGACTCCATTCGGGAGGACTGGGTGACTCTGGCCCTTTCGAGAGCACCGGGTGATGCTGATCCGTTCGGAGAGATAGATCCCTATTGATGGACTTCATTCGGGAGGACTGGGCGACGCTGTCCCTTTCAGGAAGATAGATTCCTATTGATGGACTTCATTTGGGAGGACTGGACGACGCTACCCCAATCGGGGAGATAAATCCTTAGATTGGGCGACGATGGTCCATTCGAGAAGATATATTCCTATCAATAGACTCCACTTGGGAAGACTGGCCAACGCTAGCTCATTCGGGAGGACTGGACGACGCTGACCCTTTCTGGGAGATAGATCTCTATTGATGGACTCCGTTCGGGAAGACTGAGTGACATTGGCCCGTTTGGAAGGATTGGGCGACGTTAGCCCTTTCGAGAAGATAAATCCCTATCGATGGACTCCGTTCGGGAGGATTGGGTGGTACTGACCCGTTCAGGAGGACTGGGCGATACTGACCAATTCGAAGAGATAGATCCCTAGGATAAGACTAGGCGATGATGGCCCATTTGGAAAGATAGATTCTTATCAATGGACTCCATTCGGGAGAACTAGGCGACATTGGCCCGTTCGAGAAGATTGGGCGTCGCTGGCCGTTTCGAGGATATAGATTCCTATCGATGATCTCTGTTCGGGAGGATTGTGTGACATTAACCCGTTTAGGAGAACTGGGCGACTCTGACCCTTTCGGGGAGATAGATCCCTATCGATGGATTCCATTCAGAAGGATTAGGCAATGTTGGCTCGTTTGGGAGGACTGGGTGATGCTAACCCTTTTGAAAAGATAGATCCTTATTGATGAACTCTGTTCTGGAGGACTGGGCGATATTAGCCCGTTCAGGCGGACTAGGCAACACTGGCCCGTTTGGGGAGATAGATCTCTAGGATAAGACTAGGCTTAGGGAGATAGAGTCCTAACGATAAGACTGGACTCGGAGAGATAAATTCCTTATTGATGACACACTGATCGTTATGCCGAGAGGATGGCCCAACGAAGGGATAGTAGGCTAGCTAGGGGTCTTGTTGCGGGGGCGATTCTGCCCGATGTCATACATTGATGATAGAGGCATGGCGATAGCAAAGACGAAGTAAAACAGGGCGGAAAGATTTTTCAGCTTATCAGTCAATCGTTCCCACAGACGGCGCCAATCTGTTAGAGTCCATTTTGATCTCCACAGATATTTACTCTTCCGACTCGAACGGGGAAGCTATGCTGAGAGTGTTCACCGTATCGGATAGAAAATCCTTAAAAATCCTATCGAAACTGACCCAGTGGGGAAATTCCGATACTCAAATCAGTAAAAGTAACAACAAAGAAAAAACTAAAAATAGTTATAGATATGGTCTTGGTGGCCTCGGTGCATGTAATGCATTGTTCAAGTGGATATCGAAATCCTCGTGCGTGCGTGTAGTATGCATGAGTATTGTACGATGATAGTTATGTATGAAAACATATCGTATATTGTACATGTAATATCATGTGATATAATCTGTGTGATGTATGTCATACCTTTGATCGTACATAGAATAGAGTATGAAATCGCACATATGATCGTATAGAATCGGTTATAGAGGTATACTTCTGACTTTAGAAGATTGGGCATGAAGTCATACCTTCGTCAGTGTATATGATTGGTATAAAACCCCCTCTGAATGGTGTATAAAATTATTTCTCTCTCGTGTGTTAGAACTAAGTCCACTTAAAGGTTGTCTATATTTTGAATTTATAATCTGTTAAGAGGTATTGAAAACTCTAATTTCTTTTTGTTTGAAAATTTTTAAAATGGTAGATATTATAGTAAAAAATTTATGAAAACTTTAGGTATTCTTGAAATTAAAGAAAATTTGGAATTTTAGGAAGATTTTTTTCTTTGTGAGGGTTCATGAAAATTAAAATCTTAATGAAATATAAAAACATTTAAATTTTGTGAAGATTATCGGATAATGATCAATGATTTTGAAATACGTTAACCAAGGTAACATTAGAAGGGAAATCGCAATCCATCTTTTTGGAAGTGTCCAGAGTAATTATAGCAGGATAGATAGCAACAGATGAGAAAACCCACCCACGGTATCTTGTTCATTTTATTTGAATTTTTGCGCACAAGATCTCTTTTTGCACAACAATTAAATTATAAAACAAACAAGTATGGGCCTCTGCTGGTTGTAGATAATGCTTCAATGGCTCGAATATCTTTTATTGTTATATATATTTATATATATATATATATATATATATGTATGTATGTATGCATATATCTATGTCTTTGTCACACCTAAAGATAATCAATTGAGCAACACCCATTTGGTGAAAGAAATATGTGATATTTTGCAATAAAGTATGTGTAATATTTGATATTTTATTGGGACAGACAATCAAGCTTTTCACTTGAGAGAGAACAGAGACAGAGACCCCTCCCTAATTGAAGCACTTTTTTGAAGAAAAAAACTTGCTGAATGAAACTGAAAACACAGTTCATCACAAATATAAAAATAAAAAAGGAACAATGAACAATCAATCCATGTCCCTTCTCCAACCTTCTGGTCCCTTTCTCAAAGGTTAAGCACCCTTTCTTAGGATTTAAGGTGAACCTTTTTTCTTTCTCTATTTGTTTGGATCATTCTCATGTTATGTTTGCCTGTACGTGAACTATCTCTAACTTACATTAATATTTACAAATCTCTCTTAAAATTGAAAAAGTTAAAGTTGTAAACTAGTGGGTTCGCAGTACATCAAACCTTAACCTTTTATCTTTCCAGCAATCCAAGAAGTTTAAAATATTTCTAGCAACCATTTAAAATTAAATTGTAGTAAAAGAAAAATCATGGGCATTGTGAACAGAGAATCAGAATTCTAATCATCCCTATAAAGCAACTAATCCTGGAGAGTTTATTATTATTATTATTGACACATTAAAAGTTAAAAGAACGAAGGCCCACCGAATAGATATGGAGAAATGAGATTCAAAAATAAAAAATAAAAAAATAAAAACGAAATTTGGTTGGGGGCGTGGTCCATTCACTCAAATGGATCAAATGATCGGATTTCCCAACACCCCACCATATCTGATTAACCTTAAATCAAACGTAAATTATCAAATTAATTATTCCTACTTTAGCAAGAGGGATTGTTATCACCATTTCATATCCACTTTGTCTTTATCCTCTTTCTTTCCTTGTTCCTTTATTTGTTTATTTATTTTTTCTTTGTTTTAACAATGATTTGACATGTTCCCTGTTGGGAGCTTTTGTTATTTTTCCTGCCACCAAAAGTTTCTAATCCAAACCTCATCTTCTCTTTGGCTTGGACATGAAATTAAAAAATGTTTGGCTCTAAATTATGAACATATCCCATGATCTTATGCTAGCTATATGAGTTAAAATGAGAAATAGAAGTGGAAATAGAATGAGTTTATTACTGCCGTTATTAGACTAAATTTAAATTTTCAGAGCTTTTATTGTTTTGAAAATTTGTATATTTTGGAAAGAGTTTGGTTTCTCAATTTTTTGCTAAAAAGGATCGTTTTAGATATTGAGTTAATCAATATATAATTTAATAATATTTATTAAAAAATAGTATTAAAAATTTCTCATAAAAGGGTTTAATCATGAGAATGCCCTTCCAATGAGTTGATATCCTATGGTAATAAGAAACACTGAAACAAAAGAAATATCTTCACAACACATTAAATTTGTTGTTATTTTTTTTTTTTTAAAAAAAAATTTTAAAAAAAAAAAAAATAAAAAAATCAAAATTAAAAATTTAAATTTTAAAAAAAAAAAAAAAAAAAAAAAAAAAAAAAAAAAAAAAAAAAAAAAAAAAAAAAAAAAAAAAAAAAAAAAAAAAAGAAAGCAATAAAGGAAAACTTGGGAGCAGGCAGAAGTACACGAAGGTGTCGATCCCTTTCCCACAACTGTGACTCAAAGAAACATTAAACAAATGATTCGAGATTCGATTACTTGAAAGCCAAGCTGGTTTTATTCGATTGGAGCCCCCACCACTTTTGTCCAGAATTTGAATTCTTAATAATTTGTTCCAATAATGTAAGGCATTTCCTGATTTGATTCATTCTACTAAACTGGTTCTACCAATAGCCCCCCAGCCAGGGTTTTACTGGCCCCCCACTCGTGTCACCTGAATAAACACGTAACCATAAGCACAACTTGAAATTAGCACCAAATGAGTATAGTGATAAAATGTTATAATTCATTAATAATAGATGTTATGGGAATGAAAAAATAAAATTTGAAAGAGTTAATTTTTTTAAAAGTTTTATAATATTTGGATTGAATTAATCGTATAAAATCTGAATATCGATGGATGACTTCTTATATTTTAATTAGTTGGGGGACCACTGTACAAGGAAGACTTCGGCCATTTGAATTTTTTATTGACGAGTTCAGTTAAAATGTGTTTGATTTCATGACTAAGGTTGAAAAAGAAAGTTTTTTTTTCCTCTATTCAAAAGTTCACAAAATGCAGAAGTGTAAACAAGGGAGAAATCTTACTCTTCTCCTTGAGAAAAGATGAATGATTCATTACACCTTTCATGGAGAGTCTGAAGAATAACAAACTAGTTCTTCTTTTTGGGAAGAAACATGATGTATTGTTGTGAATCGAATAAAGGGATTGAGATGGCAATAGCAGGAATTTTCAAGTGCTAGAATTTTCTTTTCTGAAAATGACAAATTTGGGGTTTGCTTTTTCAACTTTATGGAATACTGATTCCATCTATGTCTGTCCAAACTTGGAATCAAATCTCTAAGTTTCAAAGTTGTAACCTACAGCTCATTTCCTCATGTTGGCCAGAACCCAGAGGCCTGACAGAGACCCGTAAACCACCCCCCTTCTCTTTTTATGCGGCAGGAAAAAAAATATTATAATAATGTAAAGCAAAAAAAAGGAGCACCATCAAGAACCCTCATGATTTATTCGCCATTTCTTTACTTCGTTTGATCATCACAAGAAAATAAAACTTGCATCTTAAAAAATGGTAGAAAATTCAATCACTGCGCTTTAAATATATTAATAGAATAAATAACATTGTGTTGGATATTTTAGTGTGACTCACGTACACAACCGAAACATAAATAATTTTTAAAAAATAAAAATAGAGATTTTGGGTATAGGATAAATACCTCAACGTATAGAGTCTTCAAAATAGACTGTACATCTCTCGATCAGATCTCGCGATTGGATGATGATTATGATGTTAATCGAACCACTGCTGCAATACCACGACGTTATAACCCTCAATCCGACGATCGTTATGATGGGAAAAATTTCCTACTCATAATTTTTCAAGCCCTCAATTTTTCTCTCTCAAGCAATTCATATATTGCTCTCGGCCATGTATAATCCTATCAGGAAGATGACTAATTCTCACAAATAAAAGTCTAATTAGTATTTGTGGGAGAATGAGAGTTAATTTTTTTTTTAGGATAGTTCGTGGGCTAATAGGTGTTATCCTACTAATCCCATAATTCAAAAATATCACGTGATCACCAATAACCAACACATTGAAGTAGAGGTCATAGAAATTTTTCTACACAAGAGTCAAATTATACTCTTAAAAATTCATAATTAAAATAAAAAATTATATAATTAAAATGAAGATGAGTATTGTCGTTGCGGTTGAATTGTTCATTTAATGATCTTGAGGTTTGGATTCAAAACATAAAAACAGTCTCTTTAAAAAAATATAAGAAATATTACTCAAAAAAATATAATGATTACCCCAAACCTACAATTTTGAAATCTTACAAATACAAAGAATGATTTCTCAAATCAAAGGAAGATGAAAAGAAAACAAATGGGGTTACGAATAGACCCGGCGCCTGTGACTACATGACACCTTCTTGTGTGACCAAATTCCAATCGCAGGTTCACCGCCGAGCAACAAATGTCATGGATTAGAAAACAGAAAATACTGTCCGTCACATCTGAAACTAATGTTATGAGGTGAGTGCTTCTGAAATTAGGGGGTACCCTTGAAACTAAAACCACCATGAAATTTTGAAACTGGAAAAGAAAAACACTGTGGAGGTAAAGTGTTGCAAACCAATGGGCTCATTTGGAAGTTAATACAGAAACAAAAAGGAAGCGCTGCAAACCTAAAGCTAATTCAAAAGAATTCCAAGCGACAATTTGTTAATGGAGACAATCGTCAATTGCAATAGCCGGTGAGAAATTGAATTGCTCAGTTGTTGTTTTTTCTTTTTTTTGGAGTAAAAACTAAACTAGTAGAAAGATGCCACGCAATTTTATCAAAATTTTAATAATATATTATAATAAAATTTTGTCGCATCACGCAATACCCAAAATGTACCAATTCACTCAATGGGTCCAAAACATGCCGACCATACCCTACCCTCCTACCACCTACGAACAGAGCGGTGGGGTCGGTCTTGGATCAGCCATCGTCAACCATAACAAAACTTGAAACCCTTGGGTTAATTACTTCTATGTTAAACAAACCATGCTTGAGGTTAAGGAATGTTTAAACGGGGGTGAGGGGAGGAGACTTGTCAGCCGCCATCAGCCACGTGGTGGAACCAGGCGCTGCAAACTTTATGATGTGGCTCTCTGAGCCAAACACGTGGACTACAGTATCGCAGATGCCGGACCGTATTTTTTCCTGACCGATGTAGGTCCCACCCTCGCACTCTTTTTTATTATTTATTTATTGCAATCGGAACTCAGAAGGTGACGGCCGTCTAAATTCGCTATTGGAGTGAGGAGCCGCAGTACGGTTGTCACACCGACAGCTGTCATTAACATAAATTTATTCAATTTATTTATTTACTGATTTTGTGATTTTTAGGCTGGAAACAGACATTATAGTCAAACTGAATTACAGACAAAAGTAGAATCCAAAAAATTAGTATTCAAAATTATTTGATTTGGAAAGAAGTAGGAAAAAACAAACTACACCACATTTTTGTTCCTTAAACTATTTTGCTCATGGTTCAATTTGTGTTAAAAATTTTCCATTTTAAAACATAATAACAATAAAAACCACAAAATTTTATTTAATTTGGTATATTCTAGACAAGGAAATTGTTTTCTTCCTAAAATGGGGATGAACGATGGAAGTTTTTTTCTTTTTCCTGTTGAAAATAAAATACCATTTAACAAATAAAAAACATATGGAAAGAAAAAATCTGGATATCCTCGTTAGAAACAAAAGAATTCGAAGATGAGGGAGATGTTCTTTCATCTCCAAAAAATGGAATCCAATTGATAAATTTATGGTTTTTCCTATTTCTTTTTTTTTTAAAATATTATAGGGGGATGGAGTGGATGTTCTTCAGGGCCAAGTATAAAAAATCTTTCTGATAAGCTCTCTCCGATTTGAATAATTACCAAGTTAAAATTTTTTGAACCATTGTTTAGGTGACTTGCTCAAACGCATCTTCCCCATTTATCATATTCAATGCATCATCAGAACTTACTTAATGCACCACCCTTCAAATAAAGTAGTATATTTGGTACTTTTAGGGAAAAAAAAAAGATAGCATATTTCGTAGATTTTAATAAATTAAAATAATTAATTAAAAATAATAGTAGATATGAGAAAATTAAGAAAATGTAAAACTTATTTAGTAAAATATGAATTCAAGTTATATTTATGTATAGGAATGGACTTTACTGTGTTTAAAAAAATAATTTAATGGTATACTTGAGAAAAAAATTATAATAAATTTTGAGTATCAATAAGGGTGTTCTTTTTAATTTATAGTATAGTTTATTATTAAGTTTTGGATTCTAAACTTGAAATAAAAAAACTTATAGTAGGAGAGTTCTTTATAAATTAAGTCTGACGATACTAGAATCAAACTAATCAAAAGATGACTACCGGTAAGTTATTAAAAAAAATACAGGTTATTATTAATTGAATAGTATTAGTTCTTGTGTATATCAAATTATTTCATTTAAAGAAATTGTAAAGCTAAAACCCTCTTTTTGTGGCATGAATTTTAATTATTTCATTTAAACATGAATGGCATAGCAAAATGGCCACATAACAAGATCAATAATTTCTACAAATATCAACAAAAAAATATATTGATATTAATTTTGGAAATCTCAATTTAGAATAAAAAAATTTCCATTCATACATGTAAATATCATTTTAAATAATACTTTGAAATGATAATATTTATTAAATTTATGATTTTTAAGTATAATCTAAAAAATATGTTGATATAAAAAATATATATCTTGTCACATATTTTAACTGCAAATGAAATCGTTTTTGAAAAAGGTTTTTATCCTCAGATAAAGAAAATCCAAATCTGAGTCCAATATATTTTTACCAATCACCCAACAGATTAAAGAAAAAATGGGAAACGACAGAAGCGGTATATATGGTTATAACGGACGGTTGTTTGTTACCGGCGGATTCTTCAAAGCCGACCGGTCACCGGTAAAGCAATTTTACTGGCCCCACCAAAGGCCCCTCTCTCTGTCCTCTTTATTTAGTTTTTATATATTAATTTTCTATTTTCTCTCTCCTCGGTCGACACAGAGGTCTCGGCTCCACTATAAGTAAGACACCGGGGCTCACTCAACCCCCGCTATTTTTGGCAAAGTGACGTCTTCTCTCTCCAGTTCTCACTGTCTTCTTCATTTTTCTCGCCGTTATTTTTAACGGTCCTCAAAACCGGCGATTTTCAGTTTTCTTTTGAACATCCCCATCGCTTGGTTTCTCGAAACTTCCCTACCGTCTCTCTTTTCCGCGCAACTTGGTCTGATCTTCGAAATTTTTTGATTCGATTCAATCTCTCCTTCTAATACTTGCAGGTACTCCGTCTCTCTCTCTCTCTCTGTCTCTCTCTCTAGTGTTTATTGCCATTTCATTTAGCACTAAGACATGTGTGTATGAGCGAAAGTTCTTTTCCCCCCTTCTAATTCACTTGAAGATCTTCTTTGTCATGTGCTGATCTCGATTTTGTTTTGATTTTTACTCTGTTTGCTAGTTTTTTGGTTAAGAATTATTCACTCCTATATTAATATTCCTCTTCCCCCCGATTTTTTATTTGTTTCGGTGTCCAGAGAAATGGCTCAGTTTCAGAACGACGATTTGGAGTACGTAGTCGATGATTACTATGACATGTCTGAATTTGAAGAAGACACCTCTTCAGAATCCGAAACTCCCAGAAATGGGGGAGACTCTGACTTTGAAGATGACTTCGACATGGTACATATTCATGTGAATTCTCAAATTTTCTTAAAACAAAAGGAATTTTAGGATATCCATTTACTGAAAGGTTTCATTTTTTTTTATTTTTTATTTTTTTGATTCTGCAAATTCAATTCAGAGAAAACCAAAGACCGATACATCTGCTGTGGATGTTAGAAATGGAAAAGACATACAGGGGATTCCGTGGGAAAGACTAAATTACACCAGAGACAGGTACCGGCAGACCAGACTGAAACAGTATAAAAATTACGAGAGTCTCTGGCGTTCTCGTGAAGATCTCGATAAGGTACCCTCTCGGGTTTCGTAAATTTGGTTTCTTTTAGCTTTTGAAACTGGAATACGGTACCTTTCGCGATGATGATGGTCTTGAAAAGGTTCAGAAGATGTGAACTAGGGTTGACTACCGTCTTTTCTTGTTTGTACCTTGTGTAGACGTTTTTTTTTTTTTTTTTTTTGATGGATTTGTTCAGTTTAAGGAAATAATATTTCATCTGGGAATTTTGTTCCTAAGCATTGTTTAATTTGGCAGGAGTGCAAGGAGGTGGAGAAAGGGCATTCCTTCTACGAATTCCAATTCAACACCAGGCTTGTCAAATCGACAATCGTGCATTTTCAGGTAGAGACTCCATCTTATCTTCTTTTATGATGTTATGTCTTTTGGCGACTATTTCTATTTATGGAAGTGTTCGTGTCCTGACGGTAAAGATTTTAGAGATTCTTTTTAAATGTCATAAGCTAGATCCCAATTTCAGTTGGTCCCCCTTCCCGGCACAAGGGGGAAAAAATAATAATAAGACTACAAAACTTGCCAAAATACGAAGGAAAAACACTTTTGTTTTCTCCTTTTCTTGTAAACATTTTTTCTAGATTTTCACCTCATATGGCACGTTTTCTAGTTCATTTTTAGCGTCTTTATTCCTCATATATGTGAAGGTCGCACAAGGGTCTTACGTATTGTTAGTTCTGCATGTAAACCATTCGTTGGATTTTAAACAAATATATTATTAAACGATGTTTACTCCCAGAGGAACTGCTAATTCTACATCTAAATCATTTGTTGTTTCTTGAAAATAGATATATTATTTAGCCATGTCTTCCCCATGGGATTTTAAAATTATTGTCAACTCTGCATCCATGCAATTGATACCTTTGAAAATTAGTCATTTGGTGGATAGATTTGAGGCTAAGGATGCTGCCTTTCTGTTCCACGGGAATCAGTAGTCTTGAAGTTTTGCAGGTTCTCCCTCATGTTAATGATTTGTGGGTGTATGCATTTAATGCTTGTGGCTTTGTGCCTGAGCCTTAACTTTGAAGGTATGGAATTCAAAGTTGTGTTAATGTTAGGCTGTGTTAGGTTTGTTTTATCAGTTCTAGTGTTACGCTCGATTCATTTGTTACTAACATGTATTTGTTGTAACTGACATGTATTTGGCCAGTTTTCCAGACCAACTACGGTCCACTGGGGCTGTGGTTCCTAAACTGATCCTCTGGCCTGCAAATGGTGATTTTTAAACAAATCATTTAACAACCTTCAATCTTTGATTTTATTGACTACCTTTGCAGTATATCTTTGTCATCTTCAGAGAGGAGTAATTGATATAGCTTTATATGGATGTGATTAGTATTAGTCATTTCTTTTTGCTGATTATTTTATCAAGATGGAGGTCGTTCTAAACCTTCCCTACGTTGAGTGGCAATAAATACTCCCTTTTTTAATTCCCTTATTATCCTGAGTGGTTATAAATGAAGTATTTGATTTGGGAGCAGCCAAACACAGGCTGTATATGTGATTAACATCTCTTTCTTAAGGGCTTTTTTTTTTTGGGGGGGCGGGGACACCACAGAAAAACTTATGCATCTCTCCATTGTCCAGAAGATGTGCAGACTATTTGGGTGCATCATTGTTCAACATCTATTTTCTTTGATGTTACCATTGGATCTCAATATTACAACGTCTTTAGCAATAATGTAAGGTCTGGATTTCTAGCTTAGGAGTCCACATGGTGAATAATGGATGTTTAGGTTTCCTTTTTTAAACTGATATTCTATGACATTCGTACAAGATGATTGATGGTTAATGGCTGTGATGCATGTTTGCATCATGGTTTACTCACAAATGTTTTTGCAGGGTCTGCTGGAGGGAGCAAGCTTTGAACACCTGTCTCCAGATATTTTGTTATAATTAACAACCTGACAATTGTACTGACTCTGTCTATAGCTATTTTGCCATGTTTATAGTTTTCAAGTTTCTGCTACTAGAAGCTTCTTGGTGATAGAAAACCATATTCTTGGTGATCTAGTTGTGATTATATTGCTTCTTTTGACTATTTCATAATGCTTTAATCCCGCTGATAACATCTAGGACAGCTATTTTCTTATTTCAGCCTTTAAAAGCAGGGTGGCGCTAAATATCTGATCTGCTGTCGCGATAAAGATACCCTTCCTATATGGTATGATAGGGTATACTTGCATTCAAGAGGTTTCTAGCAGTTTTGTGTTTCTCAGTGTTTAGCCTGTAGTCATTTGAGGGATGGGTAGAACATCATCCCCTTTCCCCTTGCCCCATACTCATGAAGTTTGTATTTTTCTTGTACTATTGTTGTTCATTTACCTAACATGCATCATTTTGCTTCTTGTGTAGAGGTACTCTTCATTCATTTCTTCTTCTTGGTCACCACTGTGGTCTTGTTGGATTATAGTTGATTTGTGTTTTAAGCATCTCAAATTTGTGCCACTTGATTTGGCATGTCATGCCTTCAACTTCATTTTCTTCTTTGTGTTTTCAATTTTTCTCTTATCTTGGTGCTAGAAGTTTTTGGAGAGCTTATTATGGTGAGAATAATTCTGTGGATGAGTAGATTTGCACTGCCCTCATGTGATACATGTGTGCACTTTTCTTCTCTCGTCTCTTTGTTGTTGTGTGGCTTTGAAAGGACTATATAACCTGGGGCAATTGATTGCGTTCAGTTTAACATTTCTTTCTTTGGCCAATTAAGTGTTCACTCTGATCAATCTTATTTGATTAATCTCTGTGGGATGCCAAATTACGTAGTTGGGCAGGTTCAAATTGTTTTTTATTTTTTCATTACTTCTGGTTCACTTTTTGTGCATCTGTTTTTCTTTTCTTTTCTTTTCTTTTCTTTTTTCACTGTTCCATCCACCTTGAGAGGCCTCAACCATTCTTTCTTCTCTCTTTGTTGCCCAAATTTCCCGTGATTTGAAAACCTCTTTCTTGCTCAAATTGGCTGCCTTTTTGATTTGTGTCTCAACTCTGCATTGTGGTTGGGCTGTTTCCCTGGTCCAGCTTGTTCTCCTGGGTTTGTGATCTACTTCTCGCAGCCATTTGGCTAGTTTTATGATTATATCGTGTCTTATGAGTTTTGAGGACGAAGTGTCAGATCACTATTTTTACCATGTCATTTCTACATTCATTGTTCTGATAACCAGAAGTTCTCTTTTCTGCGTAATTTGTTTTAACTAAACTAGTTTTAGGTGCTCTATATCATCTTGGTTTTTGTTGGGTTCTTATGGTGGTTGTATTTTGTTGTACTGAACACCTTTTATGCAGCTGAGGAATCTACTATGGGCGACAACAAAGCATGATGTATACCTTATGCAGAACTACTCTCTTATGCATTGGTCCTCATTGCTCGGAAGGGCCAAAGAAGTGGTCAGTGTGGCCAAACCTGTCAACCCCACCTTGGTAACCTGCCTTCCTAGTTTGCAGCATAATAGAAAAATTAATTGTGGTTTATTTTCGACTAATACTGGACTTGAAACATTTTGCAGAATAATCCAAGATCCCTGGCTCAGTCTCTCTCTAGAGTTCAGATAAGCACGATGGCTGTTAAAGAGAATTTATGGGTAGCAGGTGGCTTTCACGGGGAGCTCATATGCAAGGTATTCAAAGCGGCAAGGCTATTTGCCTTCTCTAATGATATTATGCCCTGGCTTGTCATTAAATTGGTTGGACTTATCATTTGGGTTATAGTTGTTAATTAATTAATTAATTGTTTATTTATGGTAGTATCTTAACCAACCCGGAGTGGTATTCTGCACTAAATTGACAACAGAAGAGAATGCCATCACCAATACGGTGGATATATACCGGAATCCTTGGTAAGAAACTCTTAAATTATGTTCAACATAGAGTTACCTTTTGAACGGAGCCTTATAATTTAACCCATTTGCTGCAGTGGTATGTTGAGGATTATGGCTGCGAATAATGATGCTCAAGTTAGGGTCTTCGATGCAGAGAACTTTGCTTGTTTGAATCAGTTCTCTTTCTCTTGGTCTGTAAATGTAGGTCTCCCCTTCTTTTCTCAAAGCAACGGTTATGTTGTGTTTGTGTATATCTCCTACTTGCTAACACTTATTGTCCCTATGTAGAATACCGCTGTTAGTCCTGATGGAAAGTTACTTGCGGTTCTTGGGGACAGCTCAGAATGCTTGCTTGCTGATGCCGACTCGGGGAAGGTTAGTGAATTTCAATCTGTGCCAAGTGTGCTGAAATGAAAATTTACAGAACTTGGGTTCTGATACAAAATTGTGTTCAGGTTATTGGCAACCTTAGGGGGCATCTCGACTATTCATTTGCTTCTGCTTGGCACCCAGATGGTCGAATATTGGCAACTGGAAATCAGGACACTACCTGCAGGCTTTGGGATGTTAGGAATCCTTCGCAGTCTCTGGCTGTGCTGAAAGGAAGAATGGGAGCCATAAGAGCTGTTAGATTCACCTCGGATGGGCAATTTTTGGCAATGGCAGAGCCAGCAGACTTTGTTCACATATTCGATTCACGATCTGGGTTTGCCAAGGAGCAGGAGATTGACTTGTTTGGTGAAATTGCTGGAATATCCTTCAGCCCAGACACAGAAGCTCTCTTTGTTGGGGTTGCTGACCGTACATATGGTAGCTTGTTAGAGTTCAACAGGAAACATTTTAGCTATTATCTGGATTCCATCATGTAACTTGATGTGTCCGGTATAGCTGTCCGCACTAGAGCTGGTGATACTGGCAAGTGCAGTTTTCAGGCTGATGATGTGTATAGGTAGTATGACAGTTTGATTTTTAGGAAGTGTGAACTTTTGTCCAAGGGCAGTGTCCTGAATCAGAGGAACAGGTCTTTGGATTAAGTTGGCCTTTGGTTTTCCAGGGATCTCATTCTGCCCTTGGAAGCTTTTCCATGCATAGGAGCGAAGGTTAGATGAAGTTTTAAGGCCTTGGGGGCTGGTGTAAGATATCAGCAAGGACAATGTCAAATTCATTTATTTTGTTGCTCCTGGCAGACGGTGGGTTAAATTTTTGTAGCTTTTGTTATCTATTCCCTCAAATTTTTAACGAGGGTGTAATGCAAATTGTAACGTTCTTTTGATCTTTTGTCTTTGGAAGTGTGTCCCATATTTATATGTGGGAGGATGGTATTCCTTAAATCATAAAGCTTAATGGTGCTAGCATTGTCATTTCCTGATGCAGGTATCCTAGTTGCCTAAGTTGATTCTGATCGTATGTTTTCTGGTCTCTCCCCCCCCCCCCTTTTCCCCCTATCTAGAAAACCCTCAAATCTAATACCGGCGGGATTTGATTTTAAGACCTATGTATATGAGTTGAAGGGTCGTCTGTTAAAAGATTTTTGCCAATTGAACTACCTGATACTGTTGAGATGCCTCAGGCTTGGGTCTATTGCCCATTCGTGTCCTTGATGCTCACTTTTGGGGGCAAATAAAATCTTGAAAATGTTGTTGAGAGAGCTAGTCTTATGTTTATACCACACTTGTCGTCATATATCTTGCAGAGATTTACTGCCGTCGGCAGTAGTTTTATGCTCTTCCGGGTTAATGAAGAAGTTGCTTTGGCTACTCATTCCATCTTCAAATCTTCTTGCTAGGTTATGATTAATTCGACTAAACCGGCCCAGCTCCACCTAAAAATCATATGATCACTAGTCCACTTATAAGATAACTCAATTTGTTGTCGCTTCAGTTTCCGACTAATTACTTGACTCATAATGATCTAATAATACTTGAACTCCATCTCAGTGTCTAACATTAAAAACTTTTTCCAAAGAAATTTATCGTGGAAGGAGGTGGTGGAATTCTTTGTCCCACATGGGCCCAAATTCAATGCTTATTGCTGGGGGGGGGGGTGGGTCAAAAGTTTTGTTTGGGACCTTGGGCCCAACTGAGATATTTGAAAATAAATAAATAAACCAATCAACGGCAGCATAGAGGAAGACTCCGGAGGAAGTAGGGAAAGAAGTGGGAAGACACTTCTAGTTCTAGTCAATGTCGAGTGACAATGAATGCATATTTAAATAAGTAAAATAAATGTCATGCATGAACCGCTCAAGTGTTGGAAGGTTCAAATGAATGTGAGAGAGCAGTGAGAAACAGTATTGGATGTGGAGGAGAAAATATCAATTTGTCTGGCTTGCTTGGGGTGCCCCGGGTGGGGGGGAATATGTCACATGCAATGTCTTGCAAAAGCTAAATTTGAAAATCTTGTAACTTCTACAACAAATTGCTTCCCAAATTCCTACCACTTGCTCAAATCTTCTAGACTAAGGATCTCCATTCATGGGACTCAAACTTTTTGCTAATTTTTTCCCTCTCCTTTTCTTCCCCTTTTTAATTCATGATATTCTTT
This sequence comes from Dillenia turbinata, assembly GCA_037126225.1. NCBI lineage: Eukaryota > Viridiplantae > Streptophyta > Magnoliopsida > Dilleniales > Dilleniaceae > Dillenia > Dillenia turbinata. The sequence continues at coordinate 10,430,982 of JBAMMX010000005.1, forward strand.
TTCATAACTTTAATACACCTTTTCATCTCTCTAGGTGCATGTATTATGCAATTCGTAATTTCCTTTAATTTTCTTCCAAATTACAAATAGGTAAAAAAAAATAATTAACTTTTTTTAAATAAAATCATCAAATATGCTATTCATTCTTAATTTACTTTACGGGTTACTTTTTTGATAAACAAATAATTTTCTAAAATTGATTAAATCTGTCGGCCAAACAATTACAGCACTGTGATTCCACGTGATTGTTGACTCTAGAAAAAACCTTGGACTGAGTCAAGTTTTGCACTTGCGGTGCATTTGTTTAGATTTGGAACTTCTCATCTAACGAGGGCCCTCTCTCTCTCTCTCTCTCTCTGATTGATATGACCTAACGTTGGTCAAGGAAATATAGCATTTAATCGATTTGGTGAGCGAAGTTGATACCCCATGTTCAACAACTCCAATAGGCCCGCAACCCTGTTTGGGAAACACCATCATCAATTACAATACAAGCATTGATGGTAATAAGAAGAACCATTTCCTCTTAAGCTTGTGCCACTACGACCATGTGCAATCTCGATCTGTTCATGGTATTAGGTGAAAATAATTTCATAATCATGGTTACGTGGATTTTATGATGTCTTACTAACAATCTTTATTGTGGATTTTCTTGATAAATCACTCATTGTCATTCACTCGTTCATTTCTTCATTAGCAAGTATATAATGCTGATGCAGGCATGCATTTCCTAAAGTTGGAACACATAAGCAACACCAAAATCTTTTTTTTTTCCACGGGAAAATACCATTCGTTGCTTTTTAAGTTTATTTGTTCTTTCATTCTTTCTTAAAATATAAATAAATAAATAAATAAAAGTGTGAATTTTTGTCATTTGCTAATATATGATATAGTCCGTCTGTCTGTTAAAATATTTTCTTTTATTTTTGCTCGATCATAAGCATAAATTTTAAGTATGTGAATCCCTCCGATGGCTGAAACAACTTGGAAGTATCTTTCTATTTCAATTTGGTCTCCTTTTCATCTTCCTTTAGGCTCTTGTCTCACTTTCCACGTTGCAAACAAGCAATCAAACCAGCAATACAATTGACTAAGTAATCCCCCAGCTAATAAATGAGAGAGAGAGAGAGAGAGAGAGAGAGAGGGATAGGTGGATAGTTGATTAAGTGGATAGGTCATTCGTCCATTTAATCAAGGTCGCAAGTTTGATTCGCGACTTGGATATAGAGCAATTATGTTGGGAAGACTTGTATCCTTCGAAAAGAAGATCTTAAACAAGTCAGTTTGGATTATTCGGAACAAAATCTCAAATACGGAATAGTAATAAAAGTATCCCGTCTAAACAACCAAAAAAAAAAAAAAAAAAAATGGAGAGGGAGAGGGGGAGCCGGAGAAGGCTCATATTTGGGTGTTATGGGCAGCACATGCCTTGAAGATTCACTTTCCGATTCTGCTCCATCCAATTCCATTCTTTTGGTCAACTAACTCCCACCCAGCTTAGCTTCAATTTTAAGCTATCACATTCTCACTCATCTCAAAATGGAAATGCCTAAAAAGCTAAATGATTTTTATTTTATTTTAAATAAATAGATCATTAAATAATTATCTTAATATATATTTTTATATCATACTTTCTTTTTTAAAAAAATTATATTGTACATCATTAGGCCTCAAATCAAATTAGTCGACAAATAGCATATATTAAAAAGGAAGTCTTAAGTATTAGAGCTAATAACTATTTAATAGGAAAAACAGCACAAAATATTAAGAATTCTTTTTTTTTTTTCCTTAAAAAAAGAGGAGTAATCGATCAGCAATTGCTAAGCAGAATATAGCAATATATAGAGATTTATAACGTCAAAGAGAAGAAAAGAAATCAACAAAATATGTAAAAGGGGAGAGGAATTGTGAAATATTAATAACAATAGGAGAAGGGAAGCTCATCACTTCACGCAATTTTGGCAAAGTCAATCCCAGTTGGAAAGCTTATGTCACAGCCGGGCCTGCATTTAAGTTTCCTTGGAAAATTCAGCAAAAACCACTGCCCCCCCACCCCCACTTTCTTCTAATTTAATTATTCGTCTCCCCTCCTTCTTTGCTTCATTCCCACCCAGGGCGGGGCAGATATGAGAGGCTACGTGGTATGTCAGTTTATCATCTCAATCTTGACAATTTGAGTTAATTAAATATGAAATGAACAAAGTTTTTTTCTTGACTACTCGGATCAATTCATTTTTTTATCTTAATTATAATCAATTTATTGATTCTAACTAATTCAATTTGAGTTAACTGTCGACTTCATTAAGAGACGATCTCTTCTAATATCTATTTTTTTTATTGAGTCAAGAAAATTCAGTGTTTTGTCATTAGACTAATAAGACATTGGTTAAATCGATCATTGATTAATTATTAAATCATAATTAATATAAACATTTTTTTGGTTAAAAAGGTCATTAATTATTAATTCAACATATAGTTATCATCAAAATATTACAAAATAAAAATAAAAGAAATATATATGAGATACAAAATGAAGTCCACAAAAATACGCGCATCAAAAAATAATAAAAAAATTTATATTTATGTTGTAATAAAAATTTTACAAATATTATATCGGCATTTTTAAAACAAGTTTGGTCGTCTCTCTCCCTCAATCTTTCTTCTTTCTCTTTCGAGTGCCCAAATTCCTCACAACTCCAATGTTTTTTTTTTCATTTTGGAGATTTTGTAGGAAAGCATGAAAAATTAAAACTTAAAAGCCAAATCGAATCTGGGTTTGTAGGTTTGAGTAAAGGCATGATGTATGTGGTTGGGAGTTTAATTGGAACATCAAAATCTTCTTTTGATTTTGCGGGATGCATTTGCATGCGTGGAGTTCAATCTAAGGGATCATAGTCTACCATCTGAGAAATTTGGAATGTACGATCATGATGAATGCCCACCTTATAATAATAATAATAATAATGCTGCAAATCATTGAATGTTTTCTTCCTAAAATTAAGAATATATGAATATAATCATAGATAAATATAGATGGCATAAATTTTTTAAACAGTCCACTTTGTCTGTCTGTGACTTCAAGTCATTTAATCAATCACAAGTGTGTTGGGGTTTTTTTTTTTTTTTTTTTTTTTTTTTTTTTTTAAAGGCAGAGTGGTCAGAGCCTAAAAAATGGAAAGCCAAAAATGTGTATCGGTGTGAATCAATTAAACTTAATAGCTAGCTATTTCTAACTTTATTCTAAATGAATTTAACTTAATACAATGCTAGATGTAAATTATATTTTTTTAATCCAAGTTAAAAAAAAACCACACAAGTTTTAAAAATGTTTTCTTATTATATTTATTTTTCTTTTTATCACACACTATTCCTCAACCTCCTCGTGCTTCTCATCCTTGCCTTCAGTGGATGAGAAATCAAAAGGGTGTTTTTATTTTTTTTGGACTGTGGGGGTGGGATTATGAATGCTGGTGAGTGTCATGGCGCTTTCAACTTTCAACTTGAATTCTCTCTCTCCCTTTTCTGGGTAAACTGTCCCCATCTCTCCACGAAAGGCCTCACTCATCACTCATTTTGTGATAATCTTAAATTTTCGAATTCAACCAATATTTAATTACTTAATTATTAACAAATTCCAGCTTAAGTCAATATGTTATTATTAGTGCATGTGTCAGCAACTAATCATCGTCCCGCTCAATTCGGATCTATATAACATGCCGTCCTCAATGGTTTAATGGAGAGGAGGTGTTTGGAACACTACACTAGAAATTGAAGAAAGAATAAGTTAAATTAGGTTTTGGATGTATATAAAATAAGTAATATAATAATAATTTCAGTTTTTGGAAATTATTTTTTACTTGTAAAATTTTGTTTTTTTGTTGAAAACTTTTATTTATAAATTAGCAGAGCAGAAAGTTGGATATAAAAAGCTAAGCAAACGCGGCCTAAAATGGTCAACATCAAGGAATTTTGGTAACATCAAACTAAATCATAGCCGTTCATTTCATGGACCTCACTTAATATGATTTTTTGTTACCTATATCTTATTTTTCTTGTCATTTGTCGGATTTTAAGTAATGTAAAAATCTTATGAATAAAAAAATTATTAAATTTATTTTTTAATATTAAAAATTCAACATTATCTCAATTAATTCTAAATTTCGACTTTTTGCAAGCAGATCCCCTACACGATAACCGGGCAAGGACTTGATACGCGTGTAATGATGATTGAAATTAAAAATATGTGCCTCTGTGATGCAAATTTATAAATTTTTATATTATGGAAATAAATTGTTAAATCATTTGAATATTTGGTAATCTTAGGAGTTGGTGCATATAAACTGTTTTTTAGTAAAAATTATATAAATAATTATTTATTTATATAAAAATGGTAAAGGTGAGATAAGGGAAAACAGCCTCTAATATTTTTTTACATAAATTATAATAGTTATAAAGTCATAATTTAAATGTAGTTTATTTTTGAAAGAATTATAACACCATTAAAATTATAAATTTAATCTATATGTATATATTTTGGAGAGAGAAGCAGCAGATGGGGAGAGTGCACTGCAGGCGTACATTTATGATTATATAAATAATCGGTATTTTTATTTTGTGATTTGTATTAAATTATTTATTTGGTGGCAAAACGTGAGCGTGCAGGTGCAACAGAGAGAGAGAGAGAAGTAGGTGAAGTCCTCGAACAAGACCGATGGGGTGTGAAGGTGAACGCGTCTTGGTCAAATATAAAAATCATCGAAAATTCCTCAATCTAATCAAATCAAACTATCAACCGACACCTGCCCGTCGCCGATGGACACGTGGCGGTTGTTCTCCACAAATTGGCCAACACGCGTCTCGCTCCCATTGGTTGTCGACATTGAATGGAGGAATCTTACGTCATCAACGCACTCCCACTGCATCAACAAAAGATAAGTTAAATTAAAAACGGATTAATTAAATTAATTTATGTATAATCAAAGCAAAAAAAGAGTTTAAAATTTCGAGATTATCGAGGCAGGAGAGAGAAAACTAGGGGCCAACACGGTTATATAACTCCTCGCCGCCCCAAACCTGAAAACCAGAGTGAAGTGAGCGAAATATACAGAGAGAAAACAATAAAGGAAAAAAAAAATTAGAGTGATTGCAGTGATTTTGTTGACTGCTTTGTGTCTTCTACTTCTCGTTCCCCCCTTCTGTAGCATCCCGCTTCTGTGATCCCTTTCTGTTAATCATCTGTCTTTCTAAAATTTTGGGTTTGTTTTCTTGAAGAAAATACATTTTTTTTGAGAAAAAAGCAAACTTAGAGAAAATTTCAGATTCAGCCGAGAGGCAGGTGTTTTCCAGAATAGAGATCTATTTTTTTTTTTCAAGTAAATTTATTTGTTTTTTGGTTTTAGATAATCAGCTAAGAGGGTTGTTTTTGATCCCTTAAAAGTTGGTGATTGTTTCTTTTGAAGGTGTTCAAAGGGTTTCATTATTTCCGAAAAAAGACTCCTTTGATTTTTCGTTTTCTTAGAATCCAGAGCTTAAACCTGTTATATTTTGATAAAATACAGGTTGGGTTGGTAGAAAATTTTGATATTTCTTTTTGTTCATTTTTCTACTAATATAGTTGTTCTTTGTTCCTTCAAGAGATATGGCAGCTACAATAGACATGTCGAGTGGAAGGCCTTTGGTGAACTCGGATCCTTTTAGAGGTGAGCTTATGGAAGCACTTCAGCCTTTTATCAAAAGTGCTTCTCCATCAAGCCCTTCTTCTACCTATTTCTCCTCAATTCCTATGACCCCTTCTTTCTCTTCTTCTTCTCCTTCTTCTTCTGCTTTGCCTTCCTTTGATTTCCCTTCCTCCTCTCCTTATTCTTCATATTCTTCTTCTTCTTCTTTTCCTTTCTCTTCTTCTTCTCTCCCTTCTCTCTCTTATTCTCAAACACAGCCCAATTTCTACCCCAACACTTGCTCAACCTCAACAACCCAAATATTTAGCAACGGGTTCTCGGGTTTAGAGCAGTCGGGTCATATTGGGCTAAACCATCTTACCCCATCTCAAATCCACCAGATCCAACTCCAGATCCAATTCCAAAACCAACAACGGCAAACAAGCGAACTTTCCCAACAAAATAACCCTCTCAACTCTCTTCTTAGTCCGAAACCCGTACCCATGAAGCAACCGGGTTGCCCCGCTCCAAAGCCCGCAAAGCTCTACAGAGGCGTTAGACAACGCCACTGGGGCAAATGGGTCGCGGAGATCAGACTACCCAAGAACCGAACCCGACTCTGGCTGGGAACATTCGACACTGCAGAGGAAGCTGCTTTGGCTTATGACAAAGCTGCTTTTAAGCTCCGAGGAGACTTTGCTCGGCTCAACTTCCCGAATCTCCGCCATGAAGGCTCAGTCATTGGAGGTGAATTCGGGGAATACAAGCCTTTGCATTCCTCTGTAGACGCCAAGCTTCAAGCCATCTGTGAAAACCTTGCTCACAACACTTCACAGAAACAAAGGAAATCTAGTAAATCTAAGAAGACCCGGTTGAGTTCGGGTTTGGGTCAGAACGCTGAAGTTCAGAAAAGTCCAGATGGTAGCAGTACTCAGGTGGAGAGCTCCTTATCGCCGTGTGATGTGTCTGCGGGATCATCTTCGCCTCCGTCATCGTCTGAACTGAATTTCTCTGATTTTGCTGATGAGCCTCAGTTGTGGGAGGATGTTACTCAGAGTTTGATGTTGCAGAAATTTCCATCGTGGGAGATTGATTGGTCTAGCATTCCATCTTCTTAGTTCTTATTTTGTCAAGTGTTTTTTTCCCCTTTTGGGGAAGTTCAGGTCATGGGCTTGTGTATATCTTTTATTTTTTCTTTTTGGGTCAATTGTAATGTCTATTTAATTGTAGTAGGCGTCGCACACAGCTGCAACCCTGCAATGAAGTTTTTGACAATTGCAGAGTTTTCAGCTGTTTGAATTTGTCCATGTAATGTAAAATAGGAGATGAAGCATTTCGATTGCTGTGGTCTTAGCTGGTTTTTGTCATGCTTGACCAAAGCAATGATTTCCCTTGTGATGTAAGGCTTCAATGTAATGTATTTCTTTCAAATTTTCATGTTCTATCATAGTTGTAAACTTGGATTTATTTATATTATTGCCATGTCTCCAAATTACTCCCATGTTTCACTCCTGGTATTTGATCAAACGGAATTTCTTGGTGAATTGTTGTGGTGGAGATTGTGTAAGAGCCACTGTTACTGCAAAATCTATGGAGATGCTTTGGGAACATATTAGAGGATAAATTGAATTTTTCTATTTGGAGGTGGCGTGGCACCCCCGCGACATCTTCGGAAGCGAAGCAGGGTGACTATTTGTAAGGTGTTTCTCTTTGGCCTGGCACGTTCACGTTTTATGTTGGAATGGGATGATAAAATTGATTCATTCGAGGTATGGCAGTGGCATTTGGCAACATGGTATCTTATTTTTTAGTTTGTATTCCTCGAAGCTCCAAATAGGTAAGGACTACCCCCAGCATTTGGTTACTCCAACGTGCATGCCATGGAAGAGTATGTATTCCGGTTTACGGAATCCATCCCTACCAAAATTTATATTTTTGCATTGAATCTTGCAGTTTAATCTGAACATCACAAAATATCACGCGGAAAATACACACACACACTCTCTCTCTCTCTCTTTCTAGCATAACATGGAATGGATCACGAGAAGCTTTGATTCCATACCATACTTTAAACCGGTCTCTTAAATGGTCAATTGCTTCATAAGAGAGTAAGTGGACATATTTCCTGCTGATTTTAATTGTGACATCGAAGTTGTTCTTCTTGAGAGCTCAATTAGCCAACATTTTAATAACAATTAATATGAGAAAATACAATATTGACAAAATATTGAAATATATAAATTTTGTCTGCAAAATTTTAGAAGATGTTATTATTCCTTTTTCTCCTTTTTTTTCCCCAAGTAATGCGATCATTTTTTGATAATGCACTAAATGAAATATTTGATTTTTTTTTTCCTCTTGATTATTGGTATCTAAAAATCTGAATAATCCAGTTTGAGTATATGTAGGGTTCAACTAAAGGGTGGTGCTTCAAACATTTTTTCATTTTTAAAATTCAAAGTCGATATATTGATTAAGAGATAGTAATATGATGACACTAAAATCGCATGTCAATGATAAATAAATTATTTGATTGATAAATAAATTATTTGATAATGCATAATAAGTCATGAACACTCAATATTAGGTAAAGATCACATAAAATCGAACCTAAACTTTAATCCAACATAGATTTCATCTCTAAAAACTAAATGCTAATGTTGTGGTGAGTTGCACTATTCTAATCAGCTCTTAATGGAGGTTGTCAAGTGCTAGTTGACTCTGTAATGCAGCATATGTGAAGAATATGAACATGTAGATCTTAGGGGACCAAAAACAAAAGTAGGGATTCATGTAGACTTTAGAAAAAAAAACAATGTCTCCTTCAAACGAAATTATTGATTTGTAATCGTGCTTAAAGTTAAAGAAAGACCAGCCACCAAAGGAAAGTTCAAACATAGAACAGGTTGGAATACGAAATTTTAAGCCTAGGATTCAAAAAGAGGAAAGAGTAATATTATATGGACTTTTTTTTTTATGCATTCGAAAGAAAATTTGAAAACTTGTAGGTAAGTTGTTCCGAGAGAGCAAGAAAGGAACATGGTAAAAATTGTCGATTTGTGACAACTGGCTTTGCCTGGACATTTAAGGCATGTATTGCAAGGATTGCTCACAATGCTTTATTCTTATGTCCACACGTTTTCAGCAAACCAAGAAAAAACCACATTAAACTACAAAACCATAATGAAAAATAGGAATTAATCACTTGATAAGACTATATAACATAACATGCATAATTTATAGTAAAATGAAATGGATTTGATGTTGATTTGTAATAAGATGATTATACATCACATGGTAGTACCAAATACGCATATTATTGCTTTCAATAGATTTGGGTTTGTATCCTTTTGATGGGGCAATCAAAAACAACCTTTATTTGAAGCCCGTTATGCATCATATGCACATCAGAATTATTGGCCTTATATGCCCTCTTTCCTTTTTCTCAAGAGACTTGAGTATGCATCACTGTAGAGAGTCCAACAATAGTCCAAGTTAGATTAGTCAAAATATGATTTCAGATATCGATTGATCAAATATATAAAGAAGACTCAAGTATGCATGTGTCTACCCAATCAAACAAGAGTTTTGAACAACTAAATTGGATAACTGTGATATTAGAATTTAAAAAATATATATTTTTTTTATCATTAATCCTTCTATGCATCCATAAGTTTATAAGTTTACATTTGTTTTTTATAATAATTTGTAAAATTGAGGAAGAATGTCATAAAATTTTCCTATATATCAATAAAATGACAAAAAGGCCACTCTCTCTTGATTTGAGAAAAAATAATTTGTGATGGAATGGACGAAAATCTGACGAGACCCTTCTCTTGTCCCCGCATGAAGAGGCTGAGATAGGGGGGATGTTACACCACTATTTTCCACCTTTATTCCAACCCCATCTCTTTTCTTTTCAAACATACACAGAGATACGTTCACACGCTCACTGCCAAAAAGATAGACATATGAATATGACTCTTCGATCTCTTTGGCCTTCTCAGAATCACTTCCTTCTTTTTCTTGAAAGCTAAACCAACTCTTTTCACATCTGTAAATTTTTCTCAATTTGGCTTTTATTTTTAATTATTTATTAATAATATTGAATTAAGATATGATTTGATCATGGTCTGCCTTTTCTAAAAGCATGCTGTTAGCAGCAAAAGGAGATGTGAAAATGAATGGAAGGCTGGTGGTGACTTGCAATTCAAGGGTTCTCTGTGAGGAGAGTTGATTGATTTTATATATGTATATATTTTTTAAAGAAAAAGGGTGAAGTGGGGATTACTTGGTAGTAAAGGTTAGAAAAGGGCTATGACGATGTCCATGGATTTTGTGCTTTGTAGTCTTTGTGGAAACTTTTCGGGTTCCCTCATCGGATAAGAATCTAATCCTTGATGAAGCTTATGCGAAAGGGTGAAGGATGAAGTGGCTTTCTAAAGTCATTTCATTCTGTTTCACATGGAATGACCTCTGAAAACAATCTTTTTCCCATTTTTGTTTGATTATTAAGAATAATTTGATCAACAATGTATTCGAGGAACATAACAAGTTTTCAGAAAATGAATTCTGGTCATAAATTTCCAGATTATTATTGTCAAAACCCCCAATTAACAGTTCCGACTAAATTACGTGAAATGCTTTTCTATTTCTGCGGGGCTTGATAAACATGGAGATGCTATATCCCTTCCGGTGTACCATTCGAAATGGTGGAAACCTTTTCTAATAGGGAAAAAAAAATCATTTATTGATTTAAAAAAGTTAAAATTCATTAAATAAGTATTTTCTTTGTTTCACATTCAGTGTCTCTTTATTTATTTATTTATTACTTTAAGAGTTATTTGAGAAAATAAAAAAAATATTAATTATTTTTTTTTCAACTTTACCCTTATCTCTTGTTGTTTTTACTTATGTTCAATTATAATATGATACATTTAATTTTTAAAGTGTAATTTGGTCCATAGATACTAATTTATCTAGAATTGTGGTTATTCAATCGTTTTTTTTTTTTTTTTTTAATTTTTGTGTAATAACCTTAAAAGACACTTAAAATGGGGGGAGTAGCAAATAGTGATATGATACTTTATAATTTGAGTAATTTAGGTTTATATAATTAAAATCTTGTATTTTGCTTTGACAATCATTAATTTGTGAAAATTGGTATGCAAAAATTAGAGACTTGTATAGGGTTTTATAGGATTTTAAGTTCAGGGTGGCATTCGCCCAATTTTAGAAAGAAATTATTGGTGAGATGATATTTTTCTATTTTTTGTTAATAAAAGTGTCATTAATTTTGTTCATATTACAAGGGTAAGTTGTTTTCGTTTAACGTGTGAGAACCCATGGAATCTTTCTATCAATTAATTTAAAACAGATACTCTTACAACAATCCCTGGTGGTTGGGGTGGAATGGTCTCGGTTGTGAGCCAACCCAACCCCGGGTTCGATTCTCGGTGGGAGCAATGAAGAGAGAATCAAGTGCTTAAAAGTGATGGGGTCCATCACATAATTCTGAAATATTCTCAGATGAGAGCAGCGCTTCTGAGCTCTCCTAACTATTTTAATTTATTTTTGTCCAACCTTGTTTCTGGGCCTTCTTTGGCCCACCTATGTACATGCATGTGCCCAAACCACCCTGCTTTCATAAGTTCAACCGAGTTTTCATTGCCCCGATCTGCTCTGCTCCCAATTAACCTTATGTTTCCAGTTAAGAGAAATGAAAGTCTGCCATGTTTGTGCAATATGTTAATCATAGGCCGACACTCTAATTTGACTTCTTGTAAAACAACCACGTTGATATGAAAATCGCTTATAGCAAGCCGGGGCCTCTGAGTGTACCACTCTTTCATAGCTCCTATGAACCTGATCCCCAATTTAGACAACTTGGTCTGAGAAGCAACAATCACCTACAATGGCAACATTGATATTGCGCCAAGTTTTCCTAGTAAACATTCTTGGTATCAATTTGGGAAACCACCCCAGTTGTCTCAAAGTATGCATTTGCGCATATTGGGGACTACAAACATCTATAATGCAGCAATTGTAACGTGTTCAACAATAAGGGAATTAGAAGTTTGCCTAGCGAACAATTTAGAGAACCAATGTGGATAACAAACCCCAACCACAAGATCTACCTTTGGCCCTTTTCAATTTCTCCAAAGAGATGATAAAACAAAATGATGTGTCATATTTTCAATAGATGTCCGAGTCAACACTCCCAACGTCATTTGATGAAATAGAACAGGGCAAACTGCACCTAAATTGATGTAGCAAACTAATCCCATTCCTGATGATACAGTTAATGAGCACATGCAAGCTTGCCTTTGCTAACACCGGGGAGTTCATTTGGTGGGGCCTCCCCTTTCCGCAGTTCCTTCTCCGGAGAGCCATTCACGTGGCTAACCGATAATGCAATGGCAATAACCCTTCTATTTGATCAGCTGAATTTCCCAATTTCCATTTTCTTCTTAATTGCCCGTTGTCCATGATAAATAAACGAATCTATTATTCCGGAAACAGTGAATATACCTGGAAAAAAATGCTGAATTAGCAAATGGAGGACTAAAAATACAAATAGATAAGTGGGTGTTGCAAGGGATAGAAGAGTAACACTGATAATAGACGAAGTGAGAATTAAACAAGGACCAACAGAAACATCACACCAGAAAAGCCCGAATGTTGATGTGTGTGTGTGCGTATTTGTGTGTGTAGCAAGCGAATAAAAGGAAAAAAAATGCACATTTATACTAAAGATGACATCTGAAGTGGACATGTATGTAATGCCGCCAGAGAAAACCGGACAATCTAACTTGGGAAATTGTTGTGGAGTTGGATAGAAGAGATGAAGCAATCATAGTAAACAACACGTGTCGTTTTCTTTTTCCTTTCCTTTTTTATTCTATAAATATTTCGCTCCCTAAGATGGTTCAATCTAGTTTAAGGGCCGGCTCCATCTTTCTAACAACAAAGAACAGCAGCAGCAAACAGAACTTTACAAGCTCAAGAAAGAGTCATACCTCCAACTATAGCACAAACATTTGTAAGGAAGTGCAAGAAGGAAACATGTGTCTCAGTGAATGTCACCTGCAACAAGCAAACAGTTAATAAAGGATTGGACCAACATGCTGAAATGGAGTTTTTACTCCCAAGATGCAATAATTGCCCATATCCAAAAATATGAGCAAGGTAGGTAAAAATAGACAGCCATCTGTGCTCATTGTCTTCCAATACTAGTAACCACAGTACAGTAAGCAAAGAACGTATCCTAATCAAGGTTTTTTTATTAAGATCATCTATCTGTCATTTTCTGTTGAGAAATGAGAAGGGGGACCAACTTTGATGGGAAAAAGGTCATAGAAAAAGAAAACTCCAGGAAGAGACTGAAGGCGCCCTGCATCAGCACTCCTAAAATGCTCCGTTACAGAGAACTGCACAAAGCAAGCCCACACATTTCACTAATAATGAAATAATATGTGCCAGAACAAAGACCTTGATAAGCTTCCCACACCTGATTTGATTGGATAGCATGTCCGTTCACGTCTGTGTAGACTGTAGGTACCACCTGCAATATAGTCATCAATTTACAATTTAACATCAATAGATAAAAGATTGTCTCCTCAATCATTATACTTGCATGTACAGCAAAATAAGAGGGGAACGACTAAGATGTTCATTCATCATATTGCTTGAAATTGGAAAACTACCATCATCCTTCCTGAAGGTTTTATGAACACATCCATTATCTTTGCGTTTAGCTCTAGTTCTGTTAGCATCCTCAACATCAAAGCTACAAACCTCCCAATCTTATATATTGTTACATTTTATACACTCAATTACAGTAATGTTCTCAATGTGCCACTAGAGGAATTTGTTATCAAAGATTATACTAAGAGAACCCAAGTGTGCAAGGCTAACTCTTCACTGGATTCATCTGCTCTCTTACCTTCAAAAGTTGTAAAGGCTATATAGGCCCTAGAGGCTTCAAACGCTTGAGATGCTAGGCCAACACCCATGAAGACTAAGACAAGGCATAAGAAGCACTTGCTGCATGTAGGTGCTAAGGTGGTCAAGGCAATGAGGCAAATGCCTCGTTGAAATGTTACCATGTTGAGTATACCATCAAGGTGTTTTCTCCCTATTTCTCCTTTCTGCTACTTTAGGGTCAGGGTACGCTGTTCTTTATATTTATCCTTTGATGCTTCTCCCTTCTTTTCCAAGTTACATCTTTGTTTTTTTACATACCCATCATTTGATTAGGTTTAGGGATAATGTTTAGTAGTGTTCTTTTAGTATGTGAGGAAGTTGAAATGACATGATACCTTTTTTTTTGGGTTACAAAGGAGTGGGGAAACTAACTTATGTATTCCCATAGGACCCAATTGACCCTTCCACCCAAGGATATCCGCGCAGTTATTACCCCCTCGTGGAGTGAAAGGAACCGATTAATCCATAGTTTTTCTCATTAAGAGTTGGCACTCCCGAATCATGTGGCAGGCAGGGTGATGTGGTGATACTGTCATTATTTCACATTGAATCAGTAGGGACAGGTGCTATTAAATATTTTGCCAGTAGCAATGTGTAGACAGTGGTTATATGCAATTCTCTTTTGTATTCATCATAATATCTTGACTCGTCAATGCTTCAAACTATAATGAGCTTAATTATTTTGGCACTTAGGGTGGAACCTAGTGCCTCAGGCAGCAAAAGGCCCTTGCAACTTAACAACAGCAAGTGTCATATTTTCTTTCTGTGTGCATGTTGGACAAGTTTAACTCAACAAAACAAATACACACCACGCAAAAATCTAAATCACCGAAGCTGGTGATTTAATCAAACCCAAGTTCTTTAAATAAAAGAACAAGTGCTTTGATTATATCCCCAGATGACCTGAACATAAGTATTAAGATCTAAATCAAGACTATTCAACAAGACAAGGAATGGGACTTCAACTTGAATCCTGGGCATCCCTCATTATTATTATTTTCTCATTTATTCAGTCACAGTATGCAGTAATAAACAAAAGATGTTGCACAGCTTCATGATGCAGTAAGCATCTAAACCTCTTCTTTGTACTTAAATATATCCATGTATAGAACCATACATTGCATCCTGGTTTCCAGGATATCAGACATCTTGCAGAAAGCACAAAAACATTACACATAGAACTGTGCAGTGCATTGATACGGGAAGGTGGAGAAACAATAACCGGGAGAGCATCAAGTTAGAATGCTGACCTTGATGAAATACTGATACATCCCACTTGGCGTTTCTTGCTTCCACTGTACCCTGAAATATAGCAGATAACAACGCAAAATCAGCGTAATGGTGGGGTGTGCTCAAGGTTTTAAAGATTGCATCAGAGAAATTTAATTACCCATCTAAAGGATTCACTACTCCAGGAAAATATTCTCCAAAAGTTAATCTATTGATCTTGTGACTCACCTGCATCACACATCATATGTTAGATTAAAACATGGCTCACGCAACACAATGTTAATATGACTACTTTCAAAACCAAAGCACAGGAAGGAGGGTAGCATCTTACATTAAAACTATCCTTTTGAAAAGTCAAAAGATCATGCACATGAACATTTGATTGCTGAAAGCTTTTTCCTGGAGCAAAATGAAAGTTCCCTGCCACTTTGTTGACTTCCAAGAATCCATATATATTACATCCTTCACCTTCCTCATCTTTAATCCTTTGGAGAAAACCTTCTCTTTTGCACTAAGTAACACGTGTGAAATCAGAATCACCATAACATAATGCCTTATTGTTATAAAGTTTTACAGCATTACTTTCAGAAGAACATGACAAAAAAGTTTCGGCAGATCTATGTACATAGATATATATATATATATATATGTATGTATATAAATATGTGTGTGTATATATATATATGTATAAAGGTACTGATTTATTTATGCACTTACAAAAGTTCCTTAAAAAAAAAACAAAACAAAACAAAACAAGACTCATAGATGTAGCACTACACCACCACTTTCTTCGACACCCATGATGCTCAAACCGAGAGTTCATCAAAACACTCAAGCCAAGGTAAATAAAATACCATAATTGTTTTCAATTTATAATGTAAAATAACTCAGCATCCACAACTACACTGAATACACGTGTTCCTCCTTGTTTTAATATGTCAACTAGTTAAGATTGACACTCATTTTGGGAATGGAAAAGTAATGTTTGCCATGCAATTAGGGGAACTTAAGAAATAAAAAGTTCCATAAAATGTCCTAGCATCATCATAAAGCCACAAACAGTAGAAAGAAGGGCCAGGTAGCGGAATAATTTTTTGTTTGAACTATACAATTATATGGGTTTTTTTTTTTTTTTTTAATTTGAATTGGAAAAATATTAAGCATGTCATTCTGGTATTTTAAAGATGAAAAGCATTTCTTATTTTAATAATATTCGAGATTAATATTTTAGATATCAATTAAAGTTTGCCTGGATATGAGTTTTTCAAAGAACTTAATGCAATGATATAGGATTAAAGAAACCTATAAAGAGAAAAAGATGGTGAAAGATAAACTTGAAAAGAAATGTTGACGCAC
This sequence comes from Dillenia turbinata, assembly GCA_037126225.1. NCBI lineage: Eukaryota > Viridiplantae > Streptophyta > Magnoliopsida > Dilleniales > Dilleniaceae > Dillenia > Dillenia turbinata. Next base: position 10,447,211 of record JBAMMX010000005.1, read on the forward strand.
TTGCAAAACAAAAAGGGTAGGATAGTAAAGACGAATTAACACCAACTCAAAGCCAACAATATTTGGAAGGATAAAAAGCACGTTATCTTCAAAGTGGACAATTGAGTTAAAGCAAGAGTGCCACATTAAATAAACCTACAGATGGATGTACACAGTCATATGAAGTCCAAATTATAAGATCAAATCCCTGTTACTTATGAGAAGAAAACAAAGTTTAACACCTTGAAATCAACACTATCTTGTAAAGAATAACAAGGAAGACAATTTCTTTTGCCTCATTTTAGAAATTACATAACCATAGGATCACAATTTATAGCACAGTCACTTTAGGTAGAGATTGTTGTCTGATATTTGTGATTCCAAGAAGCACAAATTACACAAGATATCAAGACTATATACCTGGTCAATTAAATCTGGGTTTGCCAATGCCCAACCCTTTTTCCGATATGCTTCACGAACTTCCTCACAGGAGTTACAACAATGATCATCTGACTGCAAAATGTGTAAAAGGAAAGATTAGGACTACTAAAGAACTGTAGATACGAAAAGGAATTCCATTCACAATAACTGAATTCCCATTATGTAGGCTCATAATCAACAAAGTAAATCAGATCATAGATAATTTAGCAGATTGACAACAAGGGAAAGCTGAATATTTCATAAAAGAGAGCATAGCCAGCAGAAAACAGCCATTGCCTTTGTAACATATATTAGGTTGGTTATTGAGTGTTTTCAGACAATGTTGGCTTTTGAAGGTTTATGCATTAAGAAGGCTGCCAAAACCCTTGGACATGTTTGGAAGTTGCTGTGAGTTGGACTGGACAGAAAGGAAATCCAAATTTTACAATGGCTGCTTTCTTACAATTACCTTTACTCAAGAGAAGGCTATTTTCTCAGCACCATTGTGGCTAGTAGAAGCTGCTGATTAAGCCAATGACACTTAGAGATAAGGCCTTGCTCAACTGGTTTCCCAATTTTTCTTTCTTTTGACTTCTTTCTCTTTATTCCTGGGAGGATGGCTTACTTCAACTATGTAACCTATCCTTTCATTGGTTCAAATATAATCTCTATTTCTTTTCTCATAAATGAAAAAAAAAAAAAAATACAATAGGCTGATAAAAGAATGTTTGCTAAATTTTCTCCATGTGAACTAAAGTCATCAATTGTGCCCATGGATGTGAAAAGCACAACTTTAGTTACGAACATTTTTATTATCCTATTAATGATGACACAAACTGACTAAACCACATGGGATGAGCCAGACAGATAAATAAGGAGTGAGAAGAGACCTAGTGCATTCAAGTCTTTGAAATCATGTCACCGCCCTCCCAAAAACAAAAAGGGGGCTGGAGGGCTTCATGATACTTGGGCAAATTCTGTAAGGGAGCCTTTATCACCTTCTGGTCTTGTATGAACTTATTCATATAACATGTTTAGCTATCTAATTACATTTTCACAGCCTGTAAACAATTTTTTAGCTTTTATCATACCCTATTATGGCATGAATAAATAATGATAAAATGAATAAAAGCTAGTGCACAAGGTTATTTTATTTAGTAACCATGTGCAGCAAAACTACAGAAAAATACAAACAAGTTTAATCTGAACATCCTCCAATAACAAGACTGCAAATCAGGTTGTCAAGGATCAATGGGAAATTGAGATACAAAACAAGTATTATTGCTTCCCATCAAATGAACCTTTAGGAGCCATTTGACATGGTAAGGTTCAAAACATATCAAGCTCCTTCAACCCCATTTAATTTCCATGTGTTCACAACCCTTTTAAAGTCATCACATGCTCACATGCACAGCAGAGTTAAAAAATAAACGTGTACCATTCCCAATCACCTCAAGTTTTTGGTGCAATTAGTTTGAAAAATTCAAACATGAGAAAGACAACTGAGGTGGACAATGAAGCTCAGCATCACATTTTAAGTTGAAGATGTGGGTCAAAACATTATTATTAATATTATTTTTATTTTAATTCCTCTAAATGTGGAAACCACTCTAAAGACATTAATTGACCATATTCAGTAAGATATTCAGAAATTGTTAAGCATGGATCAACTTAAAAACTCTGTCAAAGAACTAAAACTCATGGTCACCTTTCTCTTCATTGTTTGGTGTCATGAAATATTCCAAATCAGCCCTTTTGAGGGACTGACAATCAGCACACCCTCACAGTCTAGTTCAATTTCTTTCAGTAACGTTTAAAAGGTTAAAAGGCAATAGGTAGGCTCTGTGGACAAGACAGAAAGTTACTTGCAAGCACTTGGTGCAATTATATAGTAAGAAATGCTTAATCTTTTTTTAAAAGAAAATGCAAGATCTTCTACAGTCAGCATTTATGGGTCTTAGGATCAGTTGCTAAACAAATGTTTAGCACCGAATTGATTCAGTGCCATAACCAGTGACAATGAAGCTCCCGCTAGTATGAATATAAGCATAGACAAAAGGGAGCTGAATTATAGATCATGGCCACAAACCATTTGCAATGACATATATAAGATGTTTAAATCTTTCAGGAATCATCAATAAATTTCGACTTATTTCTTGTCCCTGTTTTTTATAACAGCAACTATGAGCCATCCAATTCAAAATCCTGATCTCAATTAGAACTACTTTTAATACCATACAACATTTTAAACATTAGAAAGATAGCGTACCGATTCTGCACCATAACATGAACCACAATACGTCTCATTATGCTCAAGCCTACCACCATGTTTTTGAAGAGGCTTTTCTATCTGTTTCATTGGAAAGAAAGAAAATTCAGCTGAGGAGAAGAAGCTCTGCATAAGCAAACTAATTGAGTTCCTATGTGCATCTTATAATATTCGTGTCGCAAATTATGTATTATCATAGTCCATCCCTGATAGTAGAAAAGCTACCCAGCTGGCATAAGGAAAGAGATTTTCATTTGGGGAAAAAAAAAGGAGCAAAAAGAAAAGAAATCAGCAGAAAGTTTTAAATTCGTGGCAAGTATATAAAATATGAAAAAGATTGCAGAGATTATGCACAATTTTATTCCACCCTTAAAATTACAAACCAGGCAGCTCTTTTAAGGAAATTAAGTTTTCTATGCAACGTCACTCGAAAATCAGAAGCTAAATAAATATTGAAAATTAATTAAATGTGTAGATCAAAACAAGGAAATAAAATTCTCAATGCTATACTAACCTTGGGAGCTCCAATTCCATCTGCCCTTGTCTCTATCACATTTCCATAAGTATCTAATCTCTTCTTTATTATATCATGTTTCTGTAAGTCAGAAAGTATGACAATAACAAAGAGGCACACTTATAAGAACTTCATGGCTGGACAACCATAAATGCGTAGATGCACACACAGGCAGGCAAGCAGGGAGGGAGGAGGGAGGTTGTGTCTCCTATACTTACAACATCAAGGTGCTGCTCCCCACTGATGTCCATAGCATCGAGACTAAGTATAGAACAAGGAAGAGCAGGAAATGTCACATCAAACTGCAGTCAAAATAAACAGGATGAAAATTAATAACTGAAATCCACAATTCTGGTAAATGCACTATATATGTACATATATATATTTTGGTTACATAAGGATTTGAACCCCGGATCACGGGATTGGGGGGCCATGACCACTAGACTATCCGCTTGGGGACCACATATATTTTTAACATAAACTTCTAATGTAAGTTGAGCATAAGATGCAGACAAACATGATACACAGTCCAGGCTCAGTTACTTTTTTTTAGGTTCATTTACTCAGCCAAAAAGCCAGGCTTCTGCTAGTTTTCTAAGCAGAATCCCACAATCAGTCCATTTGAACAGGCCAAAACTTTGGTCAACTTTGTCAGTTTGAAGGCTAACTTAGCTACAAGGTGCAAAATGCAGATAAATAGTTTTCCTCATCTTCAAATTTCATGCTTAAATGGGACATTACTTGATGGCATAACCAAGCCAAGTGGTCAGAGCCATAGCAAAGGGGAAAAAAAAATCATTTAACAAATATGACAGCTTTCTCTTGTCACTCCAACAACCCATCTCCCATCTATACAGACAGGATGGCTGGCCAAGTTAATTTTTGGCTGAATCTTTCGCTAAGTTTAATGGAACCAACAAGGTACAAAGAACTAAGAATCTAGAAATATAGAACAGCATGGAAACACATGATTTAGCATCTCTTAAGTCTCATAGGATTTTAATGGTTGTAATAAAAACACATTACATTGATACGCAGGGTCTCCCCTCTTGAAGTATCCACAACAAGCTGTGTTTCAGTCACAGCATGGAGATACAATCCTGCAGCCAAGAATAGAATGAAACGGTTATGGAATACAATAGCATCACTAAATGGCCAAAGAGGAGTTGACAGAATTTGTGAAGAGAAGAAAACATAGTCGCAATGCCATGTAAATGTAAAAGATATTATGTGATCTTAGAGCCAGCAAGTTGAAGAATAGCAAATGTAGTATTTTGAGATGAGCTTTACAATTTTAGCTATGAGAAATACATCTACCAACCTGAAGAGATCTTATCATATCCATATGGGGGATAAAGAACCTTTCTTCACTACATAGAAGACTGAAGCAAATGTTGATTTCTTCACCAGAGCAGATGCCCATCATTCTTAATTGTGAATAGAAATTTTAAAAATCTACATGATACCTCCCCAGAAAGCACAGTGAATTAAAATAACATTAAGGAATGACGAAATAAATTAGAAAATTCTTTAGTGGATGAGGTAAAAAAAATCTCTAGCCCAGGCTTTCCCAAGAGGATAGGAAAAATGAAAAAGACCGATCTAAAGGGAGTTGGACCCCTATGAGTCCCAGTAGACTCCAAGAAAAGGAAAAGAAAACAAGTATAAACCACAGCCGTTAAACCAAGTTAATGCTGCCTCGAACCCCCCCCCCCAAAAAAAAAAACAAAAAAAGAAAAGAAAAAACAAATTGAGCATTAGGCAGGCAAATATCCCATAAAAAAAACTCTTCAAAGCTTAGCCAAAAAACTCCTCGAAAGCTCTCGTACTTGTTCTCTTACTCCTGTGCCTCCTCTCTGTTTGTTCTGATAACTCTAAGTGGGTGTCTGGGTAGCCTTCTTAACCAAAAATGTATATAAATTACTATGGAAGTGGTTATCAGTCAATATCTAAGTTCCATCTATTTAACTTAAAAATTATGAAGAGAAAAAGTTTGTTTCTAAGAAGTACAGACAAACACCTCCTTTCTGGGTAAGAACTTTATTTTCTCAAACTTCTGAAATACTCCATAAGGGTTAAAATCATCACCAAGACACCAATTAAGATTCACTAACCATATAAGCTGGATAGCTCCTTCCATGGAAGGGATCTATACTGCGAGAAAACAGTAGTTGACTATCACCTACCGTATCTTGAAATGTAAATATAAATAGAATGAAAAGCAACCTTGAAGATAGTCCAACATGGTTAGCTATCTTAGTGTCCAACAAGATAATAATCCTAATATAAATAGTTGAGTAGTCTCCCCACTCTATTTGAATTCTATTCAACTTGTAAGCATCCAATTTTCCAACTAGTATCAAAGCTACAGATCATCAATCCAATTCACAAGACATATATTTCTTTGGGGTTGAGGGTTGTTGTTGACCAAGTGGGCACAAGCATCCAGCCCACCTGAAAGAGGCTAAGCATGGGTGAAGGAAGAACTGAAGTCTAGCACTTCGGCAGTCTACAATAGAGAGAGGGTTTGAGTTGCCCCTCATTCATAGCTACAGGTTCTGGCGCAGCAGATCAGTATTTGATCCAACACATTGAATGATTGCTAAGAGTAGATGATAAGTGGATATCACTATTCACAAGAGTAAAGACACTCAAACGGCTAGGTGGGAGATGCTATCCGACCCACCTAATGCATGCTAGTTATGGGTAAAGTTGTAGTTAAATGACAAAAACTTGAACATGCAAGAAAAATACATGAACAACAATGGTGTCACAAAAGTAGTTGTAGTTAAATAATAAAAAAATGAACATGCAAGAAAAATACGTGAACAACAATGGTGTAACAAAAGTAGAGTTACCAAACACTTAAGACTACGACCTTGAATGTTAAGATCAACATCATTAAATGCACTAGATCAACAAAGACTAATTTGTTAAGAATTAATCGAATTGAAGCTATAGCATCATCATTTGATGGAATCGAAATATCTGCAAGATCGGGGTCACAATTTGTATTAATTAAACAGATTGCTAGAATTCCCAAAGTGATGCATTCTCCAAACTCCAAGTAAGATTAAAGGAAAAAGTTCTCCAATGATCTCAAAATTCCCCAAGGAGACTTGCAGTGCAGCTCAACCACCCTCTTAGAATAACTTATCTCTCCAACCAGTTTATGGTCCCAAAAAAGGGGGGAAAAAAGAGTAGGAACAATCTCGTTAACAAAAGTTTTCCCCACCTTATCATGTTTAGGACGGATCATGACCTATGACCACCCTTGTTTTTTGCCTGCTTGGCGTGTGGCAGATTTTATTAAGCAGATGGTTCTGGTTGATGAAAAAGAATTTGAGATTTCACTCCTTTCATAAATATTGAACAATTTGGAATCAAATGTACAGCCCAACCTCTCTCTTGGGATGCACAAAAATATAACCCAAATTGTAGAAAACCATACTCCATGTCAAATATTGAAAATTAGTTGATATATATATTCCGAGTACTCAGACAGGTAATATCAGACTACAGAGTCCCCTACCTCCATATTCACAATACTCTGCCAATAGAATGTACAACTTTCTAGACTCTCTATTCCAATATACAATCTGTCGCTTTACTCCTCACAGAGCCTCACTGTATAGTTTGCATTAAAAATCTGCATTCTGCATCGGAAACATCTAGCATCATTTTGTAACTGGATCATCCATTTTAGGAAGAACCAGTGACTTTAATCTCATGTTCTAAAACGTCAAATGAATAAGTCATATGCATAAACCTACTTAAATTTTGGAAGAAAATGACTGGTTAAAGCATTCCAATTTTAAATTTTGTGGTTGAAACACAATCAAACCAAGCCATTCCCTTTAACATGGAAACTGTTACCTGTAGCTTGCACAACAAACTTTTCCCAACCCACGGTTATGTTTTACAGTCTTTAAATGGTTTCATAGTTCCTACATTTAACTTAGTGCTCCATCTGTCTTTGTTTATATACATATCCCTATTCTATGCAGCCCTGGAACACCCTAAATCCATTCCTTTCTTTTGAGCTTGTGTCCTATTGAATCCATATCCCACCCTCCCCCTCCCAAAAAAAAAAGGAAAAAAAAATGCTTCTCACCATACAAAAGGGATGTATCTCCTATTAGAATACCTATTTTGAGGTTACACTAACTTGCATAGAGGATAAAGTTCACAGCACGAGTCCAGACTTTATCGACCTCTCCGACTCTGACACCAGCCATAAAACTACCCATAGATGTGTCGCTGTGGGGGCACAAACAAATACACAGAACACGGGGCACAGCACTAGATGCAGACAGTGACACAGATTACAAGTCGAAGTATTGTAGTCTAAGAACCATGTTAGACCTGGTTGTTTCCAAAAGTGTGAATGCAACAAAGCATTAGTTATGTTTGGCTGCGAATAGCTCATACACTACCAAGCTGACCACATGGTTGCACAATTTGCCAGGGTGATATTGTTATTCATGGTTTAAAGGGGATGACAATTTTGACCAAATTAGTGAAACAAACATGAAGAAGACATCAACGATATGCAAATTTAAATTGAAGGCAAACAAGTACAAGAATTGCAGAGCCAAATTGAGGTTCAGATCCAAGAAATTCGCAAACCCCAGAACCTTAAAAGAAAAATGAACATAGGAAATGACAAGGTGTCTAAGAAAGAGATAAGGGGAGACATACGGAGCTCAGAGAAAAAGAGCAAGAGCATGATAATGGAGGAAGCAAGAGTGATGACACCGCCCGACAGGGTTCTGCTGTAAAAATCCTCGTTTATTTTAGGGTACGCATCCAAATTCCTTAGTTTGTTGAATAATGAATCCATTTGCTCCCCCTTAGCACAAATCCTTCGTTTATTTGATTGATCTTGATCTGATTCCCTATCTATAAAATTAAAAACCCAAAAAAAAAAAAAAACACTCAAACTTAAAAAGATTAAACACCTCGTCGAAATACAAAGGCGAACCAGGAATTATTTCGACGAGGCGTTTAAGGAGACAGAGGTTTCTCGTCTCTCGTCTTTCTTTTTCTTACGTTGGTCTTTGGTTTTTCTTTCTAAAAGGGCTCCAAATCAATCTACAACGAGGCAAAAACGGCCTCGCCGGAAAACCCTGCCGCGTTGTTTTTCTCTCTCCATTGCAATGCCCTCACCGGTATGGGTCGGTTGGCCTACCTCGACTGGGCCGGTCCTGGCCCCAACCCGTTCAGAAAATTTAATCCCCTTCTTCATCATTATTTTTTATTTTTTGGCCGAAAATAAATGAATGCGATTAGATCTAGCAAAGACTTTAGTATTATTTTATCTTTTTATCAAGGAAATAACATGGTTCAATAAGGAAAAAAAAAATTGATAGGTACACAATAATATACAAACTCATCCTTCATCACCAATTATTAGCTAAAATAATGTTATTATAATTTTTTATAAATTTTTACATGTATATCTTGATTATGACATGGACAATTTAAAATGTACACCTTATAGATAAAAAATATATATAGAAAAATTATTTATGATATGACACAATTTTATATTACAACATATGGTACAATTTTAACCGACGGAATTATATCATATCAAATTTTTGAGTTGTGATTATTTCAATACATTTCTTGAAAAATAAATTACATTATAATAGTGGTCATAAAACATTATATATAAACATGGGTTATGAAAAATTTATAAGTAATTTCTACTTTCTTTTTATAAATCATAAATATTTGATAATTACGTTAATTTTAATTAAATTTGATTAAAATCAAAATTGATCTTAAGCAATAAAGATCTACCCGCACTTCTTTTTTCATATACAAAACGTAAATCTGATAACTTAGTGCTTAGCCATTAAATCAATAATATTGTTAAAATTGATTGAGTTGTAATCCGCTAAAGAGAATTTGAAGAAATTCACGTATCTATTCTTCTTTCAAGAATGTGAATAAAAACTTAACATTTGGCTTTCTGTTTGATTACTAATGCTCGCTACTAATGAAAGTAAATCCTTGCACACCAATTTCTCTCTGCTGTATTTAAGTTGATCAATCATACTAATGAGTTTTAACCAATGATTAGTTGATTTGATGATTGGGTACTGATACCTTTAAATAAAATTTATATTCAATTATTGTGTATGAAGAAAATATGTATTCAAAGAATTTTTATCTCTTAAGAGTTCAATTTAATTCAAATCAGATTTAGTTGGAATCAATGTGATTACCGAATATCTATAACTGTGAGGAAAAAAAATATTATGATTTGGAATCAAACTATTGGTAGCCATAATCACATACTAACATTGGTTTGCTAAGTGGGAAAGGCGTTGAAATCATTTAACCATACTTTGGTTTGATTCATCATGGGAATCGAAAAAAATTATGTAGGGAGATCTACTTCCCAATTGGGTTTCAACTGTGGATCGATCCAGATTAATCGAAATGAAACATCGAATACTGGGTGATGGTTCCGAGCTAGAGCCAAAAAAAAAAAAAAAAAAAAAAAAAAAACACAAAATAGTCACGAAGGCCCACCTACATATCAATAAGAGCCTGCAGGATCTGTAAACAAGGCCTAAATGAGTACCCGCTTGGGCTTATCCTTAAGTTTTTCGTTTGGGCTTCAATATCACCTGGAACAAAAGCCTAATTGATTATACTGAGGCCTACAATCGCAAACACACACAGACAACCTAAAACAATGAAAAAAAAAAAAAAACAAAAACAAAACAAAACAAAACAAAACAAAAGCCAAAACAAAACAACACCAGCTCGAACTCAAACAAAAAGGGAAAAAAAGGACATGTATTTTGATCCCCAGAAAAAAAAGTTTATGGAGTTCTACTTTCCCTGTGTGCTATATTCCTGGGAGATCATGCAATGCGTAGAATGAAATCGAATTCGCAGAGATTTGGATCATGAAATCCAAGTTATCTGTGTTGACCAGTACCATGAACCAATTTGCAATGGATAAGTATTTATCAAACATGTGGTTCGTCCTTCAAGAATAGTTGAAACGGTAGAATCTTTTCACTTTTATTTTCTTTTTTTTTATTCGATCAAATTGGTTGTATCTCCTTGTATTAAAAAAAAAAAAAAAATTCAAACAAGTGGGCTTCCTCTTCACGTCGCCATGGTCGGTTTTGGGTTGGGTTGGAACTTTCCTCTGGTCAACTACAGCATATTGCAACTTCCTCCGGACGGAATTTTCGACATTTCACAAATATTCTGATCCCAATTTTTCTTTTTTATTTTTTTTTTTAAAATGAGAACATAGAACCTCTTTACTTTTATTTTCTTTTTTCTGATTCGATCAAATTGATTGTATCTCCTTGTATCAAAAAAAAAAAAAAAAAAATTCAAACAAGTGGGCTTCCTCTTCACGTCGCCATGGTCGGTTTTGGGTTGGGTTGGAACTATACTTTGGTCAACTACAGCATATTGCAACTTCCTCCGAACGGAATTTTCGACATTTCACAAATATTCTGATCCCATTTTTTCTTTTTCTTTTTTTTTTTAAAAATAAGAACAAAGTACATTTTTTTAAGGAAAAAAAATAAGAATCAATACCTTGTGATTTTATTTCATTATGTCATGCTTTGAATCATTCTTTTGTTAAAGAGAAAGAATTCATCTATGAGCGCGAAGTCCCCAAGGCCACCAACCAAAACCATGGTGGGGAAAACAAAAGAAAAGAAAATAAAATAAATAAACAACTAAAAAGGAAAATTAAAAAGAAGTGGTTCATGCATCTCCCCTTGCATATGAAGCAACCTTTGACCGCTTTTTCACCTGAAAATGGATTCTATGTTCTCTGTTTTCTCAATTTCTTCAGTAAATTGGAACCTTAACAATGCAGTAGGTCGAATTATTCCCTGGGTTTTTTTCCCCCTCCTTTTTCTTTTTCCTTAAATAAGCACGTGATTTTTTACTATTTCTTTCGGAGGTGGGAGATAATAGAACCTGGGATAGGATGGTAGCCTCTTGTCACCGGAAGAACTCGTGAAGGGAGGAGAGAAGAAATCTAATAAAGAGTCCGGTGGACCGAAAACAAATCAGATCATGTTTGTACTTTATAATGTAGTGGGGTTTGATTTCTTCTAGACTTGGGAGGGAATTTAGAAATTTGCTCAAAGAAAATTATGCTTTGTTTGTGCCCAAGTTGGTCATGGGAACTGAAAAGATAAAAGAAAAGAATTTTGTTTTGTGTTGAAAAATGTTTGTCTTTCAGCCTGCTCCAACCCAGAGCACCCACAAAATTCTTAAATTAGGACTCCACCCTCAAGTCATAGATTCTTAAATCTGCAGTGGTATTATAATTTGCAGGTTTCATGGATACCGAACTATTCGAAGAAATGATATTTTATAATAATAAAGAAAACAAAATCGTAACGAAAATATATAAATATAAAAATATAACAATTTTTATATGGATATTAATTATTTATAAAAATAATATAATATTTTTATAATAAAAATCTAAAATAATCAAATATGTAATTATTAGTTATTAAAAAAATAACAGAGAAATTATAATTAAATGAGTAAATAACTTATTAAATATAGATAAATATGTAAATATAAAAAAATAATAGAATTTTTGTAAAATATTAATTAATTTAGCATATTGAGATATTTCAAAAAAAGAAAACGTTACGATTGAGAAGTTTTCATGCATCAAAGTGGTATTTACAAGCTAAAGAGATGGATCCGAAATGTCTAAATATAATTTGTTTTCTAAATGAATGAAGCAAGTTTAAAAGAATAACTACATATATATTAAAACTTGAATTTTTTGATAAATAATTTTCAAGACTTTTACTTATAATAAATTAAATTGAACTAATTTAGTTTATATAAGAACGTATTTAAAGATCGGGAATTATGAAGAGAGAGAGTTATTCCATTTTGTAATTTAATTTTTTCTTTATCTAGTAAAATAAAAAAGCTGTACCGGGTTTTAAATAAAAGGATTTTTTAATAACTTATATTTACTGACAAGAAAAATAAAGATCTAATTTGTCTATTGATTTTTTTTTTCTCACTATTAAAAATGCTAGAAAAGAATTAAGATATTATAGCTTGAGACTCCGATTCTCTCTGTTTTTTGGTGAGGTGGACCATAAGAGGGGTGGCATGGAATTTGAAGATAAATGTGGAGACATGTTTCTCGGTAATAGTTCAAAACAGTAGAGTTTTCATTTTTATCTTTTTTTTTTATTCGATTTCATTTAGCTGCATCTTATTGTATTAAAAAAAAAGGTGAAGATGTGAGTAAAAGTAATTGGGTTAGATGAAGCTTTGACCTAGAACAATAGCTAATATGTAACCATAGGTTAAAAATGCTACAAATGAAACCGAAAATTTAAGGTTTTTCAAAAATGAGATCTGTAATGTGTACTCTTTGTTGAGCTATAGTGTTCGATTTGACCAAACTTTTGGTTGCATATTCTATTTCTTTTTTAATTAAAAATCTCGAATTCGAATTTTAAAAATAAAAAAAAAAGATTTGAAAAAACAAACTTTTCAATAGATCCCATCATATTCGGATCATAATACCTTCTCAATAGATTTTATGATATTCGGATCAAAATCCGAATATTGTTGGGTGAAAACAAAAAAAAATATAGTGTTTGGACTTGGGAGCATGTGTGGCAACAGTTAATCTAGTCGGACGAATGAGAAATTTTTAATTGATTGAGTCGAAATCCTTGTCATTCCTCAAAAATTGAGAGAGAGAGAGAGAGAGAAGGGGGGATATTAGGAGTGCAGTCATAACGGTGCGGTCTTTATTTATTCAGTCTCCTTAAAAAAGTTCCTTTGGTCCTTCCTGTGTTCACTACAAGCAAAAATAATGTCAACATACTACCTAAAAATTTAAAAGCAAGATAGGTTTATATTGATGAAAAAAAAGGTGTATCATGGACGCCCATCTCTCTCTCTCTCTCGCTCTTGGTTTTTAGGGGACAAGAAAGACACCATGACCAAACACGGGCCATTAGACCAACTTTCTTAGCTTTGAGGGTGGCTGTGCCCAACTCGTATTCCTGATATAGAGATTTTTTTCTTTTCCCCCCCTCAAATATACATCGGAGATTTGAACTGATGACCTTAACAAGGTAGAAAAAAAATGATATCAGTTAAATAATAATTCGTCGGTAAAGTAGAGTTTTGATGTTATTTGGAGGAGATCAAAAGATGTGCATGTCGGGATTCTGCATGTGTCCGAGATTTGTTAGGTGATTGGTGTATTTGTCTCATCTATAGATATACGAGATTGTTTATATTCCAACTTGTTGCATAAGATCTTTGCATTCCTTAATGATGGAGTGCAAAGGGTGAGAGGCCGTGACTCTCTTTGTTCAAGTGGAGATTGAGAATTTGGGAGTCACTCTCCGTGGTGCCCTTCTCATCCACTTTAGAAACAGCTTTAATCTTAAAATGACCATAACAAATAAGAATAAAAATGTTATATAGTCGTGTTGGGTTTTTAAGAATTGCTTAATTATCAACCACATTTATCACTTTTCTGTAATAAATTCAATTTTTTTTCCAAAGAAATGCAGGAAAAATAGATACTTGGTTTTCAAGTGGCGGAGAAATTTGAACAATCACATCAAGGATCGAACTACTTGCTCAATTTGCTCCTAAAAATTAATATAAATTTTGTTGGTAGAGGATATTTGGAATCATGTAGTGTGGAACATAATCTAGGAAAATAATGACCATCAATCCCAAATCTATAATTCTACCTTCTTAATAATAAATTAAAATGAAAATTTTATTTTAATAATTATCATTCCATATTTAGAAACCTATATGGAATTGTATACTTTTTTGGGAAAAAAAAAAAGAGAAAATACGGTCTACTTGCAATAAAGTGAGTCCTCCCCAAAAAAAAAAAAAAAGGAAAAAAAAAGAAAAAAAATCTGAAGATATGGTGGCCATCATTGTTGAAAGCAAACATAATATTAAATTAACTCTCCACATACAAGTATTTAAAAATTCTACAAAAATCTAGAAAAGGAGGAGGAGAAGAATATTCAGAAGATAAGTGGGCCGGTGGGATATTAGTGGACGGAGCATTAGGCTGCACGCCCTGCCCGTTCGAGGCGTATCGTCCCCGTTTAATGGGCCCGGCCCCCATTCCATTCATATTAACCGAAACTAACCCGTTGCCCTTGAGGTAGTTTTTTCCGTTGGCTGTCCACACCACGAGCCGTCTTGAGTGCTGTTTTTCCAATTTTTTTGAGAACTTTGTGGCTGCGCCTCTTTATTTTTTATTATTTTTTTATATAAAAAAATACAACCAATCCGGATCGAATCAGGAAAGGAAATATGAAAATAAAGACTCTACCGCTTGAATTGTCACTGAGCAACTCTTAAATTTTTTTTCCAATTAATGAAAACATATGTTAATTATTTCTATGACCATAGTAAGTATTTTATCAAATAATTTGTATAGATTCTTTTTCTTTAGAAGATTTATGTGAATATTGGTTGTAGGCTTCACGATTTTAATTACCAATTAAAAATATTGTTTTCATTAAATTATTTTAAAATTTAATAATCAACACGTCATTCCAAATTGTAATTTTGGATTTACCAAAACCAACAAATTATAAGTTATTAATCTTTTCAACTTTACACAAAAGGTTTGTTGAATATCTAACAGCTAAGAAATAGTTTTTAGGACTTGAGGTATCTAGCTCAAATATATATATATATATATATATATATATATATATATATATATATATATATATATATATATATATATATATATATATAATATTTTTTAATGAAATAATCCAATTTTTTACTGGCGCATTAATCCGGCAGGAACAAAAAAAACTACATAAAATTCAAGATTTTTTTAGTGATGTTAAAATAGTATATCATGTCTCATTTTGATTTCCACAATTTAGCGTTGAAATAGCCTCTATAGTCACAGCTTTAAGCCAGTAAATTTTTTGATTTAAAGGATGATCCCCGCCCCCGGGGGGGGGGGGGGTGAGAAAGCCTCAAAAAAGGACTAGGCAATAGAGAAATAGTCAGTGTAGTAATGGCCAGCTAGCATTGGAAAAATTAGTAATGTCGACAATGTTTGCTTGACGCAGACTATTATTTTATTTGGCAATCCCTCTTTCGCCACCGGCGTCAAGTTGCATGCATCTTTCATAGTCACATATCCATTGGCTGCAATCTTTTGCCTCATATGATATGGTACCTTTGGATGTGACGAGAACATTATTTTTCTCGTAAATTTCGATTTGGTAAATAATCCAGAAGATTTCATAAGAGAGAGAGAGAGAGAGAGAGAGAGAGGTTGGATGACAAGCCCATGCATTTGAACACAGATATATATTTTATTTCTTGCATGCCCATAATATTCGAACCATGCTATTTGATTTCAAGATTTTTGAGTCAAAGTTAGTGAAATTCTGTACTTTTGAACCTTCCTAGTGTAATACCATTTACATTTTCTTTGATTCTTAACTTTTTCATTTTCAAATGTAAGAGAATTAAAAATGATCTTCTGGATTATATGAACCTAGTCGTAGATGCAAATTTTGATTTCCTAACTTCATCCAGCAAAACTTATTTTTTAAAAGTGAAAAAAAGGAAAGGAAAAAAATAGTCTTGATTCTTTTGTAGTGCTACACACTTAAAAAAGAAAAAATAAAAGAAATCTATGGTGATAAAATAAATCAAACACTCATTATATAAGAAATCTCTACTCAAGGATAAAGGTTAGGTTTGGGGAGGGGGGGTTACTCTAATAGAAATCTTTAATTCTTCATTTGATAATTTAGACTTAAATTTGTGTAAACTTTAAATATAAAATATTCAAATGCCGCCATTTAAAATATCTTGTCTGGATGCGAATGTGTAAAGATGTAATATCATATCTCTCATGAACAGTTCAAATGATAAAAATTCTTTATTTTTATTTTTATTTTTTTGATTTAATTTCATTTAATTATATTTTCTTATAAAAAAATATATATATCACAACATTGAGATTCGGGGATTTTCATAATCTAATTTTATTGCATTTCTAATAATTATCATTTGCAATTGAATGCATTTCATTTTATTCATTAAGTAAATTTAATTTTAATTAAATTAATTAAACTACGTGTCGAAATGGTACCCACGAATACAAAGTAGTATTTGTTTATGGTTCTGTTTTTATGAAACTGAGTGCAGCATGTAATTTGTCAACTTGTCATTTGTTCCAAGGGTCACAAAATCTAGTGGGCAGCGCGACCACAGAACAAAACCCGGCCCTTGGGTTGTGTGACTGACACCCTTTCCATCCCCTAACTAAACTTCAAGCCTCTGGCTCTCGACCCTCTACTCTTCCCTTAATTCATTTTTCCTTCCATGACCAAAACCTTCCAAAAAGTTTGTCCATATTCCAACTGTGTACATGTGGAAATAGTCAAAATTCTTTCTGGGTTACACATTGGTTTGGTTGACTGACGTGCGCAATGACTACATATCGGATCTTTGGGAACCTTCCTTTGAACAATCTCTCAGGCTAGCTCTAGAATCTATGGAGAGAAGGGGTCACAAACCCAAAACTTGCACTTTCTTTACCAACAAGTTATTCCATCTTTATGCTTCTTTCTCTCTCTATCTCTCTCTCTGTGTCCTTACCATTATTATAAGTATCTATATGAAGGATCTTATTTATTTCGTCTTATTATTCGTTTTGATTTGCCTAACTGCTCCTTTATATGACAAATTGATCACCACCATTTGGAACATTTTGACGTTTTGCCGACCCTAATTTGCTTCTAATTTTTGTATCCAAGGGTAAAGCATCTCCGAGGCCACCGGTTTTGACCAACATTTAATTGATTTAGCAAAATATATAATATTAAGAAAAAATTCATAATCTCAACCTGTGTTCCTAATTATATATCTACTGATGTATTCTTTTAATCGAGTTTAGTTTTAGAAGGACCAAAGGGATTAACTTAGATTATACAAAATATAATTACGGTATTACGTTATGAAGCAAAGTTGCGTGACTGAACCTCCTCCCAAGGCTAAAACGTACACCACGAAAAAAGATGAACCAATAATGTCAAAATTAATGAAAATTAGATTAAAAACATCTAGTCGAGATATAATAAAAACATGCTGAAGAGCAATGATTTAAGTGATATCATTTTTTTTTTTTAATCTCAAATTTTAAATATTTTTATATTTAAAAAAAATAATAAAAATATATATGCATCAATAATTCTCGCATCGATTGCATCGAAAGCTCAATGCTTTTTCCTCGATCCATGCGTGGAGCTTGCGTAAACAACCTCGGTCTATTACGTAAGATGTTAATGGTTTTAAGGGAAAATTAAGAAATCAGGCACGTGAATATTTGACGTGAAAGACCCGAAGGGAATCTCAAGCTTTTCTCAAAAGGCAAGCCCGAAAAGGCATGAGAAATTCTAGAAAGTAGGGACTCAATTCCAAGTCCCCAGAACGTGATGTACTAGCAATTGGCTGGTAAGTTCTTGAACGACGTGGGAATACTATTCTTATTCTCTCACGAACCTACATTTATCACCAAACAAATTTCTCTGGGGTTCTCTGGTTGAATCTAACCTTATGGGTGCGTTCCCATTCATGTTTTCCTTGGTAAAAAGGTTCCCCAAGCCTTTTCCACAATCAACAGAGAATATTCTACCCAATCTCCAGTGATCAAATATCACGAGGTATTTTTCAAAATGATGTCTTTATCTATTTAAATTCTTCAAAATGGTGTCTTTTTCATTTTTTTTTTCTTTCAAAACTAGAAGAGTCGAGATTTTCAATTACTTTTTTTTTCTTTTTTTCAAAAAAAATTTAAAAAGCAAGAGTATTACTCACACTTTCCTAGAAAGCGAGTATCATTCACGCTTTTCCAGAAAATGAGTGTCACTCTCGTTTTCATGAGTTTTTTTTTTTTTTTTATCTTATCTAATTATAAATAATATTATTAAATTATTAAATTAATAAAAAATTAAATATTATTAAAAAATTATTATTATTAAAAAATTAATAAAAAATTATTATTAAAAAACAATTATTAAATTAAATAATAAAAAACTAAATATTAAACAATAATATCCACCAAATTGGTTAATATTTAGTTTTTTATTAATAATATTGGTTAATATTTAATTTAATAATTGTTTTTTAATAATAATTTCTTATTAATTTTTTAATAATATTTAATTTTTTTATTAATTTAATAGTTTTTTAATAATTTAATAATATTATTTATAATTAGATAAGATTAAAAAAAAAACAAAATTCATGTAAGCAAGAGTGTCACTCTCACTTTTTGGAAAAGCACGAGTGACACTCACTTTTCAAAATATGCGAGAGCCACTCAAGTTTTCTTTTTCTTTTTTTTTTTGAGAAAAATGAGAAAAATCACGATCGAAAATCGTGACTCCCTTAGTTTTAGAAGAAAAAAAGGCACCATTTAAAAAATTTAAATAAAAAAAAAACATCATTTTGGAAAATACCCAAATATCACTTGACGTGAGAGAGAGAGAGGTCTTCATAGTTGGGACGAATTTTTGAGACCTTTAACATGTAAGCTTGTACTGGGTGACACGTGACCATGTTTATAACAAATTTTTGAAAATCATGATTAGTCATTTGCATTATTGATTCCCCCACCGACTGTGCATATGCTTGAAAAAACGGAAAAAGACATAAGTAGGTGCCAGAGAGCCAGAGAGAAAGAGAGAGAGCAGAAAAGGACTTGAGTTCTCTCACGTAAAATGCAGCCTCATGCTCATGCATGTTCTTTTCAGAACACATAAAAATAGCGAGAACAAACAAAACGCTCATAGTTTTGATGCATCTCTAGTTAGGTCTACAGCAAATAGTTTTTCTCAAAACTTTTCAATCACTTTACAAGGGGCGGTCCTCAGTCTCCTTTTTAAGGTTTTATATTTTTGAATTTTGAATTTTGACTTGGAATTTGACGAATTATTTTTGTTGCTAATAATATGATTAGCACCAAAAATTACAAAAAATATCTAAGAAAATGACTAGACAAGGAGAGTCGACATAAATTTGGGCGCCATGCATCTAACTCAATAAAGGTTATGCACAGTGTGACTTTGCGAGTAAATTACTGCAGCTTTCATGGGAATGGTAATTGTGTTTAATGAAATTGGGTTTTCACATCTAAAAAGTAAAGCCAAAAGGGGTCGTTTTGCTATTGCTGGATTTGAGAAAGGTTAAAAGACTGCAGTTTTTCACTCTATAAATAAAGGCAAGTAATGGATAATTAACAATATGAGTACTTGGTAAAATTCGAGCACAAATAGTAGATAATAAGGATTTTTAGCTTATAATTTATATGTTTTTACAGGTCGGCAGAAAGATCAGAAATGAACTGAAAAGTGCCCAATAATTTTAGTAAGATGTTAGTGCAAAGAAGCCGAACTTATAATGCTCTTGACAACCTAATATAACTCGTGCCTTTGGCATTATTTCATGGCTTGTGAAAGCATTTTTGTCGATAATGCGATATGATGGGTTCCCATGTCCAATCTATTGCTATACTAGGTATCTCCATGTCTAAATCAATGATGCCTTACAGCGTTAATGAGGCTCATGAAATGTTTACTTCTAAAATCTCAAGCGTGGGAGGGTTATGTCCTTTCACTATCAACTCTTTCCAATAGAATATAATTATCAATCATTTCAGTTCATCCATCGAATAACTATACATGCCCAATAATGCATAGGATCAAATTTAGTCTGTAAAACTTTGCAATTTTTAAATTTTGCTCAAAAAGTTATTTTTGAAAGTAATTAGGACTTAGGAATGATAAAAGATTTTATTACTATGGGGGAGGATTTATAACGGGCTGAGATAATATATAAAGGTATTAAACTATGGTGTCCCTCCTCAGTTTATTACTGTTTAGAGAAATTACAATTGTTAATTTTCAGGGTTTTACCCTTTAAGAATAGTTAAAAAAAAATGTTGGCCCTTGTTAAATATTTTCATTTTCGGAAGCAAATGAAAAGGAAGAGGTGTCCTGTTTTGCTTTTGTCTTTGGAACAAAATGACCATCGAGTTGGTGAGAACTTGGGGGACCCTTTAACCAAACTTCTTGTCTTATTCAGCTTTTATATGATTACCTTAAATTTTTAAATGATTTTTATGTGTTTATACCATCTTTTCTTTGTACGTCTCAATGTAAATGGTTGACTCTTTGTAATTATAGTAAAGGTACTTTAATGCAAATTCCCGCAAGTGTAGTAGCTGTAAAAGGGAGCAAAGTATGGGAGAACGGGTTCATGTGTACGCGTGACTCACAATAGCATAAATTGATTAATGTTATAATAAAAATTAAATTATCTTACCCCTAAACTAAAAATAATAACTATTTTATATTTTAGTGATTCAATCACAGTAAAAACATACACAATAATTTTTTAAAAAATAAAATAGAGATTTCGGATATAGGGTTAAATACTTCGTATGTAGAGCCTCCAAAATCGATCCAATCGTATGTCCCTCGAACGGATCTCGTAGTCGAGATGGTGATCACGATATTAATCGAACCACCACCGTAATATCACGACGCCGCAACTCTCAGTCCGACGATCGTTATGAAAGAAAAAATTCCATATACGAAATTTTTCTCATGCCTTCATTTTATTCTCTCCCTAGAGAATATTTATTTCTCTCCCTAGGTTGCTCTCATAGCAGACGACCATGTACAATTCTCTCAGGAAGATGAATGACTCACAAATAAAAGTCTAGCACATTAAGGAGAGAGAGAGAGAGTAGTAGTTATCTTAGGGTGCTTAATGGGTTAGTGGTGGTTATCCCACTAACCCCATAGTTCAAAAATGTCACATAGGCACCAATAACCAGTATCTCCCACTTACACACGAAGACATTTTATATCCGTCATTAGATCACAACTCATGCGATCTATCTCATCACTCTGCTGGACTTTCATACAGGATTGGGCGTCGTGCGACTTGCGAGTACACCTACAAGCAAAGACCTCTCGATGCATCTGTTAGGATGATCGAGAAACCATCGTTAGTATCAAAAGAACTCGCTGCACCCCAGATTCAAGACTGATTACATCTATCGAGTTATTTTCCTCATCGAAAGTAATCCCCAATAGACGCTCGACTGTGTTTCCACTATTATGCTTACATCCCAACATAGATGGGCATAATAACCATGCTGATGAATACAACATAATGATGTAATGTTAATTGGTCTTTCTTTTCCCAAACTCTAATCTATTAGCCTCAATTCAGTTGTTTTCCCAGACCTATCCCTCAGACCTCAATTTATCTTCCAAATTATCGGTAAACAGACTAAAGTAACAACACTGAGTCAAAACTTCTAAAAACAGCCGAAAATTATAAGGGTACAAGAGATTCTACCCAATGGATCTCGAATCTCACACAGTGGGATCGAGGATCTAAATAATATCAATATCTCAAATAATGCTCCCACTATCCCTCGTCGTTATATCACACGCGATATGAAACGCGTATCATAATGTTATTCCCTCATCTCTCAAAGGCCATATGTCAGATTTCTCTAACACTGTGCAGGTATGAAACTCAGTTTACATATAAAACTTTATCCAGAAATCTCAGAGAGAGTATCTCAGAGACAATATCACTAGTCACAGATGATATCCGAGATTTCAAACCTAGCTACTTACAGGCAACATGGATGTGGGTACGTCCATATCAGTTATATCGCACATGGCCTCATTCTGAACACATATCAGGGTGACTTATGTTCTAGTAGGGCCACTCTCAAAGTCTCTTACAATTAGAAACCGTCTCATCTCCGCTCACTCAGAGCTGAAGGTGGTCACTTATGTAAGAGAGTCGACCACGCCTGTCTGACATATCATTTATCACAACATATCACAAAATATATGACAATAAAATAGTGCAATAAATAAGTGACTCAATCATGCATACATGTCATATATATAACACAATAAGTATCATTACAATGTGAGAAATGTCAATATATACGCAAACCCAATTATTTCAATATCTCACACAGGAATATATCACAATGGATTAAATGAAGGGATCAGCCATCACATTGTATAGTAGTGTATTTAATTTGTCACTTCACCCTTCTCGGTGATGTTTCTTATAACGTAGTATTAGGTATCAATATGTTTGGACTTACTGATACTTAGGTCTCAAGTGTGGTTAAGGGCGGCTTGATTTTTTCAATAAATTATCACTGGTCTCCCACTGTTTGCCACAACCGCTAAGTGATCCGGAAATCTCCGAAACCAAACACTCTCCTAAACTACCACTGAGCATCTCATAAGCTCAATCTCTATGATAGATAGAGATATACAAGTTTGCTTCTTGCTACTCCAAAACAGCAAAACCTGATATCGATTTGTATACATTTAGATCGTCAACCCAGTCGATATCTGAATACGCATCAAAATGTAAATCATCTCCTTCGTAACATAAAGAGAGGTCCGCAATTCTCTCGAGATATCTCGGAATCCTTTTACTGCTCTCCAGTGATTCTCTCTAGGATTCAATCGATACCTAATTACCATAGTGATTGCAAAGCAAACGTTTGATCGTGTACGTGACACTGCGTACATCAGATTATTCAACGTACTGGAACAAAGAATTCTACTCATTTCCCTTGTCATTTTCTGAGTCTTAGGATATATGTCAAGAATTAGGTTTTAACCTTTTAGCGATAAGAATATCTTTAGGGTCGTAGTCGATTTTCTCGAAGCACTCGAGAACTCCCTTGATATTGGACTCCTGTGAAAGAGTCAATACCTGTCTCGAGTGATCCCTCTGGATCTTAACTTTGAGGAAGAACTGAGTCTCATCCATATTCTTCACATCAAAACTCGACAATGTCCACGTCATCGTGGTCATCAGATACTCTCTATTGTTTCCAGTCAACAGAATGTCATTCACATAAGAATATGATCACAAAAGAATCAAAAGAACGTAAAAGGTATATGTAATGATTCTCCTCGATCATCACGAAACGTGATATATCACTTCTTCTTGAAATCTCAAACGCCACTGTCTGGGTCGTATGTTAACTTCCGAAGTCGATAGACCTTATCATCTAGATCTACAATAATAAAGCTAGATGACCGTTCTTTGTAGATCTTCTCATCCAAAACTCCTACTCAGGAGAACAGCCTCAACGTTCATCTGGTCTCACTCCAGATCTATATCATGTCCACGACAATCACTAAAAGTAAACGGATCGAGATAATCTCGCCCTCAGTCTGAGTAACCTCTGGTTATCAGACGTGCCTTATACCTCTACACCGATCCGTCGGCCTTTTTCTTGATGTTGAGAATCCACATGTTTCCAACGGTCCTACTACCCTCAGGCAAATCAACTAGATTCCAGATCCCGTTGATTCTCATCAACTCTTTTTACCTATGACCTTTAATCAATGGTCTTCCACAGAATTCTCAAGAACCTCTAAGATAGTTAAAGGTTTCTCGTAATTCTCAAGAGTCACACTGAGAGCATCATCCTCAATCACAACGGAAGCATACATAATAATTTCGAAAAAATAAAATAGAGATTTCGGGTATAGGGCTAAATACCTCGTATGTAGAGTCTCCAAAATCGATCCAATCGTACGTCCCTCGAACGGATCTCGTGGTCGGGATGGTGATCACGATGTTAAACGAACCACCACCGTAATACCACGACATCGTAACCCTCAGTCCGGCGATCATTATGAAGGAAAAAATTTCCTATGCGAAATTTTTCTCATACCCTCATTTTATTCTCTCTCTAGAGAATATTTATTTTTCTCTCTAGGTTGCTCTCATAGCAGACGGTCATGTACAATCCTCTCAGAAAGCTGAGGGACTCACAAATAAAAGTCTAGTGCATTAAGGAGAGAGAGAAAGAGTAATAGTTATCTTAGTGTGCTTAATGGGTCAGTGGTGGTTATTCCACTAACCCCATAATTCAAAAATATCACGTGAATACCAATAATCAACAATAACAGATCATGCAGAATAGGGGCACTAAATAATTGTCTGGTGAAAAAAGGACATCTCTCTTTTTTTTAGGGTAGAATTATGGGATCCAAAATTTCAATCACTCTTGTTGTGTATAATTTCATGAAGCTGTATATAAATATCTTTTCTGGGTAAATTTTATATGCTAATTTACTTTGGTTTAAACACGTACAAGATAGCATATTATTTAATGGATTCGAAAATTTTATTTTAAAAAAATAGGTTCAAGTTATAATTTTAGTTTTATTCGGTACTTGTACAAAGAGAGTCATTCCACATTGTCATTAATGGCCTATAAATCTTTTATAAAGAAAAAGAATTATAAAATAATCTGATCAGAATTAATGTTTTTATATCTTTAGTTGTTAACTCTTAGCACCTTAGGATGGATATTTAACATTTGACATTGTTTCAATGGTTTTAATTATTTAATATATTTTTTTAGGTTTTTGTTATTTGTATTTATATTTTATTTGATTAATTTTATTGATTTTTGTGGAATTTATTTAGGGATTAATTATTTTTAATTAATTTTTTTTTAAATTTGGAATTGAGATTTCTCGTCAAAAGAATCACTCAAATGAAAGAGTTTGGTTTTAACTATTTAATATAGCAATGTGGACGCAACGAATTGTACCGGTTTGCAAAGAATTTGTACACTGACCAATATAACAATGCCACGTGCCAGGAGTGAGAAACGTGGCAAAAGGTGCTTTGACGGCGGAAACAGAAAACCCAAGTGGACCTCCAAGAGGGGGCAGTTTATTTCGTCTGGTATTGCCCCCTCTAAAATGCAACTATAAATTGACAACACTCCCCTTCCTCTCACTGTGACTCATTCCTCAATTCGAGTGCGCTTCTGACTTCTTTTTCCCGTCTCTCTCTCTCTCCCACAAAGCTCTTCCTCAGTCCACTGTTTTCCTCCCTCTGTTTTTCCCCATTTTAAATCTCTAGAAGAAACCTTAAGGTACTCATATTAGTGAATATCTTTCGTGGGTTTTGTTCTGTTTCCAGTTTAAGACATAGTAAAATTATTAAAATGTTGTGTTTGTTGATCGCAGGAATGACAAACCAAAATGTTGGGGTTTCTGATGCCGAGGGTCTCGGCTTGGCTATTGCAGCTGCTCTATCAAACCCTTCTCTGTTCTCATCAGCAGCACAAAAGCCTCCAGTTCCGTTGACCAAACACATCACAATTCTAAGCAAAAATCAATTGAAAAGGCTCGAAACAGGCAGCGCTGAAGCCAGAATCAATGCTTGGGTCGATTCAATGAGGGCTTCTTCCCCTACCCATATCAAATCCCCTGTTTCTCTCTCTGCCACTGATGATCAAAACACTTGGATTGTAAGTTTTTCTATTGTTCGAATTCGTGTTTTCAGTGTATTTTCTGTTCTGGATCTACGTATATTTATTAATTTTTCTCTGGTTTTTGCTCTGTTTTCAGCTTCATCATCCTTCAGCTTTGAAAATGTTTGAGCAAATAGCGAATGCTTCAAAGGGAAAGCAGATTGTGGTGTTCTTGGATTATGATGGTACTCTTTCGCCAATTGTTGAAGATCCTGATAAAGCTTTCATGTCTCAAGATGTTAGTCCATTCTGCTCCTTTTTTTTTTTCCTTTTCTTTAAATTGATCATTTTCATTTTTTGTTCGCTGAACTTTTTTGTTGTTTTTTATGTGATTAGATGAGAGAAGCCGTGAGAGAAGTAGCCAGATGTTTCCCTACAGCAATAGTTAGTGGAAGATGCAGAGACAAGGTAAATTTCCAAAGACAAAATGAGTTTTTCTGCCCTTGGACAAATTCCCATTCGAGTATGATTAATGACTTTCTGTCATGCAGGTTAAAAACTTTGTGAAATTAGCCGAGCTCTACTATGCTGGAAGCCATGGCATGGACATCAAAGGTCCAGGAGGTCGAAAATACAAAAAAGTAAGTCACTAACTACCATAATTTTGGAAAACACTATTTAATTTTTTTTCTTGTAAAGTCTAAAATTAACCCAATTATTCCATTTTAAAACATTTGGCAAAAAGTCTTAAATAATCATGTCAGAAAATACCATTTTACCTTGTATTTATTGAAATAATAACGGGGTCACATCTTCTCCTCTGTAGCGTAATCACCAGGCAGTACTTTTTCAGCCAGCCGGTGAATTTTTGCCTATGATTGATGAGGTATATATTTCATTATCATCATTATTTACATTAGTGAATATGATCTTTACGTAGAAGGCCTTTAGGCAAGAGATATATAATCTGGTGTATGGAAATTTTGAAGGTGCGTAAAACACTAGTGGAGAAGACAAAATCCATCCCAGGAGCTAAGGTGGAAAATAACAAATTTTGCATTTCTGTACACTTCCGCTGTGTAGATGAAAAGGTACCATATTTCCCACATTTGTTCATTGCTTTTAGTTTAATTTTTTTCTTTTAATAGATCAATAACCTTTTTCTTTTACACTCCTCTTTTTCAGAAATGGACTGCATTGGCAGAGCTTGTTAGATCAGTGCTCAATGACTACCCTAAGCTGAGATTGACTCAAGGAAGAAAGGTATCCTACATCTTTTGTTTCTTCTTTTTCTTGTTATACTCTCATAGTTTGTTGATGAGAATAAATTTCAATGTGCATGAGCAAACTTTTTGTTTGGTTCAAACAGGTCCTTGAGATCCGTCCAACCATCAAATGGGACAAAGGGAAAGCCCTTGAATTTTTGTTAGAATCACTGGGTGAGGTTTTTATTTATTTATTTTTTACTCTGCCTCACTTAATGCACTAAATTACTTCATATTTTCTAGTTTCTGGCCTCACAGTTTCCCTCTATTTCCAATCATTTTTGTAGGTTATGCGAATTCTAGAGATGTTCTACCATTTTACGTTGGTGATGATAGAACAGATGAGGATGCTTTCAAGGTAATCTTCGGAAACTTTCTTGTTGAATATCTTATAATTGATTAACTAAACTTTTTCTAAGTCATTTTAAACATGTTTTCAATGTATGCTCATGCGTGAATTAGGTTTTGCGGGATCGAGGACAAGGGTTTGGCATACTTGTCTCCAAAGTGCCAAAAGAAACAAGTGCTTCTTATACCCTGCAAGAACCTTCAGAGGCAAGTGCATTCAATATGCTCTATTCTCCTTTCCTACTGCTGCTTCCATATCTGTTTTTCCCAACCATTGTTCTGCAGCAAACTTGTTCTGACTAATTCTCAATAATATTTTACAGGTCAAGAATTTCTTGCAACGTCTGGTGCAGTTAAAATGAGCATTTATAGGTGCATGCTAGTAGGTACAGACATGCGGGAGTAATCGAAATTGACCAAAAATATTTCTGGGGGAAATAATGTATTTTCCAGAATTTTTTTATTGTTATTTTTATACATATTTTTGCTTGAATTTGTTCTCTTATGTGTATGCCCATCTCATAAGGCGCCCGTATGATTCAAACAGTAAGTTTGGGAGCAAATTGGCAGGTGAAAGGAATTGTAAAATTTATCTTCCTTCTTGTATATCATCACCAAAATTATAATGGAAGATTCTTTTGCATACTGCAAATTTGAAATATAAAATGGTATCTGATGGAAAAAAAAGATTGAAAATAATAATGACATATGAATCTAAGGCAACTATGTCGGCTTAGGGGCAAGTAAAAGTTCATATGTTTTAATTTCACTGTGGGGGAAGAAAAGTTCCGACATTATGCAGCGCAAAATGATGCCTAAATAAACAATGACACGAAAATCTTTTTAAATATTTGGATACCCATTTGCTTATTCCTAAATCACGGTCTTAAGATCTAATAAAAACCTTAACAGCTAATAATTTATCTTTACTTGATTTACTATGAATGTACACATTCATTAGTACTATGATTAACTCTCTCAGAATGCTGAGGAACCTATTTGGTTTTTCGGATGAAGCAAACAGAGTCCGACAGAGGACTGCAAGACTCCTAGATAACTCGCGTTGTTTAATGCAACCCTTGGCTGGCATTTTCTTGCCAAGAGCTTTGGATGCCATATTTTATCCAATCAATGGAACAACAATGGTAATAAAAATTTCCCATATATTAATGTAATGCGACTATAATCTTGATACAGTATTGAATTCAATAAGACAAGCAAAGTCTGAGTCCTCACAAGCACTATATGGATTAATAAACTTCGAAAGACAAGCATCTGGAGAGTTGCAAGGGACAATGTGGGAGTCAGAGACATGTAGACTAATTCAGGTCAATCATACTATTGTTATTTTCTTTGATTTTCTCTTCTTTTATATTTAAAAATAAGTATTGTTCTTTATGCCTATTATTGACAGAAGAAAGCAGGGTAGCTTTAGAGTTTTAGATCAATTCACTTTTTAAATGATTATGACAGCCATTTTGGAAGATGTCTTGGTTACTGTATTTTTTTTTTTGCATAAATTAACAGAGGAGAAATGTCATACTGTAGGATTTTTCCATATTGTAACTAAATGGGTAACTTTATTTTTTGTTTATTTTCTACTTAGAGAAGTTTATGTATCAATCATGCAAATAAAATTCCAACCCTTGGCTGAAGTCTGATGGGCAGGCAATGACTCGCATGTTTGAGTCCAGATGATGTTGTATTTGGAATAGGGTGTATTCGAAATGAGTCGATCCCGAGTATTCCAATACTCGAACTAGAACTCGATTTTTTTTACTCAATTCAAATTCGACGAGTAATATATAACAGGAGCTTGAACTTGACTCGACTATGTAACAAAATGTTTGAACTCGACTCGAAAACTATATTATTATATAATATATTAATATATTTTATTTTATTTTATTTTATAATTATATAAAAATATATAGAATATATATTAATATATGTAGTCGAATTACTCGTTAAGTTTCGATTTTAAAATTATATTACTCGAACTCGACTCGATACATGATGAGTTCGACTCAAAATCGAGTTGAGTCGAGTCGTTAACTGAGTAGTTTGAACTTGATTCGATCCGTATAACAGTTCTAATTTGGATCCTAACCAAGAGGGGAGGGGGGTTTGAATATTTCTGGTAATGCCTCGATCCAGAATTATTGCAGACTAATCCGTTCGTTTTCAGCTGTTTTTGTCATCTTCTACTTCCACAATGGCTCGTGACAACATAATCCGTGTGATAGATATGGTAAACACATTATTCTCAAATTCATGATCACTACCTTTTAATGGCATAGCGTGAGCCTCAAACATCAAATTTTCAGGACTGATTGATGTAATTAAGTCAAATGTTCTCATTATGGACTCCTAGCTAGTCCCATTAAAATGCTTTCTCCTTCCAAACACCTTTGTTTTAGACAGCATATCAGAAACATAATCTTTATATTTTTAAACAATTCAGAGAGAGAGAGGGGGGGGGGAAGGGGAGAGAGAGAGAGACCCCAAGTTTTAATGAATATTGCAAATATATATAGCTCTTCTCCTTAGAACTAAGAAATCTGAACATAAATAAATCACTAAACTGAATAGTGGACAATCTCAGTATAAAACAGAAAATAAAAAAAAAAGAAAAAAAAATACAATGAGAAAGCCAACAAATCCGTACTATCATAAGAAGCCAAAAAATCTGTACTGTCATAAGATATTGGACTCTAGATGTGCAAAAACAAGGCCATTGCCCAGAAACAGAAGATTAGACCTACATCATTGGGCACCTAGATTTGAGGGAGCCCACCAAAAAGGAAAAAAAAAAAAAAAGATAAGAGGAATCTCACACTTGTTTTTCAAAATGGATTTTAGTTGCTAGTTTATAACAGCAATTCATTTTCAAAATGTTAGGTGGTGAAAGGGAACCCCACTAATAAGGTGAAGGGAATCCATTGTTGAATGAGGAGTTGGCTTCCACTTTAAGTGCTTGATGTGAAGAAGACATTGATTTTTAATAGGGACACCATCAAGATGCGCCTTTTCAGGCCATGAAAACCTCTGCTTCTTTCGGACGTGTGAAGAAGACTTCCACTAGGCTTCTCCCCATCATTGGTGTCTTCAGACTGAAATAAGCTAATGCAGTATAGCCCTCCAATTATTGGTTCAAAAAGTGCACCTTCTTCAGGACACCAACTAAAAAATAAGGATGACAACGACAACCAATCCTGTATACTACTAAATAAATGAAGTTGACAATTAAGAGGATAGCTGAAAACATTTTGAACAAAAATAAATGAAATAAGGGAATTAGATTAAATTAAATCATCACTTCTCATATTATAAATTTAGTTGGATAGTATGTGTATTTTTTTTAAATGAATTATTTTATATTTGTTTCTTAGGCAACCGATCCCAAATTTTGAGATTAAAATTCTAGTTATTGTTATTGTTGTATCGTATACTCATCTATATGATTGTTTTTTTTATACGACAATACTAGTTGTGCTTTTATCACACTAAATGGACTCAATAATATGATATTTTTACGCTATTATATTCTATCTTGTATTACATTTTCTTCAATATTTACATAATATATATCATATTTTATTATCGTTATCTAATTCTTTTTAGACGTTATCTAATTCTTTTTAGATCTTCCTCTCTTTTAATTAATATGAATACCTATCACAATATCAAACCACCTAATTATAGCCTCTATTAGTCGCTTATACGTGTTCATACCTTCTTAATCATGTTTTCCTCAATTTTTTCTCAATAGGTGCAATCTCAACCTTCTCCCTGATACACTCACTTTTTATTTTGTCCATCTTCGTGTGTCCATATGTCCAACTTGATATCTTCATCTCTGCAACTCTCATCTTCTGTTTGTATTTTTGATTCATTGTCAAACATTTAGATCCATATAACAATGCAGCTCTAATCGTCATCTTCTAAAACTTCACTTTAAATTTTAAAGATATCTTTTGATTATATAAAATATTCGATACACTTTTCCATTTTGACTATTCTACTTGTATTCTATGTGATATATATCTGTCAATTCCTCCATTTTTATAAAATTGATTTTAAATACTTAAAGTTCTCACTTACAAATAATTCATTATCTTATATCTTAAACATTGCCTCAATAATGCTAGTATTGTAAAACTTAAATTCCATTTATTTCTTCTTTGCCATATCAAGTTTAAATCCTTTCACTTCCAATGTTTCCCTCAAAGATTTAAGCTTAGCATTTATTTCTTCATGTGTCTTATCCACCAAAATAATGTTATCTACAAACAACATGCACTGTGATACCATGTTGTGAATGTGTCTGATGAATCCATCCATAACTAGTATAAAAAGATAAGGACTCAATGGTGACTCTTGATGTATCTCTATCTTTATTGGAAGCTTTTCGATTAATCCACCTGATGTCCTCACTTTCATCACCACATCCTTGTACATATCCTTGATCACTTCAATATATGTTACTCTTACACCATTCTTTTCTAAATCTCCACATAATTTTCGTAGGAACTCTGTGATATACTTTTTCTAGGTCGATGAGCACCGTGTGTAGGTTTTACTTTTTCTTCTGATACTTCTCAACTAATTGTCTAAGGAGGTGTATGGCTTCCTTTGTCGACCTTGTAAGCATAAATTTAAATTGATTTTCAGTCACCTTGGTCTTCTTTCATAATTTTCTTTCAATTGTTCTTTTCCAAAGTTTCATGGTACAACTTATTAACTTAATACCCTTATAATTTGTACAATTTTATATGTCACTCTTGTTTTTAAATAAAGATATTAAACTGATCAGTCATTTTCTTCGTCTACAATATCATGTTGAATAATTTTGTAAACCATCCAATCTCGTTTTTCTAGATACTTCCATACCTCTATCGGGATATTAATAGATCCAACTGCATTTTTATTTTTCATCCTTTTTAAAATCTCTTCAACTTTTAAGTGTTGAATTCTTCAATAAAAGTTCATATTCTATACTTCTCTAACCTAATTGTTCACCTAAGCTAACTTAATGTCGCTCTTTAATTTTTTTTCATTATTTATTCATACCCTATTTGATTCATCTTTAATAAATCTTATTTGTGTAAAATATCTTATTTTTATCTCTCTTGTTTTAACTATTTTATAATGTCCCTTTTCCTTTCTTTATATCAAGCCGTCGATAAAAGTTTTTGGAAGTTTTATTCTTAGTTTCACTAACTATTCTCTTTACCTCTTTCTTGGTTGTTGCGTACTTTTCAAAATGTGTATTTTTTTGTTGTTGCTCTTACTGGTGTATAGTAATTTATAGATAGTTCTTTTCATCTTAACTTTGTCTTGTACTTCCTTTATCCACCGCCAAAATTTTTTATTTAGAAGTACACATCCTTTTGATTTACCAAGTACACTTTTAGTCACTGTTTTCACATGAATTGTCGTATTCTCCCATGCCATATTAGAGTTACTATATATTTCTCCTAATACTTGTTCTTCTAATCTCTCTTTAAAGTTGTTTCGCTTCTCATTCTTTAAATCCACCACTTAATGCTAGAGATTATGCACACTTTTATTCGGTGAATACTATGTTTGATATGTATTTCCAATACCACTAACCTATGTTGGGTGGTTAAACAGACGTGACCATGACAAATATAGGACCAAGCCAACTCAAGTCTCATCAAACCACACCTGTTGGACTGCAACTATTAATGTCAATCCAAGACTAATTTTGAAGAAACCTTTCATTTCTCCACAAAATTATAGTTCCAAAGCCACATGTTTCTGATATGTTTGAGTTCCTAAAAGTCTCTTTGGTATTTTGTAAGTATTTTGAAAATTGAAGCTCATTTAGTATGACATGGGTCTAGAATATCGTACTAGCACCTATATATGTATCCCCCACACCTAGGAAAAGATAAAGAAAAATTAGTAATAATAAGTCCTTTTGAGTAAATCTAATTTTAGCCTTTGCCTTCCTTGAAGGTGGATTTCCTTCCGTGCTTGCTTTTTCACTTTGATGGATTCCTTAGAGTTTGAGTGTGTTATCCTAATTTCACTTGTGTAACCTCCTGCCTCTTCTAGCTTCCGGTGTCAAGTTGGTATCAGAGCTTTGGTTCTCATGGTAGGAGGTGTTAGTCATGGTCATGGTCACAATGTTGATGAAGCTCCAGTTCATGAGGGAAACCTTTGTGACATTGAGATGGAAGAGCTTAGAGGCAAGTACAACAACTCCAAGAATAATTGCAATGCTACGAATACAATAATGCTCCACTTCCTCATGACCCTGACCAAGAGAATGTCAATCCTTTTGGTTTGGATTTTCAGAGAAGTTCATTATACTTTGAGGCCCCACTAAGGGGTCAAGTTCCTAGGATCCAAAGACCTCGCAAGAGGCTGGACGTCAAGGTGGACATTCGTGATTTCAAAGGGAGAATTCAACCAAAGGAGTTTTTGATTGGCTTCACACTGTTGAATGAATCTTTGGTTACCAAGATATTCCTGAGCATCATAGGATGAAACTGGTGGCTATCAAACTCAAGAAGCATGCATCCACTTGATGGAAGAACTTAAAAAAGAAGCATGCTAGAGATGGGAAGAGCTAAACTGTCACTTGGGAGAAGATGAAGAAGGAGCTTAAGAAAAAGTTTCTTCTTGACAATTGTCTTCATGATGCTTACCTTGAATTTCATAATTTCAAATAGGGTGAGTTATCTATCGAAGAATACTTTGCTGAATTTGATCATTTTATGCTAAAATGTGACACATCAGAATGTAAAGAACAAATTTTGGCTTGATATCTTGGTGGCCTACGATCAAAGATTGCTAATATTGTCCAACTTCAGCCCTATTAAACTTTTAATGATCTATATAAGCTTGCAGTGAAGGTGGAAAGAAAACTTAAAAGCAAAGAAAGTTGTAGCAGAGGCTTTCACTCTTGAAACAAAGATAATGTTTACAAGAAAGGAGGAATCTCCACTTCCAAATCATCTTCAAGCAAGGCACCATTTAAAGGAATAGTAGGTGTCCAATTCATCCAGGTGCTTCAAGTTCAAAAGTCCTAAGATGTTTCAAATGTCAAGGAATCGTTCACGTTGCTTCTGACTACCCAAACTGAAAAATCATCTCTTTTTTTGAAGAGGATGACGTGAAAATGAAGTTTTAACTCTAGATGAGTTGGAAGAAGAAGAAATCACTTATGGAGATGAAGGTGAAGCCTTTGTCGTAAGGAGAAATCTGAATTTAGTCCAAGTTAACGAAGACATTTGACTCTATAACAATATCTTCCACACAAGGTGCACTTCTCATGTTAAGGTATGTGATGTCATTATTGATGGAGGAAGTTGTGAGAATATGTTGCAACTAAAATGGTTCAAATTAAATCTTAAAGTTGTTGCTTATCCTCATCAATACAAGCTTTCTTGGTTGAGAAAAGGAAATGATGTAAAAGTTGATAAAAAAATGCTTAATTCAATTTTCGAGTGGGAAAAGCTATCAAAATGAGGTTTCGTGCGATGTTATTCGTATAGATGCCTATCATTTGCTTCTTGGAAGGACTTGGTAATATGATCGGAAAGCAATTCATGATGGCTTCAAGAATACCTATTCCTTCAAGAAAGACGGGAAAAAAGTTTATTCTTGGACCCACAAAGCCTAATGATTCTTCAAATTCTTCGCAGAAGCAAGGAGGTAATCTTCTTTCCAATACTGAATTTTGTTAAACTTTGAAAAATTATGAGGATACTTTTGCTCTTGTTGGGTTGGAGGAAAATGAGGAAAGAAAAGATATTCCACTTATCATGCAGTCTATATTAGAAGAGTTTAAAGATGTTCCAGTAGACACTCCAAGTGGCCTTTCTACCTGTAAAAGACATACAACATTGTATTGATTTTATACTAGGTGTAGTCCTCCCAAACAAACTAGTCCATTGAATGAACCAGTAGAACATAAAGAGCTACAATGACAAGTTAAAGAACTAATTTCCAAAGGCTTGGTGAGAGAAATTATAAGTTCATGTGCAGTGTCGATTCTCCTTGTATCAAAGAAAGATGGATTATAGAAAATGTGTATTGATAATAGAGCTATAAACAACATTAATATCAAGTATAGGTTCCCAATTCCTTATCTTAGTGATCTTTTAGATCAACTCCATAATACTTACATATTTTCAAAGATTGATCTTAAAAGTGGTTATCATCAAATTCGTATGCGGCTTGGAGATGAATGAAAAATTGCTTTCAAGACAAGAGATGACCTGTATGAATGGATTGTCATGCCATTTAGACATTCTAATGCTCCAAGTACTTTTATAAGACTTATGACCCATGCCTTCAAGCCTTGCATCGGTAAGTTTCTTGTTGTTTATTTTGATGAGATCTTAATCTACAAAAATGATGAAAAGCAACATTTGGAACATCTTCGGAGTGTATTCAAAATATTACGTGAGCAGAAGCTATGTGCAAATTTAAAGAAGTATCATTTTATTACGACTAGTCTTACCTTTTTGGGTTATGTTGTATCCAAGGAGGGTATTAGTGTGATACTAGTAAGATTGAAGCTATCGCCAGTTGGCCTGTTCCAAATGTACGAAATTTTCATAGTCTTGCCTCATTTTATCGTCAGTTAATCAATAACTTTAGCACTATCATTGCACCACTCACTGAATGTTTAAAGGGAAAATCTTTCCACTATTGACATAGGTGCTGCTCTTAGTCAAGATGGATGGCCAATTGCATTTTTTAGTGAGAAATTGAAAAATAGCTGATGCAATTACTTTACCTATTATAAAAAGCTCTATGCTATTGTTAAAGCATTAGGCCATTGGAGTCACTACTTGTTGCCAAAAGAGTTTGTTCTCTTTTCAAATCATGAAGCCTTGACTTTCATCAATGGCCAGCACAAGCTTAATCGAAGGCATGCAATGTGAGTAGAGTTTCTTCAAGCATTTGCTTTACACATCAAGCATAAATTTGGCAAGACTAATCAAGTTGCAGATGTCTTAAGTCGAAGACATTACTTGTTGTCAAATATGAAAATTAATATCCTTGGCTTTGAGGTTGTCAAGGACCTTTATAAAGAAGACCTTTATTTTAGGCCAATCTGGGAAGAATATTTCAAAGGTACAGTCCGTGGGTTTCTTCTTCAAGATGGTTTTCTATTAAAAAGCAATAGGTTTTCTATTAAAAAACAATAGGTTATGCATTCCTGCAAGATCCCTTCGAGAAGCAATCATCAAGAGGACTCATGGTGGTAGACTTAACAGACATTTTGTAAGAGATAAAACTGAGAAGTTTTTTTGGCCTCACATGAATCAAGATGTGGAAAGACATGTGAAAAGATGTCAAGCATGTTGGATGGCTAAGAGTTACGGGTAAAATACAGGGTTATACACCTCTTTACCAGTTCCTTTAAGTCCGTGGGAAGATGTAAGTATTGATTTTGTGGTAGCTCTTCCAAGAACTCAAAGGAATAAAGATACAATCATGGTAGTTGTTGATCGATTTCTAAAATAGCTCATTTCATCCCTTGCAATAACACTTTATATGCTTCTCATGTGACTAAACTATATTTTTGTGAAATTGTTCATCTTTACGACATTCCTAAGACTATCACTTCAGACCAAGATCCAAAGTTCATGAGTCATTTTTGGCGAACACTATCGCGAAAGTTGGGGATTGCTTTGTAGTTTAGCTCATTGCATCACCCACAAAGGGATAGTCAAACTGAAGTTGTGAAGCAAAGCCTAAGCAATATCTTGAAAGGGTTGGTTGGTCGCCAATGGGATCTCAGATTAGGTCAAGCAAAGTTTGCTTACAATCGCTCTCCTAGTTAAACAACTGGATCCACTCCATTTTAAGTTATTTATGGACAAAATTCAATCAGTCCTCCAGACTTATCTCCACTTCCAACCACTTTGCACTTTAGTAGTGATGTTGAAAATCATGCTATGGAGATTAAGGAGATACATGAAAGGGTAAGAGCTTACATTATCCAACAGAATAGAAAGTATCAACGGCAAGCTAATAAATTTGGAAAGCCTGTTAAATTTAAAGAGGGAGACTTAGTGTGGTTTCATCTATGCAAAGAACGTTTTCTTTATAGCAAATATAGTAAACTCAAACCTCAAGCAAATGTCCTTTAAAAGTATTGAAAAAATTGGATAAAATGCTTATAAAATTGAGTTACCAGATGATTATGGAGTTTTTACTACATTTAATGTTGTTGATTTATCTCAATATAAGGGGAGCAATGAAGCATGTGACTTGGGGTTGAGTTTGAATGCAGCAGAAGCGAATGACACGGGAGTGATAATGACAGATACAGGACCAAGTCAACTCAAGTCTCATCAGACTACACCTGTTGGACTGCAACTATTAATGTCAATCTAAGACTAATTTTGAAGAAACCTTTTATCTCTCCACAAAATTGTAGTTCCAAAGTCACATGTTTTTGATATGTTTGAGTTCCTAAAAGTCTCTTTGGTATTTTCTAAGTATTTGAAAATTGAAGCTTATTTAGTATGAGGTGGGTAAATGTTGTACTAGCACTTATATATGTATCCCCCACACTTGGGAAAAGATAGAGAAAAATTAATAATAATAAGTTTATTTTTGAATAAATCTAATTTTAGTCTTTGGCTTCCTTGAAAGTAGATTTTCTTCTTTGCTTGCTCTTTTTCGTTGGTGGATTCCTTAGAGTTTGAGTGTATTATACTGATTTCACTTGTGTTACCTACTACCTCTTTAAGCTTCCAATATCATAAGCTCTCTTCTAAGATAAACTTGTAATCTTTATAAGTTTTTCTATCTTTCTTTCTAACCATAAAAAAGTTAATTTGTGCCTTATTATTCCCACTTTTAAAAGTAACCAAATGTTTTTCTCTCTCTTTTTTTTTTTCTTGAAAAACATATTGGTTATAATAACTTATATGATACAAAATTTAAAATGGCTTTTTCTTCTTTATTTCTTTTTCCAAGATCATAAACCCATGTACCCTTCCATATTCCTCTTCTCTCTCTCCTACATGCACATTCAGGACTTCTCCTATTGAAATCTTCTCACATTGTAGAATTCCTTGTACTACCTCATTTAGGTCTTCCCCTAACTTTTATTTAGTAGATTCATCTAATTCTACTTAAGTTACATATACGCTAAGTATATAAATAATTTCTTTTGTTATTACTATCTTAAGATGTATAATACTCTTTATTTTTCTAACTATTTCTACTATTTCATCCATCAGCGAACAATCTACAACAATACTTAACTCTATTTCTTGTTTTGGTTTGTCCTATGTACCATATGTTAAAATATGAATTTCTAACATTTTTACATTCTTATCTACCTATTTCGTCTCTTGTAAACACAAAATATTAATCATTCTCCTGATCATTGTATCTGTTACCTCCTTGGTCTTGCTAGTGAGGGTTCCAAGGTTTCAAGTTTCAAATCTAATATCATTCCCAGTCTGATACTATTTTTTCTTATCTAACTTAGGATGTGAGAACTCTTATTTATTTAATACTACATCTAAATTCCCATAGAGAAACAACAGTCCTTGCCTAAACGTTGTAGTCGAACCCTGCAAACATAAGAGCTTCTGCATACTTAACACAACATCTAAGTTCTCACAGAGATTTAACGATTCTTGACGAAATGTTGCAGTTAGACCCTACAACCAATGTTTTTAAAATCAGACCGGACCAACAAGTTTGATCAGGAACCATTCTATAGTCCGATTTGATTTTTATTATTAAACTGAATAAAGTTAAATTCGATCAAAATCGATAAAATTGGTGAATCGTTCAAACTGGTCAAAAAAATATGAACTTTATTTTATTTTAAAATACATAATATATAAATTATATATATGACATCATGGTGATGTCATCCAATTCATAAAACGGTCCGACCGG
This sequence comes from Dillenia turbinata, assembly GCA_037126225.1. Taxonomy (NCBI): domain Eukaryota; kingdom Viridiplantae; phylum Streptophyta; class Magnoliopsida; order Dilleniales; family Dilleniaceae; genus Dillenia; species Dillenia turbinata. The sequence continues at coordinate 10,486,285 of JBAMMX010000005.1, forward strand.
TCTAACCAATGAATTAATGAATTGGTAGGTTGATCGAGTTGTTTATTGGTTCAATTTTAAAAATATTGTCTGCAACTTGTTCATATTGGGAAACAACCTAACATTAACACAATATTATAAAAGATTCATACATAAATTTTTATCTTAATTTTACTCCATTGACTATCTAACACAACTCTTCTCTTTTACTCAGATCGGGACCAGGATGGAGTTAGGACACCAACTAAAGCTCAGAAAAAAATCACCACACTAGCAGCTTTTGCTCAAATCATTGATGAGTTTCATGTCCAAGAACCAAACAAAGACATTAGAAAAATGGCTGTTTAGATCTATGGAAAAGTGGATTTTCGAGACAGTTTAGAAATGTTCTTGGCTGAATCCTTCCTGCAGCCAACACATCAGAGTCTTGATATTAAGTCTATGCTTCAAAAGTTACAGACTTAACCCATGATGTGGAAGGCCTAGACCCATACTACACTATGATTTAATAATATAGATACCCTTTATCCACTGCCAAATTTTATTATTTCGGATAACAACATTATAGAATGGGAGTGGTCCAATAGTTTGTGTTCATAATGGACATATGCCGATAATAGATTCATTTTTATTTGGATGAAGCTGCACGGGCGTGCAAGGTTCGATAATAATAGTGACTGATCACCTGGCCTAGTCAATGATATGGTATTTTCCAACATCGACTATATGGCATCCCATGTGGTCTGATGATCACTTTATACAAAACAACGGAATAAACCGTTTGCATTATTGTGTTGTTAGGAAATCCAATCCAATCCTGCTGGATTCAAGAAGCAGACAATTAATGGGAGTGATGAATAACCAGCCATGACATTAGCAATCTTGACAAGACAATAATTCTGTGGATTACTAGTTGATTAGTAAAGTGCAAATGCGAATTCTCTTTCTTTTCTAGGTTTAATGAACACATGAGACGAAGAAGATCACAGTGTGTATGAACGATTACTTCTTTGGAAATTTGGGGAGGTAAATTAAGTATCAAGTACGAGCACTACAAAAAGAGTACTTAGATCACTGCAGCATTTCAAAGAAAATCTTACCAGAATCATTAAGTCGCTTCATATATACCAATCCTCTTCTCTTTTATTTGTATTTTTTTCCTGGTGTTTTGGGTTAACAATTCTGTTTGGATATTGGAAGGATCCTCCTGTGATTAGAGGGAAATCATGAGCGGAAGTCAAAGGGCCGTAATTGATTTGATTGAGCCAAATTGAAAAGCTCATGAGGAATATTAATTGGTCCTTAGGTAATTTGATGATCTGATCATTTAAGGAAGTGCTCATGTGTTTGGATAATGGGGTTAAGATTAACATCCTACCTTAACTCGAAATGTATCTGAATAATTTATGTTCGAATAATTGAGGTCTATCTCCACTGCTGTCTAAGGTAAGTTGAATGAATGTTTGTGCACATCACAAGGGACACGACAACCTTAAGGAAATTCAAAAAGATGGTAACAAATGCCAAACCTAGGGATAATTTTAAAAGGGCACTCTTCAAAGGCCTAAGGATAGAGATAGGAATATTATAACAAAATGAGAAAGTTCATATCTACTGCTTTATTTTTATGATACTATGCATAGGGATAGTCAGATCTCACAAGTCACTGGGAGAGAGAGGTAAAACAAGACACACTTCCTTTTATAGCTTCACCATAAATTGAGATTACGTATGTTCATTATCTATGAAATGTAAAGGGAAATACATGACTTTAGCACTAGGCAAAAATGAAAAGAAAAGGAAGAGAATGTATAAGATTATAGAATTCCGAGAGAAAGTAGTACCTTTCCTTCCTTAGGGTTTCTATTTCGAAAATCAAATATGATTTACTGCAGTCAGTGGGCACCAAGTTACATCTGCATTGCATCATACTGCTTTCTTTAAATCAAAGACCTCCCAAGCACTTGACACCATTTCACTGCAAAAGCTAGCCAATTTCGGGCCACAGAAACTTCCGCAATGACATGTAATATTACAAACACAAGTTGATTCATAACAATTTGATTTAAAGAGAAAAATGACATTGTGACATAAATTTGGTACAATGTCTAAGTAAATAGCTCAGGCAACAATAATTCATGACTGAATCTCATTTTTCTCTTTTTCAAAGGCCAAATTCTTAACCATATAGGTATAGAAGAAGAAGAAGAAGATGGGGGGGACTATGGAAATTCATGCCAGTTGATGGCTCACAGACAGCATGCAAGCCTGATGACATTATCTCTAGCTCAGAAAATGAGAAGATAGAAAAAGGAAACATAAGATGCATTGGAATTCACAAGTGTCAATATGATGTATGACTCCAACCATGGCAAAAATAAAGCTAGTATAATTTGCTATTGACATTACTAGTCCAATTGGCCCCATTCTGCCCCTTTTATTGCTATTCACATTACTAGTCCAATTCATGTTGATCCAATATTAATAGAACGGGTCCATATTAACAACTTCTAAAGACGCATATCTAGTTGTCCTAAAGTTTAGGCAATTTCAGAAACACCAGAGTTGATTTGGGAAGTAGACATCTGAAAGCATTAACTAGGCTCCCTGAGAACTGAACGGACATGGAGGTCCATGAGGCTGCACCTTCTTGTCCTCTCCACAGTCAATCTAACCCCCAACGCAAATTGCTTGAGGATGTATTTTCCAAATAAAATTCTGAACCTCTCATACACTGTTGAGTGATGGTAGTGAAGTTGGAAAATTAATTTGTAATAGTTGCAGATGGAAGCCTAAACATGTTGATGTATCTGGGGTCTTGGTAAGCTAAACTCGTTGGTGAACACAGAACAAGCATGTTATCAAAGGGAAGAAAGGTCAAAAATGAGTCAATCACTGCAAAAGTTGAACATGAACAGTGTCTGCTTGGTAGTGGATGCGCTGCAGGTGTTAATCAGGCCTAGTTGATTAATTAGTCTGCACTGAAATCGTATGGCATTATCAGAGTCATCAGTTAATCACATGCAGACACGAGAGAGAGAGAGAGAGAGAGAGAGAGAGAGAGAGGGAGAATAGTTTTTGTACTCAAAATGTGCTGAAAGAAAAGAACTCTTTACATAATCTGCATCTAGGACAGAGCTACAACTACACTCAGATATTAGAGGAAATTGACCAAGAAAGGGAGGGCTGCAACCATGTGGATCTCTGTCACAGCACTAAATAATGTCATCGGATGTTTGAACTGAATAAAATCAATCAGCTCATTAACCACTGAACCGCAAGGGCCTAAACTCAATAATTTACAAGATGTGGAGGAAAAGGAAGAAAAAGGGGAAAAAAACCAAAAGAAAAGGGAAGGAAAAAGGAATAATCATCAAATGGGCACGATCTAAACAACCACCTATTTGTGGATGCTACATGGATTTAGCTTTGCGCATCACACTTCTGGGACAGAACACGTGTATTCTTTGCCAGTGTATCAACCATAAAATTGCAAACGACAGTCATTTTCTTTTTCCCAATGTTCAAGAGCCAAAATTTCCGATTCCCTTCAACATTCATATCGAGGGTAAAGGAGACGTGTGTTTTGGAATTTTGATTTCCCATGCTTTTTTCAACCTCCGAAGGTAACACAAAATTTGAGCCATTGAGCCTCATCAAAAAGCTGGTCGAGTCTTGGACAGAATCTGGACATTTTCCAGCAGCAACATCCTTTTCCCTAAATGAAAGGGTAGCGTCACCACCGCCATCATATAAGAGGATGAAAGACCCACTTGGTTTCTCAGCGCTCATTGTAATGTCATATTCCCGATAGGATTTTTGCTGTTTGACCAGATGATCAGACGCATTCTTGCATTGGAAGTCTTCAAGATTGAACTTGGGAGTTTTAGGCTTAAGAAATACGCCAAATAGTATGCCAAAAATGAGAGCAACAACAATAATGGTGATCAAGAGACAACAACAGCAATAACAGCAATAACGACAAGAACTATTCTTCTTCTTCTTTGTAGGGCCACGATTGCGCTCTGCAATCAAGGCATTTTCTGGGGGTGGAACACGATAAACTTGGTCCTTAGGAACTTGGACAATGTAGGTTCCAGGTTGGATAGCAGAGTCCTGTGATCGACTTAAGGGAGGCTCCTGAATCTCATTGGAGTTTATTTGTTGTGATTGCTGCAGCGGACGCTCATAATCGTCGGTGTCAGCAGGAGAGACCCGCTCCCCCATGGGAGGATGAGAGGAGCGGTGCTGGGAAGAGCAGTGCAACGAGGGACAAATGTGTTAGATAGGGTTGCATAAAATGAGATTGCTGTGCGGCATTTGGGCAACCAAACTCCCCTCCTTTCCAAAAAGTGTTGTCAGGTGAAGAAGACAGACTTTTTGGTTTGAAATAGAGGTCTCCTAAGGATCCTAAAGTCGGTGGTAGTACTTAATTAACGTTCACATGTCACCTGGTCTAACCAGCTAAATAAAGAAAAGCGGGTGAATTTTCCCGGAAACTAGGAGGATGTTGTGCCTATACTTGGTAAAAGTCAGATGCCGCCTACGTTGCTGCCTCTCCGTTGCATGGGGAGTTTGGTTGATGACTCAAATAGCTTCATTCTGTTCCAACCTCGTCTAACACAAAGAAATTGGTGGCTTTCCATTCCTTGTCAATTCTTTCACAATTTTGTTTTCATTTAGTCATATTATATATTGTAACAGAACGAAGCTAACAGCAAGAACAAGAACCAGGCAGCAGCCAAAGCAGAACAGCTTACCAGATAAGCAAGCCAGAAAATCGGCAGAAAGGCTAGATTGCAGGGCTATTAAAACGCCGGAAGCAGGAGCATTCCAAAAGTGAAATAACCGGGCATTCTACCTATCATCCAAACCGACCAAAATACTGACAATGACATAATTATATTGCCTTGGATGCTTTAAAAATGCGGCAAATACAACTGGTAAGTACAACATAATACAAAATTTTATGATTTGTAATAATATAAAATTTGAATAAATTTATCATATACTTTGATAATATGGGGTCATGCTTTCTGTCAAGTGTCAATATTTATGATTATGCTTTATAGCTTTTGATAATATCAATTGCCTAATAAACAAATCAATTATTCAATCTTGGAATTCTCAATCCCTACAATTCTCAAGCGAATACATAAACTCGCCTAATACACTCCGAGGAGTATTATTTGATTGTGAAAAGGTAATTAACTAAAAATTATATAAAAAAAATCAATGAATTATAGTTCAACTCCCACCATTCTAAGTATCGAATTTGAACTCTTCCTATGAAAAAGAAAAAAAAGAACCGTATAAAAAATTCTTATTGCTGTGTTTGATGATAGCTTTTGCTCAATTACTTAAACTCCTTTATATGGTATTTCGAACTTGAGCCACTTTTGGTTTGCCAATAATCTTTATCCATTCTTTTGTTCAAATTGATTTGAACTACATTACCTTCTTAATTGAATTAAAACTTTTATCCTATTATCTTGATTTGATTTAACCCTTTTGAGTGCCATTCTATTGCCCAATTTAAACACCGGTGTGCTTCTTCAACTGATAAATTAGAGCTCCACTCGATACTGTGTCCGTAGCCGATGACTCGTCCCCTCAATTTTTTGGGTGCGAACACTTCCATAATTCTTCCCGTTTTTCTTAGCATTATTCTACACCATACCTTGAATCCCAAACAAAGGTATTACACGAGGTTCAAAAGGGTCAAACCAGAGAACATTTCAGAATTCTTAACATTAATTGTTCAGATCAAATATCTGTTCAAGGATTAAAGTTTCGGGGAAGAAACTTTTGAGGAGAAGAAGCAAATAGGGAAAAGGGGCATGGTTTGCTTCAACTGCTAATGCCTTGTCATGCAATTGTGGACTCATACATTTCATATCAATAAGTTACAAAGTATACAGAGTTCATATTGTATATTCGGAGTTACACATAAAGACAAGTGGCTCATGACAGTCGGGCCAAATTATAAGCCTACGTGATGGGATAGAAATGGACTAGACGAAGACATTATCAATATGGATAATTGATTAAAACCCAGTTCCTTTTTTTTTCTGTTTTTAATTTAGAAATGAAACAGCTAAGAATTGATCTGATAATACTTATATTTGATGTCGACTGTGACCTATGCACAACAATTTTTGGTATTAGACTAATAGTTTTTTCATTTTTAAATTTAGAATTTAGTGTCAAATCAATATATTCACAAGATGTTGGTACTTATGCATAACATTTCTTTGGCTATTTTTTTATTTTTATTTTTATTTTTTTGGTCTAGTTGATCTAGAATAATAGGTTACCATAAAATATGTATCAAAACTACTAGATGTTTAATGACAAGTTTGACGTTTTCTCGTAAGGGACTCAGATTACCATGAATAATTCTTCTACCTAACAATTTAATTGTAAGAAACAAGCAAACATGCATTTTTTTTTTTTAAGATTAAACAATACTATAAACAAAATCATGAAACGTTCCACGCTTTTCATTATCAATGGGTATATAATGGCAGATTTCGTAATGAATACTAATTATTAAAAGGGGGAATATATGCGGAAGGAGTTTGGAGCACAAGTGGCCAAAATATAAATTACAAATCTTTAAATATTTCAAACCATAATATAATGCACTTATATTATTAATATTTCAAATATATGCTCTCCAGTATTTTAATAAAAGAAAATCGAATTATCAAATTTCAGCATTAGGTCAAATGTTACACCAGTGTGTTGGTACAAGTTGCATCATAAAATAATAGAATAATAAGAGTATTAATAAATTCTCATTTTATCTAACTTGATTCTTATTAAAATTTGATGAATAAAATTAATTTTTTTACTAAAAAAAACTTCTAACAATAAAATTTAGTGCTATACAATAAAAAATAATTATTATTTCTATTCCTGATGAGATAACTTAGTAGTCATAATTTTTTTTTCTCAATCTCATGATCCGATCTTATGATTCGAGATTCAAATATTGTTGATGGGATAAGATCCCAGAATCGCATCCGGTGGGTCAACCCTAGAAAGGCTCACGCAGAGGGCCCATGAAGGACAATTACCGGTTGAAGTTTAAGTACAACCATCAACCAAAGGGTCTCAGTCGTCCAGATCTCTCGAATGATAGAGTTTTAGTCGCCCAGCCAACGGAATGACCTTAGCTGCCTAGCCAACCGAATGCAGTTCGGTTGACGAAGTTAATCACTTCGATCGGGCATCTAATCAACCGCCGCTTAACCGAAGGAGTCCTGAGGACCTCTCATCGGTCAAGCGACCGATCGATAGCTAACTGTTCTAAAGATCTAAAAGGAAGGTCAAAGTACTCCAATGACTCCCGTCTCTTACTAAAAACAACGCCTTGAGATCTTTGCAGCTAAGAAATGAATCTTTCCAATATTTTGGTAGTTTTCCAAAAAGATGAGGATTTCAGTCAATTCAAAATATGGAATCCCCGAGATCTCCGGATCAGCCCGATAAAGAAGGTAGGGTTAGAACATCGCAGACGCGTCCAACTCAAAAATATATAAAATATTTCAAAAACTCTCAACAACGAGTACGCTCTCTAGGCTTTACACTTTGGGCACATTATTCACAGGGAACAACTTTCCCTCGGCTCTCAATCCGTTTTTCCTTTTCATACGAAAACCGAAGAGCATCGGAGTCTCCCCGTCGGAGCACCCTCCGACAGTTTTTGCAGGTGTCACATCCCTTCGACGACAACTATTCGGGTCAGTAAGGAGTCGGGATTTGTGGAGCCAAAATCCACCTCCAACAGATTGGCGCCGTCTGTGAGAACAGACTAGAGTAGTTTCTGTTATCTTGATAACCATACCTCCGAGAACTAGAATATCCTCAAAAGCCACCCCTCTTGTCGAAGGGTGTACTGTCACACTTTCTGAGGTTGTTTCTCCTGTGGCACCCGATCATCTTACCCATGATCAAGCAGCTTCCTTTGGCCCACTTCGTCAGGAACAGGCCTTACAACTCACTGTCCCCGTCCGACCAATTGTCGCCCCTGTTCCGGAGAGAGTCAGCCGCCCCCAGATGGAGAGGCTGGAGTCCAAAATCCAGGATATGAGCAAACAATTGAAAGACTTTAGCTGCGCCCTCAGGCCTGAAGTCCAATTCTCTGTCAGGGGATCTAGGCATCCCCAGTGACAGCCATCACCCCCACGTCGTAAAGCATCCAAAAACTCCAAACTAGTCCCAGATGATTATTGAAAGCAGATTGAGCAATTGGTTGTCGATGAATTTAGGTGGGCCAACCCCCAGGGAGACCAAATCTCCTTTTACTCCCACGCTTCACTTTTTGACCCCAAGATCTCTTCAGAGCCTATGTCCCGCAACGTGCTTCTACCCCCCATGGAGAGATATAGTGGGACGACAGATCCCCAGGATCACGTGGCCCATTTTGTAACCATGATGATCTCCAGAGACATGTCCGATGCGGCCATGTGCAATCACTTTCCCACCACTCTTTTGGGAACGTACTTACCTGGTTCAATTCTCTCCCTTCATTGAGTATAAAGATTTTCTTTCAACTACATGAGCAGTTTGAGTCACACTTCGTAATAAACAGGGGAGTCAAGAGAAAATATACAGCCTTATTATCACTGTACCAAAAGAAAGAGGAATCCTAAGGGATTTCCTAGAAAGGTTCAAGACAAAGATGATGAGGGTCTCTTCTTTAAATCATTCAATTGCACTGGACGTGCTATTAACAGGCCTACGACCTTTCAGTATGAAGATGTCAATTACAAAGAAACCCCCTGCTACCATCCAGGAGTTTTATACTTGAGCTGAAAAGTATATTGCTGCTGAGAACGCTGAAGCGTCCGATCATAGGAAAGACCAATATGATCGAAAAGAACAGAATCAGTCGCCCTGAAGGTCTCTACCCCGAAGGAATCGGGCAAAACCCCTTCCTCCAAGGAGGTACAATAATTACATCCCACTGAATGAGACCCTTGGCCGGGTCTTAACTTTCATTAGAGACAAGTCGTATGTCTGATGGCCCCACAATCGACTGAAGACGACTCCAATAAGGGCATAATAAAGTACTACCACTTTCACCATGACTATGGCCACACGACGGACGACTGCAAGAAGTTAAAAGAAAAACTAGAGTTCCTAGTGTGCGAAGAAAGGTTATAGGAGTTCATCATCGGAAGGGAAAGAGTTCCCCCTACTGATTACTGGCGCAAACCGCCACGACGTGACCAGATGGAGGAGCACCAAGCCACCCGACCCCTGACCGATAGAAGGGATGGGGTGATACTCCAGGTCCGTAACAAACCAACAGAAAAAGAGGCTAGACGCCTCATCACGTCAATCTTTTATTGCCCGAAGGCAATTCCCCCTGCACCGCAAGAAATCCTAATGACGGGTGCCGACAAACGACAAAGGGAAAAGAGGCTTGCCATCAGTTTTACCGATGAGGATCTAATTGGAGTCGATCCAAGCCGGCATGATCCCCTTGTGATAACTGCCAAGATCGGGTAATTTGAAGTTAGAATGATCTTTGTCGATCAAGGAGCCGGCTATAATCTCTTGTATCGAGATGCTTTTGGACGAATGAGGTCACTTCTGCCAATCTCCAACCCCATGCAGGCCCAGTTAAGGGGCTTTCAAGTGAATGGATATACCCCAAGGGTATTATCTCACTCCCAATCACCCTCGGAGTGTGCCCAGATCCTAAATCCTAAACACTAAACGCTAAACGCTAAACGCTAAACCCTAATCCCTAAACCCTAAACCCATAACTTAGTTGCCCAGATCCTATCATTCGTACGCGTCGTCAATTAGGATCTCTGGTTGTAAGGGGCACAGATCCTAAACCCTAAACCCTAAACCCCAAACCCATAAGACCGAACGGGGATAGCAAATGGAGAAACGGCCCCTTCAAGAATGTTGCGCTTTCCCTTACGCACAGGCCAAACCTGGACTGCGGAAGAAGGTCCTGTCATTGCGCCCGTTACAACTCGAGAAATACTCGTCCTCACCTTAGCATCGGTTAGGGGATCATCTCTAGCTTCTCTTAGCCCGTCCGCACCGACACTCGTTCCACTCGATGGATTACCCCTATTCGGAATGGTAGTTTCCATCGGTATAACTGTTGTTGGGGATGAACGACTGGACGAACTACCAGTACAGATGAGGAGGAGGAAATCATCCTTATTTTTATCAAAGGGGGCGATGACTTGGGAAGGGCCTCAGTCGCCCCTGAAGAAGATCCAATTAGGGTCTTAGATGCCCCCGACGCTCTCCTGAAGGGGTCTTTTCACACTGTGTCGAACTAGCTTGTCAACCGTGACATTCTCTAACACGACGTCGTCAAGAGAATCCAAAGAATCAACTAATTCGACTCTCATCATCTCCAACAAAAGGGGCCTGTCGATTTTTCTCTTTTCTCCGATCAGCAAACCAACCAAAGACAACATTTGGTCATCGAGTAAGGACTCGACCCATATGCTCCGACCGGTAGACTTGTAATAGCCACCAATTGACCGAATGAAGCGGTCATGTCTCGAAGTAGCTAGGGGCTTCAGGCCCATAGAAGGCACTTCGTCGGCATTGGGTAGCAAGGACAAACAGTCCCTATCCAAAAATTCTACGTAAAAGAATTTTTGCATCTAGTTCTTATTGATGGACTCTTTATAGTGGAATCTCCAGCCAGACTCAGGATGAATCTGTAATTTGTACCAACCCCTAGTCGAACCACTACTTCCACACCTCATCAAAATGAAGAGAGATAACAGAATGTCAAAATAGAAATGAAGACGACAAAATCCTAACAGGGAAGCTACTGCAACCACCAAACACCAGGCACTTGGGATCAGAAGAGTCGGGAATATGTTTCAACGACACAACACCTCTGCGAAAGGGCCCGTGTATGGGATTTTCAGCCCATACCTAACTGATTGTAGGTACATCGAAACACAACCCTCTTGCGTCGTGTCAGCTTTATTGGCTTTCGTGACAGATATTAAAGCGTAATTGTCCCCCATCAGCATCTCGGTTTGTACCTGTTGGAGTTCCTCCCGAGAAATAATACTCACGATGTCACCAATGCCTGAAAAAGTCTGAGAAATAGGTGTTTTCACAATTGTTTTTGGAGATGGTGTCTTTGATGGGTCTCAAAAGGGGGAAATCAGATAAGCAAAAAGAGGAAAAGTCAAAGTACGATATTCTCTAAAGATCGCGAACGCTTATGAAGTATACAGAAAATGATTTACGGAAATCGAAACTATTGTAATCACATTAAAAGGTTCCGTGCCTTTCTCCTACCGTCATAACTCATGACGTCTCTTCGACAAGAGAGCCATGAGTTAGAGACAAATGATGAGACAAGATCCCAGAATTGTATCCGGTAGGTCAGCCCTAGAAAGGCCTAGGTAGAGGGCCTATGAAGGACAATTACCAGTTGAGGTTTAAGTACAACCATCAACCGAAAGATCTCAGTCGCCCAGATCTCTCGAATGATAGGGCCTTAGTCGCCCAGCCAACCGAACTGCCTTAACCTCCCAGCCAACCAAATGCAGTTCGGTTGACGAAATTAATCACCCTGATCGTGTATCTAATCGACCACCCCTCAATCGAAGGAGTTCTGAGAACCTCTCATCGGTCAAGAAACTAATCGATAGCTAATGGTTCTAACGATCCAAAAAGAATGTCAAAGTACTTCAACGACTCCCATCTCTTACTAAAAATAATGTCTTGAGATCTTTGCAATTAAGTAAGAAATCTTTCCAAAATTTCGATAGTTTTTCAAAAAGATGAAGATTGTAGTCAATTCGAAATATGAAATTCCCGAGATCTCTGGATTAGCCCGATAAGGAAGATAGGGTTAGAACATCGCAGCCGTATCCAATTCAAAAAAGTATAAAATATCTCAAAAACTCTCCACAACGGGTACGCTCTCTGGATTTTACACTTTTAGCACATTATTCATAAGGAGCATTTTTCCCTCAGCTCGCAGTTTGCTTTTCCTTTTCATACGAAAACCGCTCTTTCTGACTTGAGTGTCGGAGCCTCCCCGCCAGAATACCCTCCGGCGTTTTTTACAGGTGTCACATCCTTTCGGCGGCAACCACTCGGGTCAACAAGAAATTGATATCTGTGGAGTCAAAACTCAACTCTAATAATTATATAAAAAAATAATTAGAGAATATTATTCTGATAATATAAATATTTTTGTCGGTAAAACTAAAATTGGAAATTAATTATAGATGACATGGAAAAAGTCAAAACAAGAGGAAGTATTCCGATTTAATTCAAAAATCACTGGAACCTTGGAAGAGGAGAAAACAAAAAGAAGCCCAAGCCCAATTCTCAATGGTCAACGGTCAAACAAGACTTTGTGGGCCCACCCGAAGCTCCCATTCCAGCCCCCATAAAACTGAAATACCAACCCTCCGCAAGATCAACAAAAATCAAAACCTCTTCTCCTATTTTCCTCTTCTTCAAGAAAAGAAAGCCGAACAAAATGTGTGAAGAAATAACAGACGGCTTCGATCGATTACCAGACGTTTTGATCCTCATCATCTTCAACAAAGTACGGGACATCAAAACTCTCGCGCGTTGTCTCTCCGTTTCGAAACGTTTCAACTCACTAATTCCCCTAACCGAGAACCTTCTTCTCAAAGTCGACTGCATCATCTCCTCGGAAACCGACGACTGGTTCTTCCTCACTCTCATCAGATCAATCGTGAAATCTCTGCGGGATTTGATTTCTCCGAAATCTCACCCGATCCGAACCCGAACCCACAACTCCCCCGTCAAAATCCTCCGAACCTTCTCGAAGATTAAGGAGCTGGAAATCGAGCTTCCGAGCGGAGATCTTCGGTTAGGGAATGGGGCAATAATCCGGTGGAGAGCGGAGTACGGTAAGAGTTTGAAGAGCTGTGCGATCCTAGGGTTTTATGATGAGGAGAGTAGAAGTAGTAGTGGGGGAGGTGATGGAGAGAGAGGGTTGAAGGAGAGAGTGGTGTGGACGATAAGCGGATTGATTGCGGCGTCTACGTGGCATTATGTGGTGAAGGATGTGGTGAGGGAGCACGGAGAGTTGGTCAGACTGGTGGTGAGGGATAGGGATGGTGAGGGGAGGGTTGCGATGGGAGAAGAGGGGCTCAGGGAGTATAGAGAGGAGGAGGAGGAGGAGGAGGAGAGAGAAAATGAGGAGAGGTGGAGGAATAGGAGGACGGTGATACCGGCGGTGAAGATGAAGATGAGACATGAGGAGAGGGTTCAGGTGGGGGAGGGTGTTGTGTTGGAGGGTGCGACGCTGGTTGTGGTTAAACCCTGTGAAGATGGGAATGATAATGGTGATTTTGAGGAGGGTTTGGGAATTGGGGAATTTGAGGGTGTCTATGGAGAGGCTGTCAGAACCCTGTTGAAGAGCAGAAGTTATTTCTTGGAAATGAATTCATTCTAGGGCTCATTGTCTTTACTTCTTGGGCAGATTATATATGACTTAATCCCAAAATATTCTTCTCCTATGACCAAAACTCTTTACCATCGTGATTCATGAATTAATTGATGTTTAAACATTGTAAAGTGTATATGTTTGATATGAAAACTCCTGGGTGGGCGTGCGCGGTTTGCTTCTCTTCTTCTGCTTGGAGCCATGTATTAAAAATTTCAAAATATACGAGACTCTGTGTGAAGTTGTATGTAAGGTGCTAGCCTATACCACGTATGATTGCCTAAATAAGAAATATGCCTGTCTCTTCGGCCCTCAAATTTTTTTTTTCTTTTTTTCTTTGGTATATAATGAATTTTTTTTGATACATGATGAAATTCCAATTCAAAATCTAAAGATTGAGAATGAAAAAAAGGTATCATTTGAGCTAAACATATATAACTATTTTCATTCAATTTGCGGAAATATTTCGCTTCTTTGATCACCTGATAATAATTCTTAAAAAAAAAAAAAAAAAAGACCTTCACCAACCGCCTCAATCTACTTCTTTTCATTTCATTTCATTTTAATTTTCCTTTTCCATTTGAATTTGGATTTTGGACCTAACTTAATTTGAAACAAGAGGGTATTCTTTCAAAGAGGAATATTTTTTTGAAAAATCTTGTGTTGCAATTCAACTTCATTAATAGATAATATAATAATTTTATTAGTTAAATTAATTTTAACTCAAAGCTGACACGCACTTCATTTCCAACTTGCGTGTTCTCCATCCGCCTTTTGAATTTTCAAAGTTTTACCCTCTTCAAAACAATTGCAAGATGCAGCATCATGAGTGCTAAGGCGGAATCAACAACAAGATTTTGATATGAACATATTTAATCACGTACACACATATATATTGTAAATTTAAAGGTGATTTGACTTATATAATAGAATACAGGGCAACCCTTTCCATTCACGAACTCCATTAACTCCATCCATTACATCATAGGATAAGCTAAATGTGAAAACCAAGTTTTCACAGGGAAACCAACAGGGGAATCGAAGCCAACAATGGAAAAGGATAAAGAAGGTGGGATCCCACTGATCGTTCTATTTATCACCATAATCCTTAAATTGACTAACAGTGACATCCTTGACATGCAATGAGAAACCATCCGAATAGGGCAACTAGAATGTGACACCTTCGGAGTTTATCTTTTCGGGCTTATCCTGCAATGCAGATAAATTATGCACTTAATTAGCCTAATCTCAAGCTTGATCCGACAAAATATCCATATTAAACACCAATTAGCAACAGACCAAACACAAATTTAGAGCTTTCCTTGTCTATTGCCTTAGTGCATAATTCTAAAAGACTCTTGGGTTATACGCCTACCCTTGCTCTACCCGCACTAAGTCAGCGAACATTTTGTGTTCGAGATGATCCCTTTTTACTCCCGGGTAAAAAAAGATCTAGTGCCTTTTCCTCTTTCTTTGTTGTCTTGTTTATCCATCCTTGTTGGTTTGCTCCTGCTCTCAAGTATTAGTAGATCCGGAACTGAACAAATAATTGATGCTCTCTGAATGTATAAGATTATTGAACATAAAAGAAAGAATGGAATAGAAACAGCCAATATACCGCTTCGACTTGAACGAAAACACATAAAATCAATACAAAGAACATGTGCTGAGACGATATGGAGAGCTCAAAAATCGGGAGAATACACTAAATAATATAGATAATATTCATCAAATGCACAACGTCTACATATTTTTCAATCTAACACTAATGCTCAAAACCAACTGGGCACACATGGATTGCTTTGTCCTCATCGTAGTCATTGTTTTGAAAAAAGATGTACAGCTTAAGTGACTGAAAGAAGCCAGGAAATAAAGGATAAGACCATAAAGCAATTATATTCACGTTGTTTTGCCCCCACCTCCACCCAGCTACTGTTTCTGCTTCAGTGCAAGGAATCCCTATGGCTGCAAAACACCTGATGACCTGGCGGCGGACACCACTTCACAATAATCAGGAAGAAGAAACCAAGAGGAAGCACTTTTGTGCACAGCCCTGTCCCAATAACTCTTTCTTCTGCTGGAGCAATCATTGCTTTCAGTAGGATAGCTCCCGGCCTTTTATTCTCTCACCCAGTTATTCATCATAAATCCAAAGCAAATTATCTAAAAGTTATTGATTTATGAGTTGGCTGATGAAAAGAAGTTACATGACCACCAGACAGACAGGGCCACTAACCAATCTTTGTTGTATAGGTGACATGTCAGATCATGCTTTGAGAAGAAAAGGCCATGGAGAACAATAAGGTAATGAATCTATCACATTACTGGTAGATGATATCAACATATGCCAAGTTGCACCATCAGTCATTTGCCGATCAATTATACATGGGCCAATCAAATTCCAGCACAGCTTTCCTCTAATTGGAGTAAAATCGTTTGCCAATGAGTCAGGGGTGCCACATCCTTGACTAGCCCAGACTCATCCTTCTCTTTTTAGTTTCCTAAATCTGAAGCGAGGCTCAGATGGGGTGGCACTTATGCCATAGGTCATGTTTGGGGAAGATATACTTTGACCTCAGCAAAGCCAATCCCATGAAATTTGATAACATCGAGGAGCAGTTCACTGAAATAGCGATAGAAACCAAGCCCTGAAAGTAATTCAAGAAGGAAAAAAACTCAAATTTTGATGAGCCTCGTACTTTGATTTGGTGGGAGACTGATTGTGGACAGCCTTTGTCAGATCTTCAGTAAATTTTAAGAGGGTACTGTTCATGTGGCACTGTAACAGTACTATTCAGATCCTTCACAGAATATTGTTCAAAATACTATTGCAAAATTTATTTCTAAAATTTTGTTACTTAAGTTAGTTTCTAATTTTTTGGTGTCTGGTCGTTTAGGAAAATCTTTCTATTTTCTTTATTGTTAGAGTTAACTAAGTATTATTTGGGAGTTAAGGTAGTGTCACTTAAGATTTTCTAAATTTTGGTCTGACCAATAGTTTCTATTTTTCTTAATGTTAACTTGTCTATTTAAAGATTTGTATCCTTGTTATGAGAATAATGAATAAGATTTTAAATTTATGTTTTAAGCACTCCCAAACCCTAGAGGGTGTGATGTTTTCTTGCCCTTGTGTGATGCCTAAGGATCTACTAATGTAATAATGCTAATAAAACTATCTTCTCTCTTCTCATCTTTTGTTGTTTCTCTTTTAATTTAGTTACTGGATTTTAATATTCTCTCTGCAGAACCAAAAATTTCTTCAAAAAAAAAAAAAAAAACAAGCTTGTAACAGATCAGAATTTCCTCCCGTAAACCCTAGTTTCCTTGGCTTTAAATCTTGCCATAATTCTTCCTCCAAAGTCATCCTACATCACATAGTATCTACATCTTTCAAAAATTCCAGGCCTCTGTGCTCCATTGAGCGGCTTTGTCGCTCATAAAAAGCTCAACCCAAGAAAGACTAGGAGACCATTATGACGCCAATACAAGATGGTCTTGAGCCAGGCAAGAATATGACTAGAACCATTTTCTTCTTCCAGTGAAACAAACTACAGTTTGGCTAAAAAATGCAATCAAATGGATTGGATCGAAAGTGCAAGAATACCAAACAAACAGAAAAAAGATTTGCGATTGCAAATTAGGAAAACAGTTTCATATTCATGGTGCACTTTGGCCCACATAGTTGCTTGAACAATGCAATACTTTGCCAGATCATAATCAGTTGCCTGTGTTTTCCTTCTTCCAGTAACTCTGACCATGGAGTTTGATCCTAAAACTGATACCTTACGAAGTCTTGCACAAAAAAGAAAAAAAAAAGACAAAAAAATTCTTATCTTTTAAACTTCATATATTTTGATCAGGACAATTATGTGATTCATTAAAAAAAAAAAAGGTTTTTCTGAAGAATAAAGTTGATTAATTTCATTCTCGATAATATGTCTTCACACTTTTCCCTTATGCTGGAGAAAGCAACAGTGTAGAAATATGTTTGCTGCTAAGATTGCCATGATGCCCGTGTTTTCCTCAATAACACTATTATCGACTTTGACTTTCTCTCAAGGAATTTAGGTGTCTGCATAGTTAGATATTAAGTAGAGCATGTTATCTTTTAGACAAAGAAATAGGTTCCACCTACTAGGAGACCTGTCAGTATCTATTTTTGTAGAGGACTATGGAGAGTTTGACTCTGCCACAGTTGACTGGTATTTGGCGCAAATGAACCACTATGAAGCTAAACTACTCTCTACTAGCCCGAGATGCAAAAGTTTCTCATATGGGCCTATCCAAGTACAAAGTACTGTCTGAGAGCAGCCATTTGTTGGCGAATCCAGAGAGTTCCTTAATATAAACCACTCAAATATACAAATTGTAGAAGCTATTATGTAGGCAAAAGAGGCCTTCAGAGCAACTTGGGCCAACTCTTTTTCATATTTCAGTTACAAAGCAAGTGTGAGCACAGATGAGGACAGGAGATAAACCAAAGAGAGAAGCCACTAGAGGAGAAAAAATGGGATAAACAGTAGAGAAGACGAAGGGGGGGGAAAAAATGGGCGTTTTAAAATTATCAAAAACCAAAAAAAAAAAATTTTCCAAAACCTTTGGGGGGGGGACCCCTTTTTTTTCACAACAAGGCAAAATCTCCCCCGCCCCCCCGCGGGGGGGGGGGGGGGGGGGGGGGGGGGGGCGGGGCCCCCCACAAAAAATTTTTTTTTTTTTTTTTTTTTTTTTTTAAAAATAAAAATTTTTTTTTTTTTTTTTTTTTTTTTTTTTTTTTTTTTTTTTTTTTTTTTTTTTTTTTTTTTTTTTTTTTTTTAAAAAATAAAAAATTTTTTTTTTTTTTTTTTTTTTTTTAAATTTTATAGGGGGGATTTGGTTTTAAGAAGTTTTTTAAATTTAATAGGTTTTTTTTTTTTTTTTTTTTTTTTTTTTTTTTATTTCTTTGTTTAATTTTTTTTTTTCTTTTTTTTTTTTTTTTATTTTTTTTATTTATTTATTTTTTTTTTATTTTTTAAATTAAAAAATAAAAAAAAATTTTTTTTTTTTTTTTTTTTTGCGACGGAGTTTGATCCTCAGACTGGTAGCATGCAAATTCTTACAAGGAAAACTAACCCATCCACAAGTTCCCATATAGATCACTATCATCAAAATATACACAATAACAAGGCCTACTTAACAACCTTTACCGTTTTCTTTTTTTAAGATCATTATAATGTTTAGGTCAAATATACTTGTATTTACTTTGAAGTTCTGGTCATACATGCCAGGATTTAGATGAATGCGCACAACAGGTACTTCACATGTCCTTATACACAAGTGAAAATGAAGTTTATTCTCTATCTTTCAAATCAGAAATAGGTTCTATCCACTAGAAGGCTTATTATTAACTACCTTTCTAACAGGCTATCCTACAATTTAGTATGCCACAACATCTAGGCATTCGCAACAAATAAGAAACTTATCTGAAGCTGTACAAACCTTAATTGAACCTCAGGATGCAATGGTTCTAAACATATGGCACATCCAAGTACAAGTAGTGCGTCAATGCACTCATATGTTGATAATTATAAAGGTTCCCACAGTAGAAAGCACTGAAGCATTAACATATTATAATTTAGAAGAAAAGAAAGGCCTTGAGGGCATTTTGTGTTGATCTTTTTCATTTTCATTTCCAAGGCTACTATTTGCATCTATATAGTGTGAACAAAGAAGTTGACTGGGGATCAAGCTGAAGCTGAAATGAGGATTCAGTGGAGGGAAAACGATAGGATATAAAAAGAAGGAAAAAAGATGATAAGCACCAACTTTTGGACTTATCAAACCAGTTTAGCTCGTACAGATGGACATGACTTGGGTCCAAGCTCATACCTTGAATTTGAATGTGGGGGCCACAAAGATTGATCAGTGGCCTCTCTCACTCAATGGTCTACTCCTTTATCCATTATGAGATTATTCTTATTTAAATCTCATATTGTTTCCTTAACCATTTCAAGTTTCAACTTCACATTAAGCAAATGATGGTCCCAAGCTTTCCACAATTTTTTTTAAGCATCCAAGATGAAATACCATAATATATACTTTTTGTAGATGATATAGTATTGATTGATGAAACTAAAGAGAGTATTAGTACTAAATTAAAGTTATGTAGCGACATACTAGAATTTAGAGAATTCAAATTAAGCAGATTTTAAACAGAGTATATGAAATCCACATTTAGTGATAGTTATCAAAATGATGAAGAAATAATTAGGTTAAATGGATATGATATACCAAAAGTGAACGTTTTAAATATCTCGGGTCCATTATCCAAAGTGACAGAAACATAGATAGAGATGTAAATCATAGTATCCAAGCGAGTTGGATCAGATGGAGAAGAGCATTTGGAGTTATTTGCGATCACATGATACCACTCTATCTAAAGGAAAGTTTTATAGAACGACAATAAAACATGTATTACTATATAACACTGAATGTTGGTCATTAAATAAAAACAATAACAGAAAATGGTTGTAATCGAATGAAAATTTTAAGGTGGATGTGTGGTAAAATTAGGAAAGATATAATTAGAAATGAAGAGATGCATAGTAAATTAAGAGTGAGCTTAATTGTGGATGATATGCAAGAGTATTGTTTGAAATGGTTTGAACATGTGCAACGAAAACCCAAAAATATAATAGTTAGGAGAATCGAGAATTTAAATATAGGAGATTTAGTAAAATGACGAGATAAACTATTAAAAAGTTGGATGCAATGTATTTGCAAAGATATGATAGTTAAGGGATCAAGTGAAAAGATAATTTCGGATAGTAATAAATGACATAGGAGAATTATAGTAAATTAAGACTCACGTTGTTGTTGTTGTTATAGTATTATTTGACAAATAAAATCCATAGACAGCAGTTAGCACAATGCCAATATAGCAAATTCAACAATCCCAATTGATGCCATCGGTTAGTACACTATGAATGATACTTTTGAAACAGATCATTAACTAACAGAACAAATTAGATTAGAAATAGATGGGATCTTCAATTTCTAGTGTTACTTAAAAGACCCATAACATATATAGCTGGTAGAGAATATCAAAACTAAAATGAGCAAGATAACATTGTTTGGAAACTTGTACCTTAGCTGCAAAAATGCCCTCAGAGACGAAATCTAAGATTTCCAGCTTCCCCATTCCCAACTACGTTGCCATCATACTGTTCTCAAGTCAAACACCAAAATTGGAATCAAAATGACTTCCCCTCATTTGCCTTTTTTAGCATTTTCTACATCCCCGATCTATTTCTGTTCGCCTCTTCAATTACTTGGTTATTTGGAATTAAAACATCTCCATAGAAATTCTCAAGAAACTTCTGATCTAGGAAAAGCAATGACAATGGAATCTGTGGAAGTCATGCTGAACATGTTTTCCGGAAAAGTGATCGAACGTTTGACGAATTTTGATTTTGGGTCATGATTTTCGGTAGTATAGGAAAGCAGAGGCAACACTTGCATTTGATTTTCTGCATATTGGGATCGGGCACACTGGTTAATTCATGATGGGCCTTGGGGCCTGGTTTGATAACTTGAGTGGTTTTCCATGAGGACCAAATGGGCTACATCAATGGCCTAGCAACTGCCCAATTTCATTGTAAATTACTTGGGTTTCTTGTTGGGAAATCACAACCAACCTCCTAAATTAAGTCCACCATTTTTTTTTCTGCGCCTTGCACACTTAGTATCCAAAAATTCGTTCCGATTCTTTTGAGTTTTTTTTGGAGAAAGGTCTCTCAGTGTGATTTTTTCTGTTCCCATGACGAGTCAAACCTGTGCATGGTAAAGGGGTCTCAGCACTCTTTCTACTGAGCCAACTAATATTGGTAAATCCAATTCTCTTCATTTAATTGTTTTTCTCTACCAAGCTTTCGTGAGTGTAATGGTAAGGTGATACACATCTCGGATTTGAGTCATGAAAATAAAGAAATAAGATTTAGGAGAACGAACCTCTTTATGAGTCCCACAGTACTCGAACCAAATTAATCGGATGAAATTTAGATACCGATTAATGATAAGAAAAAGAGGCTTACACAAAAAAAAAAAAAAAATGGAAGTTGTCTCTCACAATTTTGGCAATCATGATCTGTCATTATTATTAATTTTAAGTCCCATGAAATAAAATTGTTCATACAATAGTTGACATTTTCTTTTGAGTAATATTTGTTGTTCTTGGCACGATAACACAATTTTACTGATGATACTACAATAAAAATTCATGTAACTTTTAGAATCAAATACGATTATCGTTTTCTTTTATTGTTGTTGAGAGATTATCAACACTAGTTCACCTTTAATCCAGTTTTAGGCGACAGATTCAAGCCACATATGGGGTGATAGATCATCTAAACAAAGGCATAAGTAGGTTCCTGCTTGTTCTTGTCAATTCCAAAGTTAAATTGGCTTCTTCCCTCGAGACCCACAGTGTGCTAATATCTCATAACTAAAATTTTGTAGGTACCGGTTGGTCAATTGAATAACTAAGCAAGCAATCATCAGCTATCATTGATGTCTCAACTAAAAGTTCATACAAAATCAACACCATTCATTAGAAATTCATATATGCCATAATTAATTTTCTTCCTATAACCATCTCTGGGTGCCTCTTCCATCTGATGATTGTAGGTTGTTAGATATTCATTTCCTAGGAGAGTCGATTTTGAATGGACAAAAGTCTTGTGGTTGTAAAGGCCCCTTCCATTCATTTGTTTTAAATATTTAACAAATGGTACTATCTTAATCTGAATTATGATCATAGAATTAGGAATCTAAAAACATTGTTTTGCATAAAGAAGAGAAGGGGTATCAATTGATATGGGGTTTATATAAAACCAGGATTAAGCAAATGTGGTTCCATAATTACTCTATAATCACTTTGCAACTATATATATTTTAACCAGTGCTTGGCCCCGACCATAGTCTACTGCAGAAAAGATGTAGATGGGATGGAGAAGCTTCAAAAGCTGAAGATAACAGTGAATTGATGAAGATGAGGCTTGTCTTTTAAGTTAGTTCTCACAACATGTTGCTTGTTATTATTTTTTTATTGACTTTTAGCATTTTGAGTATATAGATTTTAAACAATTAAAATTATTAATTTAACGAAGAGAGAGAAAAACTTGAAATTAAGATATTTATTTTAAACATATTAATCAGAATAAATAAATTAATAAATAAAAGAGAGAGTTGTGAGCAATGTAGGTGAGTGGGGGCAATTTCCGTAGGCCAAGCCATTGTTTACCAACTCCCCACAGCTGAGATAATTTCCGAACGGAACCTCTCCACCTTCGTGGCATCTTCTCCCACCCAGTTTACAAGGTCTCAATAATGGAATCATATATATATATAAAGAAACCCACATCTTACTTTTATGTTTTATATTCGTATTCACTTTATCTAGGCCCTCTCTAGCTAAGCTAGCCCGCTTGCTTTTCCCCTACATTTTTAAAAGCAAACACCGAGGCCCTTTTTATCATTCCTCAAAGACAGGTTGGTCAGGTTCATGCATTGGCCAGCGTGTTAATCAGAAGCCCAAGAACCCTCTTAGAGACAGGCTAGGCTCACTGCTCCTGCATGCCAAAGAGAACCTCACGGTACTACTAGATTAAAGCCGAATGCTAAGTCTATGATATTTTTGTCTTAAATAGTCAGATTCATCATTTTTACATGAATTAAGACGAATTTTTGCTCTTACTTTTACTTTTTTATTTGTTTCGGTAATATATTTATATAAATTTATGGTTCTAGTAGATGAATAAATTTCGCGAAACTTGATTGATTTGGTGAAGGGATTGGGGTGCAGCATTTTATAAAAATTGGAGAGGGCAGACAAGAACGATATTGGAAGGGTCCCTAGCAATAGCAATAGCAATAGCAAAAGCAAGAAGAAGCCTCATCCAAACGCAAGGTGAGTAGTGGTGGGGTGGCCTGTGGGCATGAGGGCCATTCTTTAGCTATCAAGTGCATCACTCCCTTCATTATGGCATCCTCACTTTAATATTACTTTCCTGGTTATACCCTTAAACTTTCGGTGTCACTTTTGCTCCTTGTGACAAGTTAACTAATTACTTCTTTATTGACATAAGGTTCATGTCTCTAGTCTAAAAATTTACAAGAATAACCATAGACTTGATTTTTCTAATTAATGTAATTAGAAATTACTTGGCACTTAACTCATGTCCTTGTTCAAGGATATATTGACTTGCAAGAACAAGTACTGAGATGCAAGAAATATTATGGGACATAGTTTTAGTAAATTTATATCAATTGCTATATGCTTCTTAATATTCAATGAAAATATTCACCTAAAATTTTGTCATTTTAATTGTATATCAATTATTGATGTCTTGTTATTAACAATTTTGTACACAATTCCCTTTCTCTTCACAACATTTTTATGCCACAAGAGTGGGGTGGGGGTGGGGATTGGGTGAGGGGGCTTTGCAATTGTCAAATTTTGTGGGCATTGGCCTAAAAGCATGAATACCAACTGGCATGGCCTCACTAGTTGAGAACATGATTGGATCATGAAACAAGGCTCGTGGCCTTTAACTTTAACCCTCCTTTTGTTCCCTCTCTTTTATTATTTAAATTTGTTAGGCAAGCCATAGCATTATAATAATGTGAAACCCAAGAAAGAAACTCATCTCCTCACTCCTGTGACCCCATACGAAAAAGCTTATCAAAAGTTATTGTTGAAAAATATCATATAAATATATATATATCATGAAAATATTTGAATTTATTATAATATATTATATATCAAAATCAAATTAATTATTGATTTAATTTAGAAAATATTTAACTTTATTTATTTTTATATTTGTAACATTAAGTTTTTTTTTTTTAATAAATCTAAAATATTGTAATAATTGAATAAGGTAAAAGAGTATTAGGATTTACATTTTTATATTTATCTTAAACTTTAACATAGCATCAGAGTCAGAACCTAAGACAGAGCTAGGAATCAGAGTCAGAGCCATAGCCAGTGCCACGGTCAGGAAGCCAAAGCCAAAAAGTCGGTGCATGGGACTCAAAGCCTGAAATCAGAGCTTGAGCCAGCGGTAGAGTCAGAGAGCCAAAAACCACGGAACCCGTGCATTGCTTTCGCTAATACACTTATCGAACTTCAATTTTTATTATTGTATATTGAATTTAAAGAAATATTAAAAAATATAATATTTTATAAAAATATTTGATTTTATTAAAATATATTATATATTAAAATTAAATTAATAATTGATTTGATTTTAAATATATTTTACTTTATTTGTTTATATATAATTTTTTTAATAAACTTAATATATTATAATAATTTAACAACGGAACGAAGAGTTAAGGTTAATATTATTATATTACTCTGATCTTTAAAAGGTATGTTATACACACACCCTCAAAAGTAAACGAAACAAAAGTTAAGGAAGAAGGTAGATGCAGAACTGTAGGCCCGAAAAGGCTGTCAAAATCTCCTCCTTGTTTCTTTTATAAACCCACATCCCAAACACCCACTTCAAGATACCTAAACAAACCCAACACACGTCCATGTACAAAAAAATGAGCTAAAAGCAGAGCAAAACAGAGGAAAAAGATGAAGATCGGGGAAATCAGGCAACCCACCATGAGAGGTAGAGAAATCAAAGGACCTCCTTCAGCAGATCTCTTAGTATGTTTTCCATCGAGAGCCCATCTATCTCTCATGCCAAAGCCCATTTGCAGCCCGGCAAGGCCCGCTGAACCCAATAAACGCCACCACAACCACAACCACCATCACCACCACCACAGCCGCCACCACTTCTTGAAGAAATCAAGCAACAAAGGAGGTCAAGGAAGCCCACTTTTATGGGCGAAGGCAAAGCCCATGAGCTCGGAGATATCCGAACCCACATCTCCGAAAGTGACCTGTGCGGGCCAAATCAAGGTCAGGCCCAAGCCTAGTTCCTGCAAAAATTGGCAATCAGTGATGGAAGAAATTGAGAGAATTCGCAACAACAGAAAGCCAAAAAAGAGAACCACCTGGATTGAAGCACTTGGATTCAAAAAGGAAGTAATGCAGTTCTTAACATGCTTGAGAAACATAAGGTTTGATCTTCGTTGCTTTGGTTCTTTTCCAACTGAATCAGACATTACAACTGATGATGATGAAGAGGATGAAGAAGAAGATGAAGAGTATCATGGTGATCATCAAGTGGGTATTGAGGGAAGTGAAGGAAGAACAGTGTTTTCAAAGTGGTTCATGGTTTTACAAGAAAATCAAGATAATGAGAGACTTCTTGAAGAAAAAAGAGATGGGCATTGTGTTGAAGAGTCAGAAGTTGAAGCTCCTTCTTCTGTTCCTCCACCAAATGCTCTCTTGCTTATGCGTTGTCGGTCTGCTCCGGCGAAAAGCTGGTTGGAAGATAGAGAAGAAGAAGAAGAAGAAGAAGAAGAGGAAGAAGAAAATGAAGATGAAGATGAGGAGAGAGTAGCAGAGGAGAAGAAAGAAAAGTTGAATTTAGAAGAAGAAAAGAATAAAAGGAAGAAAGAGAGCTTGGTAGTGATGACATATGACACTGATTTTTACAGATTGTCTTCTGATATTGCGAAGGAGACTTGGGTTGTGGGTGGAATCAGAGATCCATTGTCAAGGAGTAAGAGTTGGAAGAGATGATAATTCGGAAGATCTCCAGACACAGATTTGGTTTGCCTCTTTTTCCCTTTTTTTGTTTAAATTTTAATCCTTTTTTTTCCCAATAAGTATTGTTTTTGTTGTTTAGTTCTTGCCTTTTCATTTCACCCTTTTTTCTTCCTTATGTGTGGGAAATTCAATCAAAAGCATAGTTTGAAATCCCAAAATTTTCTGATTTAATGTGTGTTACAATATAGATATTGTACAGAATATGTATCATGTTTCTTTTTAAAAAAATCTTCACGTGTACTTGTATTTATCTCACTTAGTGTTAATTGTAAAAATATAATTTTTTTTTTCAATTTTATATAGTTTTCTTTTCATGTTTGGACTAAAAGTGTGTCGTTGCTTAAGATAGCAAGAATATGATTAGTAACGAAGTGAGAAGAAAATGAGACCTTAGATGGGTCTTGCTCGGTTCAAGTTGGCCTACTTGGGGTTTGGTCTCTAACAATAAATTGAGCCAAGTGGATGCTACCCCGCCCATGTTGAGGAACTGCTAGATTATTTTTGTGCTTTTTTTTTCCTCAAAAATTTTGGAATAGAAAAATAAAGCTAATTTTATTTTATTTTTTTTAAAAAAAAAACATAGTGATTTATGTCCAAAGATCACTTGAAAACAATCCATTCGAAAAAAAAAAAAAAAGATACCATTTAATAATGCAAACCTTAATAAAATTTCTTGCATGAGTAAATAGGCGATGGAAGGATAAATTGCTAATCATATGGCCAAAAATATCAAATCAAGCTGATATTTTTTGTGCATCTAAAAGATGGTTCCCCCCCCCCCTTTTCTTGCGAGGGAAAAATGCAAATTCACTTGGCTATCTTGATACAGGAATCTTGACTCATGAGCACTATGCACTCAATTAAAATATTTTAGACATCTGAAAATTGATAAACTAAAATGTCAGGAAAGAAGAGAAACGCCAAAAAGAGAAGAGACACTATAGGTGGAGGTGTTTTAAAACTAGATTTCTTTGATTTTTCAATAGTAGGTCTGCTTAATAATATATTGTGGCAATTGATGAAATTTCCAAAATGAAAAAAAATATGCATATATAGTCCCTCATGATTGCTTCCCCCTCATAAAAATGATGCTATTTAGAATTGAGTACTAGGGAAAAAAACGATTTCGACTTGTTTCTATTGGGCATGTATCGTGATTAAATTAGTCTTCGATAGCTAACTTTTAACATGATCGAGTCTACTCAAAACTTCTCAAGTGGCCGCGGCCAGTCCAAGGTCCAACAAATTGTTGTTCCTCCATAGTTTTTTGCACCATCAACTAGTCTATGGAAAATTTTCCATTAGTCCACTGATGCAGTTGGGCCTGGTCCCAATTATCACTCGGCTAAGGGAAGCTTACCTTTGGGAATCAAATAGACACACTGGGTATTTATTTATTTATTCAGTAGGTCAGCTTTCCTCAAAATAAAACCTCCATTCTGCATACAACCAACTTGTTAATCCGCTCAGTGTCAGAACCAACAAACACAAATTTCATGGTCACAAGAAAAGGCCGAAACTTGTGCCGTAGCATAGACCCCCCAAAAAGGAAAAAAAAAAAAAAAAAGAATTCTAATTCCACCATCATTACTTAGCTTGAAAAAAAAAAAAAAGGAAATATGCTTTCCAGAACTATAATACGAACACCAGACAGAATCCCGGAGACACGCTCATTTTAACTATGTTGTGGGCTCTCTCTCTAACCAACCCACTATGTTTCAACCTTTTTCGTAGTGAATGAACAATCCAATTACACCAATAAACAAATGGGGGACTATACAAACAAACGCCAAACATTCTTTAATCCAATTGTTAAAAAATAATTAAATAAATCCCTCTTTTTCTTTTTTTCTTTTCAGTAGTTCTAATCTTTGAAGCTGCACTGATGACTGATTCCTTCCTTAGCTGGAACATTATTACCCTTTTGTGTAAAATCATGTTGTTTATGATTACTCTCTCAACTGCTGTAGAGTTTGACTGAGTTCTCTAGCAATTCTGTTTGGTGGCCTGGAATTTCCTTTACGATGGACCCGTTCTTGTATATTTTGAAGGCTGGAACGGAGTTCACACCCTCTAGTTTTGCTATGTAGGGATGTTCTTCAATCTCCACCTGAAAAAAATAAAAGAAGGTTTCAACCAAACATCAGAAGTAATGCTTTCGAATTTTGTTGAAATGGAATGACTAATGAAGAGAAATTAAACCGTGAGGAAATTGACAGATGGGTATCTCTTGCAGACTTGTTCCATGAGCTGCAACCCTTGGTTCTGCTTTGTTCTGTTGCAAAATAGCACTACTGACATTCCTGTCATACACAAGAACAATCAGAACTTTACCCACTAAAGAAAAGTTGTTACTGCTAATTCAGAACTTGACAGAACAATTTTAATTATAATTTTAAGTTACCAGGTAAGGTCACATAGTGTCTGAACCGCTCATTGCTTGAAACAAACACCAAGTTTGAACCAAACTTGGAGTCCTCAATGTTTTCTCCGTGTTGCTTTCTTAGCTGAATCCGTGCCTCAAATAAGGCCCTTCCCACTTCCTCATCCCCGGGAGTTTCTCTAATTAGCATTTCATAGTCATGAACAGAAGCCTCCCATCTCTCCATCTATAAAATCATATCATTTGCAAGATTATTATTTAGCACAAAATGTATCATATCAAATGACGTTATCCACTTTCGCTTTGGTTACTAGAGTGAGTCAGTCACCTTGGCATTGCAATCAGCTCTTCTTAGTCTAGCTTTACTATATGAAGGCCAGACATTGAGAGCTATACTGCAATCTTCTATTGCTTTCTCATATTGTGCAAGCTTCGATCTACAAGCTGCTCGGTTGCATAGCAAAACAGAATTGTATGCATCGTGCTCTAACCCTTCGCTGTATGCAGTGCTAGCTGCAGAAAATTTAGACTCTTTGAAGAGCTGATTCCCGCTTGAGCGTGCCAATGCAACAGCTCTGGCCTTTCTCAGCACCATAGCTACTTCATTGCTTGAATCAAGTTTAGCTGCAATCTGAGCAGCACTCACTGCATCCTCAAATCTATCAGCATCAACCAAACATAAATTAGAACAAGGGGAACACATTATCTTCTGTAGATGCTGAAAAAGGTCTAGATGGTCAAAAATTATCACAAACCTGCCGCCAGACATGTAAACTTGTGCACGGATCATCAGCAGATAAGCACTTCCAACAGGGCCAAAGAACTTAGTACAAGAGTTGACATCAAAATTTGGTGTCTTCATAATAGTGGTGTAGGCCTCTTCATGTCTGTGGAGTCTCAGCAATGCCTCGCCTTGCAATGTATGAATCTGTATGTGAGAAAATGAAAAATCATACAGAAAGATTAGTAAATGATGATAAGCTGTGATGAGATTGGAAAACAATTTTATGGATTTAGGTAGGAGACCTTTGGAGCTAAATCAGCATAGGAAGATATTGCAGCAGCAGACTCTTTGAGCAAAATGTTCCACTCCTTCAACTTTCGTGCCTCATTACATACTAGAATGTGGGCTTGTAAAGCTTGAGCTTGGGCTATGTCATGAGAGTTGGCTTGGGGTCCTGACTGCTCATAGTGATATAGAGCTTTCTCTGCTTCTCCTAATCTGTATTTCAATTATTATTATTTTTCTTTTTTAAAATCCCATAAGGAAACTTCATTACGTTGCTAAAAGTTTGATGTTAATGTAACTCACTATGACAAAGGCCTCATGGTATATATCCTTTATATTTTGCACTTTTATTTTTTCTATTTTCTTTTTTCATTTATCCTGAAATCAAACAGAGTATACCCTGTGCCAAAGAATTGCATACCTGAGATAAAGCGTTGCCAGACGATGATGAGCACGCTGATATGAAGGCTCAATCAGGACAGCTTCTCTGCACTCAAACACGGCCTCCATAGAGCGTCCAAGACCTGTCAAAGCAGCGCTCTTGTTGCTCTTATAAGACGCCTTACTTGGATCAATAGCTATTGCCTGATTGTACAAGGATAAGGCCTCTTCAAATCTTCCTTGCTTGTACTCCTCATTTCCCATCTCCTTCAACACTTCCGCATTCATTTCCCTTGATCGCCGCTTCTCATCATTAGCCCTCCTCACTATGTTTCCCATGGAAGAATAACTTTGGAGAATGCTATTCCTGCGCTTGGGTGTGTTGGAGCTAACTTCTTCTCCTATGTTTTTCATTGATGACCTTGTAGTTGTAACAACCTTGCTTATGTTACCCATTTGACCAGACTGTGAACGAATGACGAGCATTTTATTAAGCTCATCGGCTGAGCCAGCTGAATTCCTCTGCTGTCTTCTTTTGTTGGCAAATTCTTGGCTTGAACCAGTAGAAGATGAAGTCGAGCTCCGTCTAGCATCAGAAGGCCTTGGTGGTTCACTTTCATGATTCGGAGGAGGCTTCGGATGAACTAAGGCAGTCTTTTCAGTGGATTTGGCATGTAGTTTTGGTTCTTGCTCGGTCAAGCTTTTTGGGTTTTGCAGGGGTTTTCTCTGTTTCAACTTGGATTCATCTCTTTCATGTTCTTTCCCTGCTGTATTATTTATGGCACCCAGAGAGGATTTTCGCGGCCATAGGCTTCGACATTGAAAAATGCCGCCTAAGCCACAGCCAAATTCAGCATCCAAAGTGTACTTGGCAGTTTGAGCCATGACTGTTTTTCAAAAATCTTTGCTTCTAAAAATATGACCACTTAGGAAAGTAATCTTTAAACTGGATAGAACTTGGAAGTCAAGATATTGGGAAGGAAAGATGTAATGTATGAGGATATGATAAAGAAAAAAGAACCAAGCAATAGCTTGAAAGAGGGGTTTTATTGGAAGCCAATGGCATGATCCACGGAATGTGTGGATAAATATATATAGCCTGTTAACCTCCTAGAGTGCCCATCAAGGAACCTACTTTTATTCCCTTTTGCTATTGTGGAGATGGAGATAGAGATTAACATTTTTAAAATGCAAAGAGAGAGTGACCCACTAACAAAAAGACAAAAAAAAAAAAAAAATCCATTGATTAATACATTGATGTATGACATTACAATGACCTTCCCAAATACTTAAGCAAAATTAAAAAATAAAATAAAATAAAATAAAAACAACCTTCCGAAAATTCATACAAATTGCAAATAAAAGGGTAATACATCCAAAAAGGATCAATAGATAAAATGATCGAATTTAAGTAATTAAAAGTAAAATGTAAAATTTCCAACATAAACAACTATATAATTGATATATTTTTTTATTTTACATGTTAATTTTGTTTATTCAATTATGATAAGTCAGGAACAAAGAAAAGGGTCACAACCACGAGCATGGACTTATTAATTTATGAATTGTAATAATTGCCCATCCGTGTGATGCCTACCTTCCTCCTCCCCTTCCTAGTTGGGTAGAGGATTATGCATCCTGATTTTTCTAAGCAAGTGATGGGGGCACATATAATGGAGAGTACGGTCTCCTACAGTGTTGCGTTTGGGATCACAACTTGGATGAAATTTTTGAGATTCGATGTTTATTTTTGTGGCTGCATTAATGGGATTTTATGTTTAATCAGAACACAAAAAAAAAAAGGAGCCAGTCGGTGCCGGCTGGGGTGAGCTCCCGGACATAATGTCCATCCCTAAATAGACCCCACTTTGACTAGGTTTGTTGCCCTTTGCCAGCCTTGGCTTTGTTTCAATTGCCCTAGGCTTCAACCCAACATTTCATCATCAATTCACCCACCACCAGCTTGAATGACCATATTCCAAGTTTTCTGATTAAAGATGCATATTTTATTTTATTTTTTTTTTACATCAATCATAAAAATCGTGAAAATAAATATACTCATGAAATAAATTTAAACACTACATCTCTACAAAGACAGTTGAGTAAGTGTTCTTTACCACTCGTGTGGCATACTTTTTTGTATTGAATTGGGAGACCACTCTATCCATCTATTAAATTAATAAATGAAATAAAATCCCAAGTTTTAAATTTACTTTTCATTCCTTTCATCCTCTACCCTGAGCTTCATGAACTGAAGTTGAATCAGTGACGGTTCAATCACCATCTGGCAGCAAGTTTGAGATGCCATAAAAGGCAGTATTCAGACAAAATGTTTTGAATTTGTTGTGAACACCTATATCTAACTACTATATGATAATTGAATTATGACAAGCTAAACTTTATTACCTATCCCAGCAACTACAATTAACTAGTTATTAAAGTTGTTTTAATATTTTGAAAATTACAAATTCAAATTCATGAAATTAGTTCTATGCTCGTAGGGTGTGGAGCTCTTATACCCACAACAGAAAACTTTCGTGCACTGTGATCTTGTCAACAAAATTGTCACATGAACAACTCAAATTACTTTTATAAACCTCTTAGTTACCATGACCTCACCAAGAAAAAAGGAGGGGAGTGGGAAAGCAACTTAGCTGAAGTCAAGTTCAGATGAATTTGAAAGAAGCTAGCTAATTCGAGTCGTTTTAGTTAATTAATGAGAAAACCCCCACCTTAATCATGTGTTAGTCCTTGTTTAATTGTAGTTGTTGTTTGGTGAGTACATGATTATCAACAATGTTGTTGGAGGCTAAGTTCGTAGCAATTCTTGATCTGCCGACAAAGGACAAAAATTCTATCATTCCTTTGTGTGACTGAAAGAACTGGGATAGAGACTGGCAACAAAAAAATTTTGTCAGATAATCTAATCCGCGAGAGAGAGAGAGAGAGAGAGAGAGAGAGAGAACCACGTTTGCTTAAAATCTTTAAAAGAAGTCAAAAGTTAACAACTGGAGACACAGGAGAGAATCTTTTGTATTTTTTCTATTTTTTAATTATGTCTTCTTTAAAATTTTTATAGAATTAGTTCAACTTGATTTTTCGTGGACTCTTCCTTAACCAAAATTCTTTTGCCATCTGTCGGTGTGTGGCATCAAGAATCTTTACCTTATCTCGCCTGCTCACGAATTCAGATAATTTGGACGTCTCATATTTAGACCTCGTATTTTTGAGTAATTAATACAAATATTTCTGTTGGATTAATATATTAGAACCCTAATAAAAAATAAGGATTATAATTGTTCTATATTCGCAAACATAGTGGTTTGGTTCAATGCTTGTTGCAATTTTCCATCAACACCCATTGGCTTGATTTGATTCTGTCCAACACCAGTGAACATTTTTAATTCTTTCATTTTCTGAAATGAATTTAGACTATAATTAAAACAATTGCACACCCCAATTGCTAAAAACGTTTAACCTCAATAATATGAACCAGGGATATGAGATTAATTAATTAAGAAATTATATCCATGTCTTACAGATAAAGCCTAATCTTCTAGAGTTGGGACTCTTTCCAGTCTAATGTTTGACAATAAGAAATATTATATTGTCAACGAACTTTAACTCAACTGGCACCAGTCTCTTCCTTCTTTTCCAAAATCTCGAGTTCAAACCTCCCTAATGTATATATAAAAAAAAAGAAATATTATAGTCTAAGTGAAATTTCATCAGGACTGTGACAAGGTACTTGTAGTTGGTTCAAACAAGCGTGTGGACTTTGCAATATTTAATTACGAGCAAGTTGCAATTAATTTATGAATTTTAAGGTGCTTTGATATTATTAATAGCATACCTGGTTAGTTTAATAGAATATGACGTTAAATCTTTTAATTAAGATTTTGAGTTCGACTCACAATTTGAATATGAAACATTAAGAGGGTAATTCTCTGAATGAATCACTATAAGTCTTATATCAGATTAGTTGAAACATGATTTCGAATACTGATTGATATAGAAAAAAAAAAAGATATTGTCAATAGCATTGGAAGGAAAAACAAGAATTGAAAAGTAATATTCTAGTTGTTGATTAGGTAACCAAATATATCTGCTATACTTTCTAACTCCTCGTTAAATAAAATTAAGATGTCTCCTTTAGGACCGTAGCTTATAAAAAGCAATATTTATAATATTAAAATTTAAAAAAGGTTAATGACACATCTTTTTATGAACTTAAATTTTTTAAAATGATAATAATTATACAACCTATAAAATGAATTTAAATTATATTAGACCTCTTTTTCGAGTGATTGAATGAAATCGTCCAACACCTGAAAGAGATCGTTGATAACAACTCACTCATTTTACAAATTTAAACTTTTAAAAAAAGATGATAAATATATAAAAAAAAAATATAAGATATAACTCATATTATTGATGTAAAATTCAATTAAGAAACCGGTTATTGTGAAAATAGTTATTCAAATCCTAATATTATCTTGAAATAGTGACAGGGACCCTTGTCCTACTGTTGTCAATTGTATTCCTATCCTTTTAATTCGTAAAAAGAAATTGTGGATGGAACTGATTCTAATCACAAATCAATATACGTATATTTTATTAAAATTTTAAATTTCGTTAATTTATATCTGATATAATACTTAACATTATACGATTTAGAATATTGTAGGACTTGGTCACAAATTTCAGTCAAATGATGTGGAGAATTGTCAGATTATAGGTGTATGTGGGGGTTGGCGCCCCATACCACTGAAACGTGTGAAGGCGGATGGTTGATGCCCAAATCCGGAAAAGGCGTAAAGAAGACAAATGGGTCGGTCGGATCATAAATACCAGAGGAATGACATTGAATTGCGTGCAGCAAGGCTTTCCCTAATACAGCCATCCTAAAGAGATTTAGACATTGACATGTCATGCTACCGTATCATGTTAATTTGGATTCACCAGAGAGAGAGAGAGAATCTTATTTTTGATGTGAAAAATCAGGTTGATGTCATACGTTGAGAATTTGGGTATCTAAAAAGGGAAGAGATTGTGGCACTTGGCGAGCATAGAAATAGACTTGAGAGGCAGGGATAAGTGGGAAAGGTAAGAGTGGAAATGGGATACGTATAATCTGTGAAAAGGTTTGCACGTGCAATATACGTAAAGATGAACAGACTACTCACGTGATCCAATGCAGTTAGACTTGCAAAATCAATACAATTTCAGCTTCCAGCGTAAGCATTCCCTCGTGGCCTACGTGGGTCTCATTCGTTTTACTTCAAAGCAGGACAAACTTCAACCAGACATTCACTCAGTCTACTCAAAGTTTACACTCTCATCTCTCTCTCTCTCTCTCTGTCTCTCTCTCTCTCCTTTTCGAGAAAAACACCAGGTTCTCGATAATTGTGTTAGATCATTAATCTAATATTGAATTTAATTATGTAAATATATACTGTCAAATCCATTAATTAAGCTCATATGAAATGATCTGATAAATTAAGAAAATTCGATAATTTGGGTATCTCAAAAAATATGAAAATAAATTAATGTGTAAATACCAATAGACATTTACTATTTATGATGGGTTAAATAGGGAATGTCGAAAGGTGACTTGAAGATAACAGGAAAGTTATCTAAATTCATGTGAATTTAGTAAGGTAACTAGAATAAGCTAAATAGGTAAATTCTGTTATGAATTTGAAAGTAAAGGTCATCCCTACAACTATAAATAGGGTTATGGTTTCCGGGTCAAAGTATCACTCTTCTCTCTAATACTCCATCATATAAAGAGACTCTGTGAGATTACTTTTGACCTGGAAGGCCGTACCCGAATTCTGTCCAGATGAAAGTCGAATCAAGACTTCAATTTTCGGCTATGGAATCAGGTATAATTTCGATCCATTTATCTTTCAATTTCAATTTAATTAAACCTTTAATTCCAATGAATCAATACTATGATTGATATATATATTTTTTTATATCAAATTATTTTCCTAACAAGTGGTATCAGAGTCACTCGTGTTTGAGTCATTGGAATTTGTTTTTATGCATGTTTTAAGATTCTTTCATGATTTTTTGTACTATATGAATTTTGAGAATATGCATGACTTTTTATATATTTTTTTAATTTAAAAATTTTGGGTGTGGATTTGAATTAAAAATAAAAAAATAAAAAGTTTTCATCAAGTCGATATTCAGTTTTATCAAAGTCGACATTAAGTTTCATTAAAGTCGATTTCTAGTTTTTCGTTAAAATCGGTATCCGGTATTTTTTTTTAATATATATATATTTGTGCCTTTTTTTGTTTTGGATCTTTCCAACATTAAAAAAGGGAGCCCTGCACGAAAATCAAAAGAAGCATACAGCAAGTCTTCACAAAATTTACTTTCCTTTTTTCTTATTTTTTATTGGGCAATTTTTTTTTTATAGAAAGTTGACCATTTTTTAAGAATCTTTAAGATTTTCAAAAAAAAAATTGATTTAAGGATATTAGTATCTCAAAAGTAACTTTCGATTCATTAAGTTTTGAAAAAATTTTTTTTGAGCAATGGACTTTATTAAAAAAATAAAAAAATTGAAAGTCAAAGATTTATGGTATTTTGAGACTTTTTTTTTTTTTTTAGATGTCATTATTTATGGTATCTTTTTCTTTAATAACTGTAAATCTAATTTTGGGAATTATTTGATTTTGAAGAGTATCTGATTGGTTTCTTGTAAGAAACTTTCAGAATTTGAGAAAAAAAAAATCTCAGGTTTCAATTTTTTCTTTTTTTTTTAAGGCTTGACTTCCCAATTTTAGAATAAAGTTTTTAAAAAAAAAAATGATTTTTTTAAGCAATTCAAAAAAATTTTTTTTTTGGGATTTCAATTTCTTTTTTTCTTTTTTAAGTATGACTTACTAATTTCAAATGAAAACTTTCAAGTTCTAACAAAATAGAATTTTTTTTATTGCAACTCCACGTCACAAAAGGAATATATATAAATAAATATATATATACATATATACTTTTAATATATATATATATATATATATAAATTTTTATGGGCCATTTTGGGTCCAAACAGACCAAACCCTGGGTATAAAAGTTTTGGAACTCATTTGACTCAATTGAACCCATTTTTCATCCTTATCATTTTTTTAATATCCCTTTTATGTTCAAAATTGGTTATTCTTTTAGTATGCGATGGCATGAGACATGTCTAGGAAAGTTCTGTCAAAAAGACGGGGATAAGTCTAAGGCTGGCTGGTTCTTAAGCGGTTCTAAATGAACTCACCACTTACCTGGGAACTTTTCTGGTGTCATCTGCTACAGAACGAGGATTGACCAAGTTTTGGATCAGTTGCCGACAAAAGGCGAAAACTTTGATTTTGTGCCGACAATGAAAGTATAAGGATAGAAAAGAAAGATAAAGGATGTAGATTTGGTAAAATTGGATCATTATGGGCCCAATTTAAAGTTAATAAAATTGGGTTTTAAATAACCCAATTTTCAAGAAATTGAGTCCATCAAGATAAATTGAAAATTTTTTCGATTACGGATATTGTTCAAATATGAGTATGATTTTGTATATATTTCGAAATAAATTAATTAAAACAACATGTCACCAAAGTGATCTCTTTTGTGGAAATTAATTTATTTTTGGGATATAAAAGGTTATGTATATGCTATTCATGTGGATACCGATCGGCCCTGTATTTGACAGAATTGCATGTACATCTTGTGGTAATAAATACGTGATAATTTTTCGGTTTTATATGTGATCAATTTATCGGCCCAAAGGAATGTAGTTGATTGATATGTTCTCATTGTCAGTGTTTGATTACTACACAAAGATACCATTTACAAATTAATTATTTTGTCCAAAGATAAAATATTAATGGAGTTATCGGTATCGTATGATGGAGATTTCTCATATTTGAATGCATTTAGTTTTAAAGTTCCATTTGAACATATATTGATTATCGTTCTCCGTTTTTTTATAGTTAACGTTATTCTCACCAATATCAATGCCCAACTTAATTCCATTCCTACGTTGAATGACTCAAATTTCAAATCATGGCGAGAAAATCTTTTGATTATTCTCGGAGTTATGGATATGAACTTTGCGTTACGGACTGACTGTCCTCCACCAATTACAGATAAGAGTACCTCTGATAAAAAGAGGGAGTTTGAAAGGTGGGAGA
The DNA here is from genome assembly GCA_037126225.1 of Dillenia turbinata. Lineage (NCBI taxonomy): Eukaryota > Viridiplantae > Streptophyta > Magnoliopsida > Dilleniales > Dilleniaceae > Dillenia > Dillenia turbinata. The sequence goes on from JBAMMX010000005.1 coordinate 10,524,379, forward strand.
GGTCGAACCGCATAAGTCTAATAATTATGAAACGGGTCATCCCAGAAACATTTAGGGGCACAATATCTGAGTCTGCTATGACAGCCAAAACTTTCCTTAAAGTTTTTGAGAAACAATTTGTCAAGAATGAAAAGATTGAAACCAGTACACTCTTGACAAATTCTATCTTAATGCGGTATAAAGGTCAAGAACACTTGACCATTAAGGACAAGAAAAGGAAAGAAAAGGAAACAGGATAAGGATGCTGCTATGTTCCTTAGTTTGGTTTGTTCTGAAGTTAATTTAACTTCGGTACTAGGACACACTTGGTGGCTAGATTTCGCTGCAACCACTCACATCAGTGTGTCCATACAGGGTTGTTTAAATTGCCAACCGCCAAATGATGGTGAAAATTACATCTACGTAGACGATGGCAATAAAGTTCCAGTTGAAACCATTGGAAGATTTAGATTATTATTAAAGACCGGATTTTATTTGGATTTATACGAAACATTTGTGGTGTCGTCTTTTAGACGTAATTTGATTTCTATTTCTGTATTAAACAAATTCGGTTTTACTTGTTCTTTCGGAAATAGAAAAGTTAGTTTGTTTTTTGATTCAAAATTAGTTGGTTCCTGTTCTTTATTAGGATCTGATAATTTTTATTTACTTGATACCATGGCTTGTTTTAATGAATCTCTGCAAACTAGTACTCGAAGTGTAAAGCGAAAATTAACCAATGAGAATTCCTCCTCATTGTGGCACAAGAGATTGGGTCATATCTCCAGACGGAGAATACAGAGACTGTGTCAGAAGGAATTCTTGATTCTCTTGATTTCACAGATTTCGATATTTGTGTAAATTGTATAAAGGGAAAACAAACCAATAAAAGGAGTTTTGAGGCCAAGAGGACTTCAGACGTCTTAGAATTGATTCATACGGATATCTGTAGACCATTCCCTTCGGCTTCTTGGAATGATCAACGATATTTTATCACGTTCATAGACGACTATTCAAAATATGACTATATTTATCTCCTTATAGAAAAGCCTCAATCTTTGGATGTGTTCAAAATCTATAAGGCTGAAGTTGAAAACCAACTCGGTAAAAGAATTAAGAAAGTCTGATCTGACCGTGGTGGAGAATACTATGGGAGAAATGATGGATCAGGTGAACAACGTCCAGGACCGTTTGCTCACTTCTTAGAGAAATGTGGTATAGTCTCATAGTATACCACGCCTGGCTTACCTACCATGAATGGTGTTGCTGAAAGACGAAACATGACTTTTCAGAATATGGTAAGAAGTATGATAACTCATTCTGCCTTACCTGAGTCACTCTGGGGAGAGGCACTCAAGGCTGCAGCATACATCCTGAATAGGGTTCCTACTAAGGCAACTACCAAAACCCCTTATGAACTTTGGACAAGCAGACATCCTAGTCTGAAACATCTGCACGTTTGGGGTTGTCCAGCTGAGGCTAGGCCTTTTAGGCCTAATGAAAGGAAACTGGATGTTAAGCGGTTAGTTGCTATTTTGTAGGATACTCTAAAAAATCTAAGGGGTACAAATTTTATGATCCCACAAATAAGGTCATCTTTGAGTCGGGAAATACCCAGTTCTTTGAGGATGTTGAGTTTGCGGGGGAGATATGGTTAGAGACATTGTCTTCCAAGAGAAATATGTTAATATTCCCACAGGTGATATTGGACTTGATCAGATTTCTATCTCTAATCCTGTTCAAAACACATCAGAATCAGACAATGTTGGAGAACCCTCCAATTCAGAAGAACAAACTTTACACTCTCAAGAACCTATGCCATTAAGAAGATCTACTAGAGAAAAAAGAAGTGCAATTCCAGATGATTATGTTGTATTTCTTCAAGAACATGAGGTTGACATTGGAGTGATGGAAGATGATCCAATCAATTTCCGTCAAGCCATGGAATGTTGTAACTCTCAAAAGTGGATCGATGCCATGAATGAGGAGATGAAGTCCATAAAGGACAATGACGTTTGAGATCTTGTTCCATTGCCTGAAGGTGCGAAACCCATTGGTTGTAAATGGATATTTAAAACCACAAAGGACTCAAAAGGCAATGTGGAGAGATATAAAGCTCGTCTTGTCGCAAAAGGTTTCACACAGAAAAAAGGCATCGATTATAATGATATTTTCTCTCCGGTTTCTTCGAAAGACTCTTTTAGAATTATAATGACATTAGCGGCACATTTTAATCTTGAGTTACATCAGATAGATGTGAAGACGACGTTTCTCAATGGTGATATTGATGAAACAATCTATATGTTGCAACCAAAAAACTTTGTGTCGGTAGATCCAAAGAATATGGTTTGCAAACTTAAGAAATCCATATATGGATTCAAGTAAGCATCTCAACAATGGTATTTTAAATTTCATCAAGTGATCATCTCATTTGGTTTTGAGATGAATTTAGTTGATGAATGTATATACCATAAATTCTGTGGGAGTAAGTATATTTTTCTGATTTTATATGTCGATGACATATTTCTTGCCAGTAACGATAAAAACCTATTGCATGAAACCAAGATTTTTCTCACTAAAAAATTTGAGATGAAAGATCTTGGGGAAAGTTCTTTCGTATTGGACATTCAGATACACCGAGATTATTCTCAGGGTATTTTGCAATTGTCCCAAAAAGGATATATTGAAAAGATTTTAAAGAGATATGGCATACAAGATTGTAAACCAGGTGATACCCCCATGGCTAAAGGAGACAAATTTAGTCTCAAACAGTGCCCCCAAAGTGATATTGAGAAACGGGAAATACAAAAGATTCCCTATGCGTCAGCAGTAGGGAGTTTGATATATGCTCAAGTATGTACGCTTTCGGATATTGCGTATATAACAGGAATGTTGGGTAGATACTTAAGCAACCCGGGAATAGACCATTGGAAAGCCGTCAAACGGGTCTTGCGGTATCTATAGAGAACGAAGGAATATATACTCACATATCGGAGGTCGGAACGGCTTGAGATCAATGGATATACTGACTTCGACTTTGCGGAATGCCAAGATAGCATGAAATCTATAACATGCTACATCTACATACTAGCGGGAGGAGCCATTTCTTGGAAGAGTGTTAAACAGTCTCTTATAGCATCTTCCACAATGGCAGCAGAATTCATAGCGTGTCATGAGACATCCAACCATGGAATATGGCTACAAAATTTTGTCACGGGACTATAGATAGTGGATAGCATTCACAAACCACTCAAACTATTTTGTGACAATAAATCGGCAGTCCTTTATTCTAATAACAACAGGAGCTCGACAAAGTCCAAACACATAGACATCAAGTTCCTGGTTGTTAAAGAAAAAGTACAGAGTGGTCAAATATCTATAGAACACATAGGAACAGACTCCATGATTGCGGATCTGCTTACAAAGGGTTTACCACCCAAAGTATTCCTTGAACATGTTGCTCGTATGGGTGTAATACCACTTAAGGATGTACAGTTTTAGTGGGAGTTTGTAATGTTCTATTGATTCAGTTATTACAATTAAGTTTTGCAAAAATAAAGATTCAGTTTTTTATTCACTCTGAATTGATATGATCTCGTTAAAGAGGACCAGTTGGAAATAGGCATGTTGAAGATCACATTGCATGACATTTCCATATTACGCATCCATATCATAATCTCTGTTATTCGGTTATATCGATTTACGTGACCATTAATGGTTGAGTTACGAAAGAAATGTAACAGAAACCGCCTTGATCCTAAGTTGATATGATTGATGGACCGAATTGGTTGTAAATATATTTCAATATTGACAGAAAAGTTGAGCTCATTCAGTCATTTCGCAATTACATAATTTTAAGGTTTCACATATAGTCCAAGTGGGAGATTGTTGGATCATTAATCTAACATTGGGCTTATATGTTCAAATAATTATGTAAATGCATATTGTCAAGCCCATTAATTAAGCCCATATGAAAGTGATCTGGTAAATTAGGAAAATTCAGTAATTTGGGTATCTCAAAGGATATGGAAATAAATTAATGTGTAGATACCAATGGACATTTACTATTTGTGATGGATTAAATAGGGAATGTCGAAGAGTGACTTGAGGATAGCAGGAAAGTTACATAAATTCATGTGAATTTGGTAAAATAACTGGAATAAGCTAAATAGGAAAATTCTGTTATGAATTTGGAAGTAAAGGTCATCCTTACAACTATAAATAGGGTTATGATCTCCGGGTCAAAGTATCACTTTTCTCCCTAATACCTCATCATATAGAGAGATTCTATAAGAATACTTTTGACTTGGAAAGCCGTACCTGGATTCTGTCCAGATGAAGGTCGAATCAAGACTTCAATTTTCGGCTATCGAATCAGGTATAATTTCGATCCATTTATGTTTCAATTTCAGTTTAATTAAACATTTAATTCCAATAAATCAACATGATGATTGATATATATATATTTTTTATATCAAATTATTTTCCTAACAAATTGTTGATGGTTCAACAAGAAGATGCATCTTGACTAGAGATGAACATTCAGTTGGCCATTTTTTTTAAGGTTCTTGGGTCCCAAAAAATTTAAGATGTTTAGTGTTGTTTTACCCAAACTTTTGGATCGCAAAATTTCCTCAAATTTTTGAGTTGTGAGAATTGAATTGGGTATGCTTAGTTTCAAACTTCGGGATCACATATAACCTTAACAATGCACAATGATGGGTGTGCTTGAAATTATAAACACAAGTTTAGTCATAGTATTACAACTATTGTTATTTTGGTAATTTATACAACCATTGTTAATGGCTCAACTTTTCAAATTACGAACCCATGTTTAATCATAGTATTACGACCGCGCTTTTGAAAGTAAGATTTGGGGTGTCACTGGGGTCGCACTTTTGTCAGAGATCAGACCGAATAGAAAGTTAATCCAAAAATTTTTGAGCAACCCCATAAATAAATAATAAATTAAATAAATAAGAAAAATAAAATAACAAAATATAAAATAAAGAAATAGACAAAATTTATATGGTTCGATCAAATAGATTTACGTTCAGAACAGAATCTCACTATCAAAAAAGAAAATTATAAATATCTTAAAAAAGTGTTCCTAGACCTAAAAGACCATTATACAAAAAAAATTACAAAAAGAAACCTTAAAAGATCAACTGTTTTTTACTAACCCATTTAGATTGATAATACATAAAACCTTCACAAACCCCATTTACTTATACATGAATTTTGAGGATGCTTCTTTGCTCCAAAACAATGTTAGATAACATGAGGGAGAGACTCTTCTTCATAGGCGATGTGGGATTAGAAAAAATAAGGATGAGCCGCTTAACAAATCTCCATCTTGATAAATTTTAATATTAACAAATAACAAACATATTTCACATTCTCTACAAAAGATTCAATAGCATAACAGTGAATACCAAACAAAACAAACCAAATACTGTTTGAATTTGTAAACTGAATGAGGTTTCATAAATATATCAGCAAAATTGTCTTCTGAATTTGAACAAACAATTGTACACACCATACTGTCAATTGCACTAAAATATGGAACTTGTGCCATAAAATTCTTCTCTTCAACCGACTGTGATACATGAGTAGCAAATAGTCTAAAATGGCAATCAAGAGAAATACTCAGGAAATTAGCATTGTCCATGCCAAACCTTTCCAGAATTTTCTCAAAATAATTATTTTGGTTCAAGAATAATTTTCTAACTTCTTGAACTTAATTTTCATATCAAGAATATTTTTAACTGCTCTCAAATTTTTTATATCAAATTCACTGTTTAATTGTAATTTCAAAGTGAATAATTTTTATAAATTTTTTACAACAATAAATATGTTATAAAGTAACAGATAAATACAAGACCCATAACTTCACTTCCAGAAGAAAATACAATTGTCACACATATTTCTTAAATAACCATAAATGAAAATTAACATATATCTGGTATTTTTCTTAAACTGAACACTAATGATGAGGTTGTAACTAAACCAATAATAGTAGACTTTTGTAGAGAATATAATTTACCAGAACTTTAAGTTTTCATAATAGCATGAGCACCACTAAACACTTTCATAACTCCACCTTCAATTGTGTGTTTGCACCCAAAAGTCTCTATGGTGTCTAAAAAAAATGATATTTTTCTTCAAATTAGGAACGTGTCTAACATCAGTAAGCATTTACACAATACTATCATACATTTTAATTCGAACTGTATTCTTACCAACAATATTAGAAATAGTATCATTTTCCATAAAAATAATTCCACCATTGACGGATTTATAGGTAAAAAACAAATCACTGTTGGGACACATGTGATAAAAATAAACCGAATCCAAAATCTATTCATTTTTAGATTTTATCCTATCATCAGTTACATAGAAAATATTTTTATTTTCTTCATCTGCCACAATACTAATTTTGACAATCTTAATGATTTTCTCATCAGATTTTTTCTTTTACTTATTTTTTAACTTAAAATAATTGGATTTAACGTATTCTAATTTGTGACAATAATTGTACTTCAAATTTTTATATTTAGATCTGTTATTCTCAAATTTTCTTTTATCAATTCTACCCTTAACAACTAATCAATCAACTTGACTACCATTGATTTTTCTATTAATGTCTCTATCAATATTCTCTTTAAATTTTAAATTAGATTTAATTTATTGATACGAAATAATTTTTTTACCATAAATTATAATATCATAAAAATATTTAAAGAAATATGGAAGATAACATAATAATAAAAAGGCTCGATTCTCATCATTAATTTTTAAATCTATATTCTCCAAATCCATAATAACAAATTCAAATTTATTAAGATGAGAGAGTATAGATGTACATTCTACTATACGTAATATATACAAACTTTGTTTTAGATAAAACATATTCTCAACTGTTTTCTTCATATACAAAACTTTAAACTTATCCCACGTGGCTTTGGCCGTGGTCTCCAAGTAACCTCTCGTAAAATCTCATTAGAGAGGTTTAAAATAATCCAAAATCTCGCCTTTTTATCTATCACAGCAAAATTTACATCTATCATACTAGCTGATTTAGCCTCTATCCCTTGTAATGACAAATCAACTCCGTCTTGAATCAAAATGGTCTCCATTTTAAGTTGTCACATACCGAAATTGACATTTCTGTCAAATTTTTTGATCACAATTTTTGTTATTGTCATGTTGTTAAAATAATTATCCAAAAACTTTCTCAGAATAACTAAAATAGTTTTGATACCAGTTTATTAGGATCAGACCGAATAGGAAGTTAGCGGGAAGGTTTTTTAATAACCCAATAGACAAATAACAAAATAATAAATTAAATAAATAGAAAAAATAAAATGATAAAATATAAAATAAAGAGAGAGACAAAATTTACGTGGTTCGATCAAATAGACCAAGCAGAATCTTATTATCAAAGAAAAAAACTACAAATGTTTTAAAAAAGTGTTCTTAAATCCAAAAGACCATCATACAAAAAAATTAATAGAAGAAAAACTTAAAAAATAATAAAAGAAAAACTTTAAAAAAAAAAAGGAATTTATTTTTTTTTTTTTTTTTTTTTTTTTTTAATTTTTTTTTTTTTTTTTTTTAATCTTAAAAAGTTTTTTTTTTTTTGGAAAAAAAATAAATTTTTTTTTTTTTTTTTTTTTTTTTTTTTTTTTTTTTTTAAAAAATTTTTTTTTTTTTTATTATATGAGGAGATTTTTTTTTATTTTTTAAAAAAAAAAAAAAAAAAAAAAAAAAAGGGTATGGGAGAGGATTTTTTTTTTTTTTTTTTTTAAAAATATATTTTATTATTTTTTTTTTTTTTTTTAAAAAAAAAAAAAAAAATTTATATTTTTATAAAAAAAAAAAAGATTTTTTTTTTTTTTTTTATAAAATTATAAAAAAATTAAAAAAATTTTTAAAAATTAAAAATTTATAAAGAGGAATTTTTTAATATATAAAAATTAAAAAAAAAAAAATTTATTTTTTTTTTTTTTTTTTTTTTTTTTTTTTTTTTTGAAAGGAGAAAAAAATAAAAAAAAAAATTATTTTTTTTAAATTAAAAAAATAAAGGAATAAAAAAAAAAAAAATTAAAATTAAAAATATATTATTATATATATATATTATTTATATATTTTTTTTTTTATTTTTTTATATTATTTATATTTTTTTTTTTTTAAATATAAAATATATAAAAAATTTTTTATTTTTTTTTTTTTTTTTTTTTTTATATGGATAATTTTAAAAAAAAAAAAAAATAAAAAGAGGGGGATAAAAATATTTTTAAAAAAAAAATAAATTTATAAAATAATTTTAAAAAAAATAAATTTTATTTTAAAAATTTTTTAAATTTAATTAAAATAAAAAAAATTTAATTAAATAAAAATAAAAAAAAATAAAAAAAAAAAAAAATATAAAATAAAAAAAATTAAAAAAAATTATATATAAAAAATTTTAAATTTTAAAAAACTTAAAAATAAAAGAAAGACTTAAATTGAACCACTTTCTGTATTGGAGATTTACAGCATTAGTGAAGTAAATACAGATTAAGATCCCAAAAATATAAGATTGGTAAACCTAATTTCAGACCACTTAATGCAAGAATTATAATTAAGGGTTAAAAGAACTCTACTGGATTCTGGTTTCAAGACTTTTCACTGCAGGTAATTTCCTGTGAAATTCCCAACTATGTTAAAGTTTTGAGCCTAGAGAAAGAAAATAATGTCTTAAAATGCAGCAAATCAAATGGTTAAAAAAAAAATTATATGATTTTTCTAGTCACTTCATTTCGAAATATATATATATACATTTTTAATTAGAAAAACAAGTGCAAAACATCGTATTTAATTAAATCCCATTATTTGAAGCAATTAAAATAATTTTGGAATTTAATTCTAGATTTGTAATTTAACAACGTTAGTTAAATAATTATGTTAAAGTTTACAAATTCCAGTAAAGTTCATAAATTCGAATTAGAATTGAATATTATGAAATTCCAAATACCACCTTATAAAACCCATTATTATTTTCTCACTCCACTTGGTTACATATACTCGAAAAGTTGAAGCATTGTGTTACTTTTTCTGGTGGAGTGAGTGCTAGCTAATGCCGACAGATCAACACTTTATATCGAATCTTGCTGAATGCACAAAGGGTTGGGGCAGATTAAATGGCGGACCGCATCTTGCCCTAACAATCACTTGTTGAATATTGTGCTTATAAAAAAATGGCATCTGAATTCGAAATTTGACATGCAACAATAAAATTCCCTTTTTGTTTTTATTTATCCACAATTACATAGAGATGTTGAATCAAGAACACATTTTAAATGAGATTTAGGGGGGAGAGAGAGAGAGAGATTGTAGAAAATAATTAGACATTGGCATGTTCCAATTTGAGTATCTAGTGCCAATTACACCCAGCTAAATTAATCTCATGCAGTTCAAGCTGCAAAGTCCATGCAATAAAAATGAGGATTAGGTGCGGGCCCGAGCCAGAGGGCCCCGTCAACCTGCATAACCCAACCCTGAAAATGTAAAGTCATATTCCCTAAAAGATAGGTCCAAAAGGCTAAATCAAAAAAGGCCTGTTTAAATTTCGGGCTGGGCTGGGCTCGGCTAGGCTAGGCTAGGCGCTTGAGAGATTGACCTGGACTTTGGATAATTTGGTGTATATGTTTTTTCTTATTAAAAATTATTGTATGTACTATCTTTCTGGAATTAAAAGAAAAAACAAAATGCGGCGCAGGAAGTATACTTCGATCCTTCCAAGTTGCAGTAACACCTTTCATTTCTTCAAATAATTTCTAACATAATTAAAAAAACCTATTTTAAAACAACTGTAAATTTTTACAATTTCGGATGGAGATTTTAGCCTAGGTAATAAATTTGTTGGATCTACTTGTCCAATACTCATGATTTGCTCCCCGGGGGAGGGGTTGTGTGTAATTTATAATTCATCAATGCTCATGGAAAGAGGCTAAGATTTTTGCTATTATAATTATTTATTATGAAAAATGAAAAAAATAATAACATTAAAAATTGGACCGAGCCTTGAGACTTGTAATACAGGTAGTTCTAGCTGCTGCTGCTGCTGCTGCTTCTTCAAAGCGGAAATAAAAGTCCATAACTAGACTTCTTCGGCCCATCTTAGCAGAGGGGACACATCAAAAAATGGTCCCAAATTTGCCCACAAAATTTACTTAGAAACTTCTCGTCCCCGATCGGGATAGTTCGGGTTCCAGAGGGCCATTAAGGATGCACCAGTTGGCTAGGGGACCAGGTTTTTGGTTAGCCCTCTTTAAATCCCTATAATGGAGGTTCCGTTCCACACATAAAACCGCAAGTCCCCCGAATAAGAAAGGTCTATGATCTCTATTTTTATTTTTATTTTTTTTTGTTACATGATATTCCAACCCAATATTAAAAGTTAAGAGGGGGATTGTGATTACAGGACCGTTTATAATCTCTTTATCATTAAACTAAAGCGGAAGGTATTTAGAGGAAGGTATTTTAGTCATATGTATCATGAAAATATCCTTACTATGTGGACGAAATTTGAATTAGATTTTTCTTTACAAACCCCCCTCCCAAAAAAAAATTCTCCCTAGTCCATGTGTTTGGAAAATTTTATCAATTATTTGAGAGAGTAGTGATGAAAACCAGTGTTCAATGAGAAATGATTCTCACCAATTCTCTCGACAGTTATCTCTATTCAAGTGAGAAATTTTATTAATTTTCTCCCAATTTATCACTTGCAAAATTTCCCCAACTTGTAAGGGTTAAAGCCTTAAAGATGGGAATACAAAGCATAAAACTTGATTGGATCCCCTTAACCTAAAAAAAAATGTGTGGCAGGAGAGTATCACTTTAGAAATAAAGTTAACTTTTATACATAAAAATATATATATATATATATATATATATATATTATTCTTTCTTAAAATATGGTTGAATTAGGGAAAAATTGTTGAACTAAGAAAATTCACTTTTGAGGAAATTTGATTGTTAACTAATTCCCTTTCCAGAGAAAAAGAGAGAGAAAGAGAGAGAGAAGAACATCCCAGAAAAATATTAGTCTTTTTATGTTTTATATTATTTATTATTTTTTTTGCATATATAATTAAAAGCGATAAAATTGTAGCGGGAAAGTATCTCTCCCCCCTTGTTCCCCACAAGTGTTACATTGTATCAAAGCCTAAAAAGCTCTAACATTTTTTTTTTTTTTTAATTCCTTCGTGTCATCATCATCATGGAAGCAATTTCTTCTGCACAAACATCTAATACTTCCGATACATCCAATGCACGAAATTCTGCACTGATCACACCACTTCTCCTAATCTCATTTCTACTAATTCCCCTACCCAACTTCCCTCAAACTCACTCCAGATAATTATCGTATATGGAGAGCTCACACTTCCCCCGTTGCTGCTTAGTTATCGCCTTATGAGCTTAGATTTACAAGAGTATGGCAGAAACTCACTCCAACCAAAAGCCGATGTCCTAAAACGTTTCCTTCTTCCCTAGTATGGCAGAAACTCACAAGAGTACGTTCAGTGTAAAATTATCTAAAAATAAATAATATTTTTAAATCTCATTTCTATTAATGGAATTCAGGTGCTGAACAAAGCATATGTTTCTCAATATTCGGGTGTCTGCCAATTCTTGGCATCAGCTTTTGGATCATCCAGTTCTCATGCAGATTGGGCAGGGGATCCTGATTATCGCTTGTTAGCTTCAGCTTATGTTTTCTATCTTGAGCCTTATCCTGTGTCATGGACTTCAAGAAAGCAGAAGTCAGTTGCTCGTTCCTCCACTGAAGGAGAATGTAAGGCTGTTGCTTCTACTGCTTCTGAGGTTATGCGGGTTCACTCACTACTCAAAGTGCTTGGATACTCCCCATTGTTCCTACTATTTGTGTTGGAAAATGGTAAGGGTCCGCCCATGTGGGTAGATCCAAACCCATTTAAATTTAGATTTGAATTTGTTTGAATGAGGGAGTGGTTATCAAAAACCACTCGTCAACTTCCTCTTCCCCTCAACTCTCTCTCCCTCTTTTTGAATTTGATTAACTTTCCATTTTTTGAGGACACATGTGAATAAGAAAGACACATGTGAATGCGAAAAGTAAAAAAAGGGAGACATTATTGAGAGAATAAAGTGCGTGCATTAGAAAGAGGAAATTCTTCCCACATGGAAATGAGAGACAGAGAGGCTCTTTGATTGATCAATTATTTACTAAAAGGTATTTAGATCGTGAAAAATATAAAATGATCTAATTCTTATGAAATTTTCTAAATTTAGAATAACCAATCATTAAAAGATATAAGTGATTTTAACCCTACTTGAATTCTGGAATTATGCATGAGAAATTGAGTTTGTTGGTTTGTTTTAAAGCCTTTGATTTGTTACAATAAATTGCGACCACTTACACTTATCATAATATTGTTGATCACCCCAAATCAAACATATTGAGATAGATGAATTCTGTGTATAATTTGTTTAGCAAGCACCAATTTTGTGCATCTCATGTTTCATCCGAAACCCCTAGGGGGTCTTTTTACCAAGCCTTTGCCAAATCACCCATTTGAAAGAGGAAGACTCAAGATAGGAATTTTATATGAAGCCCCAATCTTGCAGGTGCGTGATAAGGAAATTGTGAATTCAAAATTAAACTACAATTACTTCTGTTGTACCATTTTATCTCCTAAACTTTAAGAATTGTATTTTATTTTATAAATTCAGATTCTTGTAATCTTTCTGCACATACTGATAAATTACCATATTGAAGCCCTTTTTATACTTTCTTTTTAAAAAAATGTTATGCCACTGGCATGACCCTGTGTACCTTTTTTTTGGTATAATTGACACCATACGGTTATACTAAATGAATGGTAGTCTTCAAGTCCTGGCATCATAGAAAAGTGGAAATGTATGCACCCGAGAAATAAAATGGAATCCTGCCTAAGTGTTGCTGCATGTTCGGCAAATTTTGAAAACAATTGACGAAACCGCATCCTTTTACAAAACAGGGGAAATCCCTTGCATTTCTAGAAGTGTTGAAAGCCATTGTTAAAGGTCTTTGATATGGTGGAAGTATAATGTAGCATGACTAACGGGAATTAACTTGGAATTAAGGTTGTTCCAAATTCAATGACTCATCGTTGCAACCCTATGGTTATTCACCATCTTACACCCAACTTTTATTATTATTATTATTATTATTATTATTATTATTATTATTATTATTATTATTGGGGAGAAAGAATAGTAGAGAGTCACGGAGATTGTTATATTGATCGATTATTACCGAACGAGATTATATCTATTCTAAATATTTAGTTAATATAAATTAATTCTATGATCCCCGAAGGTACACTAAAGTGGTAAAAATATTTTACTCAAGTGTCTTCCATGAGATTAAAGTTTAGTATTTGAAATTTCAACATCGCGTATATATACTTTTACGATTTTTATGATCATTATATAATGAAAAAAAAAAGTAATAAATTAATTCCATCACTATAATCATATTATACTTTTATTTGATACCATAAGCATATTCTATGACCGTATGAATACTATGATCTATCTTGTCCCTTGCGATCATAAACTGTATCATTGTACATCAAAATTAAAATGCCTCCTTACGCAAATATTCCGAGGGCATGTGAGATATTCGAGAGTATGCATCGGAGAATGTAAAAAAAAAAAAAAAGAATCTGACATTTTTTTTCACTTAAAATCAAAGACTGAGATTATGATTGCATTGCATCCTCCTTGTTGTCTGGCTTACGAACCGTAAAAAAAGATACTTTTAATCCCGTGCATGGACGAGTGCTCTTTCGCGTTCCTTGGAGAAAAGGTAATCAATACGCCATTGTCAAATTGGACTTTACTCATGGCTCCCTTACTAAAAAAATATTTTTTTTATTACATGAAAATTAAAGTCCGAATTATGGAGTTAGAGAAAAAAATTGTGATCACTAAACTATTCCTTTAAAACCTATACTAAAAAAGTTATGATATCATTGAATTGATCGATTCATAGTTTTTTAATGAGCAATACATTCTTTTTCTAATTTGTTTTGTTAAAAGGTGAAGAGGGATTATTTATAAAAAAAAAAATGAAAAAGAAACCCAAATGAAAAGCATTCTTGATAAATGTTTTAAGAAAGAAAGAAGCTTGAAATGGTATTTTTAACGGATACCCTGGGAATACTTCCAAAGAATGTCGTTAAAAGTTTTTCAAAACACCAGGGTGAGAAGCTACACTTGCAAGTACTGGATGGATATTTGGTTAGCTACTAAAAATTACATTTTTAATGGGAACAGCAGGCACAGGCAGCGTTCACGTTACGTGTAGACATTAAAGGCGGTAGAGAATTGGAATCTTGTGCGTTTTTAGGTATGGTGTTGGTCTGTGTAGGGTAAGGGCCCAATTAATAAAAGAGAGAATATTACAAAATTGACATACCGTGACCAAATAGATATATCCCAGTTCTACGTCTTTGCCAAAACATACATACATATTCCCAAAATTAATAATGACAAAGTTCCAAATTTTGTACAACAACAACCTTTATTCCAATTTCCTTCACAAGTATTACCCTAATTTAGGAGGGGGGGTTAAAACTAAAAATAGTTACTCTCAAGGTTGTTTTGGTAATCATATCTTCCCTTGCCTTGGAACTCTATGCTATGTTCCCTAATCTCATGAGGGGTGAGGCTAGTTCAATTTGATAATGTAGTGTAATAATTTGACAAGGAATGAATCATTAGAGCTCCTTTGGTAATCGCACACACTTTAATTCTTATCACCCTATGCTATGTTCAGTTTTTAATTAACATAACTTTCAGTTACTTAGTTTTAGGTTCAATTTCAATTTTTTGAAATCTATGTTTATTTAAAATAATGTAAAATAAATTCAAAAAATCCAAGAAAAATTGCATTATAAGCCCAAACCAAGTTTTTTTTTTCATCATCTTACGACCTAAAAATAATGTAATTACAGGTTAAATTTGATTAAAAATTATGCTATAGTTTAAATAAATTATTTCATGGCAAATCAATATTGTATATAAATATATATATATTAAATCTGATCTTCGATAAAGACCACTGGATATTTAAAACCAAATTTTATATAACTTAATTGACCATTTCCACTCAATTATAACCGAATAGAACTCATTCCAAATAATATATATATATATAATCCTTCATCCATCATCGATGATGACAAATAAAATCGACTCCTCTTACTTAATCTTTGGTAATTGTAATAGAGCTAAGTTCAAATATAAGATCTTGGCTGGTGTATGTAATTTATGAGCATCTACTCATATAAATTATCAATATAAATAAAAAAATAACGAGCAAAATTATCAGGATCTTGGATTCGAACATTTTTTATGTATAAAATAAAAAATCAAATCACTGAGATAATAAATTTATGACATGCAACTATATCAAAAAGAATCTGTGTGAATTTGTTTAAAAAGCTTTTTTTTTTGTTCCATCACCACCGGTATCTAAAGTCATATTCTGATTAATTCGATTCGAACATTTACGAAAGTTTTATTTAAGCGGTGACTCTCCAAATGTAATCTCTTACATTTCTAAATTTTGAATCATCTGGGAACATGGAATTTTGTTATTCATGTTCAAAACTATCCACATGAAATTCACACAACAAAAAAATATATTTGTAAGAAATGGTGAGTGTGCTGTGCTCAAGTGCAGCCGGACCACCATTTCCATTAAATAATTTTGAAAGAAAAATTCGCGTATTAATTATTATATTCTCCATCAACTGGTTGTAGCGAACTTTGGATGTGGTTGAACTGATCCATCCATCTCACATTTTCTTCTCACGTTTTCCTCTATGAATATAAAATATAAATTAAATAATAAGAAGGAAACAACCATCGAAATATGGAAGGACAGCGAAATAATATTCCATCGATGCAAAAACAATTACACAAAACCTTATTTCAATAATGATGAGTCATAGATGATATAGAATAAATAATGCAACTAAACAGTCAATGGGCCCGGTCTATTTTAATATTTTTTTTTTCATTTTTAAAAAATATTTTGATTAATTTAAAATCACTCAGAAGTCTCTTATTTGATGAATCTCTAATTTTTTAAAACAGTTAATCAGTCAGTCCCATACAAATTTTTATATATTTTAGACTGTGCAAACATGGTCTATCTGTTCTTTTATTTAAAAATTTTTTAGATAATTTAAATCATAAACCTTTTTAATGATTAATAATTTAATAATCTCATTCAGAAATAGTAAAAATAAAATTTTCAAAACATTAGAAAGTTAGTTATCATAATGCCAACTTGGGGAAAAAAAATCTAATATATATAGAGGAATAATTAGAAGTGAAATTAATGAAAATAAAAATATATTGGGCTAAGTGAGGAATACATGGGTGATGGGATGGAATTACACTCTACAATGAAAAAAGCTATTAAATAAAAGGAAAACTTTAACCGATTTGGCTTAATTAAATATCTTTAATTTTTTAAAAAAAATTTAAACCAAATTAATATAAAGAAATTTAACAAATAATCTAAATAAAAATTATTGCCCGTTTGGTAGGGTTTTTTCGACTTCTCTTATAAGGAGAAGCAAAAATTAATAGATTTTAAAATTAAATTAAAAGTTGTTTGATAATTCTATTTTAAAAACAAATTTATTTTATAACTTTTAAATAAAGTTAAAAGTAAAAAATTAAAAATTAAAAGTAAAAAGTAAAAATTAAAGAAAAAGAGAGGATATGAGGGTAAATAAATTTATAATATGGATATATTTGAAATTTTATATTCCTTAGGTGAGGATATAAATGGAATAAAAAAAATAAAAAGCTAGATTTTAAAAATAAGGAGAAGCAAAAGCTCCTCAGGAGCTTTTACTTGTAATTTACTTTTTGAATTTTTGTTCATAAAAAAAAAGAACTCTTTTGTTTTTAAGAGTTTCTAAAAAATACTTATTTGGTGAATTTTTTCTTTATAATGAAAAAAAAAAAAAAAAAAAAAAAAAAAAAAAAAAAACCCTACCAAATGGGCTGACCTTTGAAAACGTTGGTATTAATTTGATTTAATTTAATCGATTTAATAAGATGGGATTATTTTTTGCACACCACTTCAAGAAAATATATAAGAAATGGAAAGGAAATATAACATCATCGTCTTCCTCATCCATCAAAGATTTCGGAGGATGAAGACAAATGGATTCTCTGGTGTTTTCACAATCATAGCTTGCGTTTGATAAGTCTACCAGGCTTGCCTTTCAAGTTTTTGACTTGGTCAAAGCTGGGCTGGACTAAATATACTCTGATTAGTCATTTTTAATTATCATTAAACATAAATAAATAAATATCACTATATTTTATTAAAAAAATTTATTAAAAAAATGAACTTCCCTAAATTATGGTACCAACCTCATCTTCCGCGCACCAAATCCTTAAAAAAACAAAAGTAGCAAAACGAGAGAATTAGAAAGCTCAAACACATGATTTTTTTTTTTAATGTTTCTTCTTCAAAGCAAATTTGGTAGATCGGTCTTTATAATTTTAGTACGATTTTGGGTAGTTTAGTAATATCCCAGATCGATTCTTCCTCATTATTTAAGTAAAGTTAAAATAATTTTTTTTAAAAAAAAATTAAAAGCTTGTAAAATGATATATACAATATAAATATAATAATTAAAAATATAATATAAACTTATTCATGTACAATTATTTACCCTGAACCAAAAATGATTTAATCTTATACCCAAACTTCTTGGTGCAATTAGCTCAATCAACTTCTATCATATAAACTAATCGACAATTATTGTATGATTTTATTTAAAAAATATTATTTAAAATAAAAAGATGTATTTAATGTCGAAATTTTTATATTATAGGTTTTGAGGAACGAAATATCTAGATAGTTTTTTTTTTATTTTTTATTTTTTTATAAAGAAGCTGATTTGAATATATTATTTAGAATATATTAATATTTTTCGTTATTTTTAATCTTTTCACTTACAAGAAACGTGGAATTGGGATTAGATGCATTAATCACGTTTAGAAAAAGAAATTAGTATATTTTGAAAAAGAAAGAAATACAAAAGAATAATAATTATGGTGGCGGTGGGAGAGAGAGAGAGCGGCGGGGGATGGTAGTGGGCTGAGGAGGGGGGGGGTTGGGTTCTGATCCCTCGTGTCTTTCAGGAACAGCCTTTTTCATCAATTAATTTGGTTCCCCCACCTATTCCCTTACTTTATTCTTTTTTATTTATTTATTTTTTCACTTTTTTTAAAAAAATTTGTTTCCCCTTCTTCCACCCCTTTAATTGTCTTTTTCACAAACTTAACCTTATATCCTTTTCTCCGTTTCACACTCTATTAAATTTCGTGTTCTCTCTCTCTCTCTCTCTCTCTCTCTCTATGAATTTGACCCGTTGCCACCCATCGGTGGCCAACTCTCTCTTTCCTCTCCTCCAATGGCGACCCCACCCTTCAATCTCTAAGTGGATCTTCTAAGCGGCTACGTAAGCCAAAACCCCCGCCTTCTTTCTCTCTCTCTCTCTTCCTTTTTTTTTTCCTCACTCTAGAACTTTATTACCCTTTCTCTTCTCTTTCATTTCTCTCTTTCCCATTTCTCTCTCCATGTCTTTCCAAAACCCCCCAATATCATGAAACAAGGAAGGGAAAAGGATCATCAAAATAAGAACCATAGTTACTTTTGATGCTTTTCTCCAGACCCATCCAGGAGAAGATCTGTTGATTTCTCATCTGCTTTTTGCATAACCCCTTTTGGGTACACACACAAAGCAATTAGAAGAGGAGGCAAAAGAGTGTATTAATTGCAGATCAGAGCTTTTTCCAATCCAAAAGGTTTCCTTTTACCCCAAGGAAGAAAAACTCTGTGCAACGACCTTAATTATCTCTCCGGTCTTGAAATCACATCCCTCTATTCCCAATATAACTTTTTCAGGTTCAATTCAATCTTTCATCATCATCATCATCATCACTTCATCTTTCTTTTCTCGATTTTCCTTTTTCCTTTTGTTTTGGGTGGGGAAGGGGGGAAGTCTTGAGAAATGGATTCAGGAAACAGTGGAAGTCTGTCATCAAGTGGAGGAGATGAAGAGTATGAGTCAAGAGCCGATTCGATCCCAGATTTCTTTACCAACCAAAACGACCAATTTCTTCCAATCTCCAGTACACACCCTTCTTCACATCTTTTGCACCAGTCATCTTTGTTTGACACCGCCTCAAACTATGGGGATCCGAATAATTTCGCCCAAACAGGAAACCCACATGCAAATTCTCTCCTAAATCTGGACCCGGTCTGGTCAAGAACCGGTCTAGTGACTAGACCGGATTTCCATACCAACATAATGGGAAACTTGGGGTACGCTAATTCATCATCATCAATGCCCACTGCTGCTAAAGCACAAAATGCAAGTTCATCCTCCACGGCATTACAACAACCGGGAAAGGACAGCAGCACAACAGAACAACAGACAAATACGGGAGGGAAAAATCCGCGAAAGCGGACTAGAGCATCGAGGAGAGCACCAACAACTGTTCTGACAACTGACACCACCAACTTCCGAGCCATGGTGCAGGAATTTACTGGAATACCCGCGCCTCCGTTTTCGGCATCTCCTTACTCTCGCAGGTTTGATCTCTTCGCCGCAGGCTCAGCCTTGCGCTCCGGACCACCACCGCAGCCTACGCCGCAGGGCCCTTTGGAACCATTGAGTTCTTTGTACCCACTAAGGCCCTCTGCGCAAAAGTTCCAGGCCAATAACAACCCTTTTGTCTCTTCTACAGTGTCTTCTACTCCTGGTGTAGCTCCTGCTCCTCCGTCTTCTGCCTTGCAGGCATTTTTAAATGCTTCCATGCAGGTTGATCATGCTCTTGTTACAAATCCTATGAATAATGTGACGCCATATAGTCTAGCCCTTTCCAAACAGTCAAACCAAAATTTTCTAGAAATGCAAAATCCAATGCTCGCCGCCTTTCAGCCTAACTCTCTTGAGAGTCTTGCGCAGTTAAGTGTGCCTCCAAGTTTTGTGTCCAAGTCTCCAGATGGGTTGGTCAGTGATCATGGTCATGGACATGTTAATGTGGTGATTCCAAGTCATGAACCCTCATCAGACACCGCGGCGGTTGATCTCAGGAACGAAGAAGATGGGAATCTTGGGAACTGGGTCTCACATGGTGAAGAAGGATCAAATGATTTGCACCAAAATCCATTGATGAGACAATATTTAGGCACCTATGGGACTCCTTCAACTTGTAAGTTGAACTTTTCAGCTTCTTCTTCGTCTGATTTTCGTCATGACAAGGGTCCGGAAAATGTCTCATCTAGAGGTGATCAAGCCAATATAGATTCATATATTTGTTCTTCTGATAATTAGCAACAAATAATATTAGATATTCTGCTGAAGCATATTAAAAGTTACATTTTGGATAGTGGGGGTACACTTGAGATTTTTTTTTGGGGGGGTGGGGGGTGGGGGAGAAGAAGATATAATGAAGATAGTGAAGAAAGTGTTTGTGGAGGTTGTGATTATGCTTATGATTATGACAATGCTGATGAAGAAGATGGATAAGGTGTTGTACTTAAGCTCTCAATCACCCTTTTTTTCTTTGAGCTACAAAATTTTATTCCATGTAAATAGAGTTCTATTTATTATGGTAAAACATAAATATATATAGAAACAACTTCATTGAGAGAACAATTCTCCCCTTCCAAATATTTAAAACAAAATCTATTGTATTTGTTCTTTACTTTTGATTTTCCTGTTTTCAGTTCTCTAAATTTTCTTTCCCCCTTTTGATATTTATTGGCTTCAAGTCGTTTGCTTTCTATGTGGAAGGGATATACTTTACACATATTTGATGGGTGTCTATAAATACAAATATATATATGTAATTCACTAATATTCTTCCTAAAATTGAAATATACAATAAATAAAGTATTAAGAAAGAGGTACTATTGGTCTTACAAGTGTTGTTTTTGCGTTACTATGTCCACCCAAAGAATCGACATAAGCTCTTTTTTGGTGGAGTTGTGTTGGCACACAAACAATGTTGGCCTCATTTTCTTGTACTACAATCCTTTGCAGCAAAACTTTTTATAAAACTTCATTTTTGAAATATTTTCCATCCGTGAGAATAATTAGGTTTCATAGTCGATGTTTGTTGACATTTTTCATTTTATCACGTGACTAGGATAATAATTATGTTAGAGAAATGCTTGTTACCTCGAAAAATGAAAAGAAAATGCTTATTGTATGTTTAGCTCTCTTTCGATAAATAATTCTAAGTGACATCAAATCATAAAACTATACAAAAAAAAATATTATCATTTCATCTATTTTCTTGAACTATATAATATGCCAACTCTCCTCAACTAACTTGCTGGTCAATTTAATTTTGGTATAATCTAAACAATTTTATATTAAGTAAGTTAATTAAAGCCTACCGTCAGAAATACTTCTCGTTTTAAAGCAAATACAAAGTAGAATATTCCAAGTCAAGTTTTGGGTTTTAAAAATAATTTTCCATGTTGACGCATTGGAGGGTTTTGTGGCTAGATTTGAGGATTCAACATCCCCTAGGAAAGAAAAGTTAAATATAAGTTGTCTAAACCTAAAGGGGAAAAATGGCAAGGCCTTTAGTACCATTAATTGGACATACTCAATGGCAACTACCATAAATAGACCATCATTCATTAACTATAAACCTTTCCTCAAGTTTTCGATGTGCAACCCACAGAACCATACAAAACATTGTCAGTATTTTTTTATGTACAAAGTTGATAAGAAGATAATAAGCTTGTGATTCGCACGAGCCAATTAGCCAATAACTACATTTTTTTTTTTGGCTAATCAGAGGCTGCAGTCCATCCATGATTATTAGTGGGGGTTGTTTAATTGTTAATTGCGATTTGGAAATCTTGTATGTTGTAGAATAGCGACAAACCTATGAGAGTGGGGGTGTGCTCTTTGTAGCCTCCTCGCTAGTAAATAAGGACATGGGGCTTCTTATGCTAATAAAACTTGGGAGTTGCTTTGTATTCTTGAATATCTTCGTTGTCACGCATTAAATTCATTTATTGAATCATTTTATCTGCAGGGAGTAAAAAGGGTACATCTAAATTCTCAACCGCAAATATGATTATTACGTAAAATTTGTTTCATAATTCATTTGGTCTATCTAACATTATTTTATATATTATTTTCACCAAATTAGTTTGTTTATTTAAGTAGTTTCTTAGTCAACAACAAAAATTATAAAAAATCACCAAAGCTACTTCTTATTACAAGTAAATATTTCACTAAAACAACAATTCTTTGCTTCTCAAAATGTTATAGTTAAATTAACTAGCCGAAGTTGATAAATGGATGTACGTATCTTAATTTCTGCATTATTTCTATTTTATATGGAGCATTTAATACCATAAAAGATGAGAGTAGACAGTAGTTGAGATGGTACGCCAAAGCATTTTGTAGTGATTATGGAATATTGAGTTAATTTCAACATCTATTAATTGTATCTCTTTTATTTTGCAAAATAAAGTACATCACGGGGAAATGAAGAACCATAAAAGTGGCATAAGAATAAAATTATCACCTTATATTCTCACATGCAATTTTGCACTGTGTCTCGTCTATCTGGCAATAGTAGGTAAACTTGATTTTTTTTTTTCTAGGTGTATATAGTTGGCCTTATATATTGGAAAGAAAAGACATACAAAGTGCGGTTGTTGGTAATAATATGTTTACATAACTATCTTGCATATATATTTAAGTGGACGTGATGGGCAAAAATTATACTACAAATCCAATATTTGCACTATTGTGTTGTGGGTCTTTTTGAATTAGGAAAAGAACTCAACAGAGGCCGGTTGAAATGATCAAAACTTTGTTAATTCTTTTTTACCCTCGAGAGGTAATGAAAAGGTAAGTATTGCATAAGAGGGGGAGTACAAGTATGTGTAACATCATACGATGGATTGCTTCCGATGCAAGAATGAGGTAACTTATTGTATACGAGATGAAATATGTTCGATCGTATATGGAGGAGCAATTGATGCCATTTAGGAGGGTACATACGTAGTAATTTGCAAGTGTGTCTGTTAGGGAATAATGGTGGTCCGAACCATGCCAGAGAATAATCTGGTTTTTGCAATGATGGGTGTATCTTAATGTGTCTTACCCCAACGCCCTAGCTTTTCATGTGGATGCAGACTATCCACGAATTTTCCTATTGAAAAGCCTAATTTATCATCTTTCACTCTCTTTTTTGTCTTCGAGTGCGCTCTTAATTAATCCTTAACTCTCCTTTTGGAATTTATATATATATATTCATCTACCCTGTCATACTAGCCAGAAGACGTCCTAAAATCTTGTGTGGGAATTCTGGGGCCTTTGCTTTCAGTGTTGATGAAGGGTTAAAAAAAATGTTTAGGAGTACGACTGACAAAGATCTATTTATTTAGTAAAAGATTGAAAATGATTAGCTTTTGTTCTTTTTTCTGTCCTCACTCAGAAAGAAAAGATGGGAGTAGAACTCTAACTAATTAGTTGAAGAAAACACGACCGGTGTGAACTAGATAACCTGCCCCCTCCACCCAGAAATTAGCCAAGAAAATCTGACCCCTTTATGCCCTATGTTAGGGTCAGATCGTGCCTAAATTCTAGGGTCATACTCCTAGAACCATTAGTCTCAAAATCATTGATTTTTGAAAAGTCAGTTCTCCATTCCTGATTTAAAGGGATCAGAACCAGGGCTGTTTTGATTTCAATTTTAATTTTAGAATCAAAATTAAAAATAATTAAAAAAAAAAAAAGAAAGGATTTGAATTTAATTTTATTTTCAAAACTCAAGCTGCCACCGTATCATCCTTCCTCAGTGGATATAGAAAAATCAGAACTCACATAATTCGCTCACCATTTTACCCTTTACCTTGATGGCTCAATTCATGTCCTCTCTCCTGCACCCGTACCGGTTGTTGCTTCATATATTCAAAGAAATTGAAATAACTTAATTGAATTTTTATTTTTATCAATACTCCGTTGAGTCATAAGCACATGTCTAGACCTTTAAATCAGCCCTTGTCAAATTAGAGCATTATGGGTTTAATATTAATCCAACAACACTAAATTATTGTTCAACCAGAACCGTACTTTCTGGAACAACCAAAATTTCATTAGTAATTAATTATAAAATTAGAAATTGATATTTATGATTTTTCCACCGACACAAAATGTTGAATCTTTTTTGTTGGAGTCGATTTTCACCTTACAATACCTGCTCTTCCGAATCGAACGGGAAGCCGATGACGATAGTGCTCAACGGTTCTTCATGGATAAAAAACCTGTAAAAACCCCAACGGGACTGGTCCGTTGGGGGGACTTCGATACTCAAGTCAGTATGAGTGATAAAAACTGATAGTAGTCATAAATATCATACCTCTTGTCGCATAAGATTGAGTATGAAGGTCTACCTCTGTCGGTATATGTAAATGAGTATGAAACTCCCCCTCTGAATGACATATAGGATTGGGTATAAAACTCCCTTCTCGATGACATATAAAATTGGATATTGACCCTCCTCTAAATAACATATAGAATTGGGTATAGAACTCCCATCTGAACGATTTATAGAATCAGGTATAAAAACCCCATTTGAATGACATATAATTGGATATAGAACCCCTCTCTGAACGATATATAGAATCGCTTCTCTTTCCTGTGTAAAAAACCGAATCCCCTTTGAGAGTTGTCTATGTTTTGTATTTATAACCTTCCTATGGGGTGTAGAAAATCTTAGTTTCCTTTTTTTGAAGTCTTTCAAGATAGTTAGAATTGTAATTAGAGATTTCTGAAAAATTTATACTTTCTCAAGATTTAGGAAAGTTTAAGACTTTAGGAGAGTTCACGAGAATTATAATTCTGTAGAAATATGAAAAAATTTGATTTTGATGATAATTATTTTTCTTATCAGATAATCATGTATGATTTTGAAAATCTATTAAATATGTATCATCATTTTCTATCTACATCATCAATTTTAAAAGTAATTATTAGATATAAATCAAGTTGACAAATGGTGAGCCACATTTATAATTTTTGTAAATATTATATAACTTTACTTAAATATTAAATTCTTTTTTTAAAAAATAAAAACCGGTTCAAAACCGGTGATTTTTTTTATTATTATTTTTTAAATGAGAAACCAGAACTGAGTTTTATAGACACGATTTTAATTCCAAAACTATGTATAGATCAATAATTTTTTAAATCGTTGAACACTGTTTGTTCCTTCCAAACCATGGGCGTGTCTCGGCCATCTTTTCGGTCCATTAGTCATAGACCCGAAATTTATTCTCTAATGCTTGCTAAAAGTGTGGCCTCCCCTCATTTGTGGTGCTCAGGTCTACTACTAGGTAAACCTCTTTTTGATTCTAGACCAGTATAATTTGGCCTATCACCAAATCAAAAAACATTGGTATTATAGTCCGATTACCTTAATGATCCTACAAATCGTAATTAAAAAAATATTGAAAATGTTTGGCAGGGTCAATTCCAAAATCGAACCAGACCCGTAGTTCCATTATTATTTTTTATAAATCTTATCACATGAATTTCATCGCCTTACCATTCGAATTTAGTGATTTGTTATTACGAGACAATCTTACTAAAAAAAATTGTAATATAGGTTTATTTCTATAAGTACCATATTTGGTCCAGATGATCGCCTGAAAAGACTTTAAAAAAAGGGTTAAGTAAGAGATTAAACTTTAAATACCCGACTTCATGAAGAAAAGTTAAGAATATTTTTTTTTTTTGAAACATTAATTGTAGAGGTGAAATTTGAACCTAAAAGCATGTTCAATCTCTGTGGGGGCCACAACCATGTGTTCATTCTACTTACTTTTATTCTTAATCCCCTACATAATTTAACTAATTAAATAAATAAAGCCCATCTTTATCCGAAACTACTCAAATAAATGATTTAAATTATCAACTACCCCCAACGTATGGGACCCAATTGTAACCAAGTGGCTATTGAGTGAGTAACAAATTGGTGATATAAGATATTAGTATTACTAATTAATATTTTGAATTTAAATTTTAAACGTGAGAGAAAAGAGCTCATCTTTAAATTAAATTATATTTTTATTTAAATCAGATTAGATTGATTTTTGAATCTTATCGGGTAAGTGAAGAAAAGAAAAAAAAAACATTTATTATTTCAGTCCGACCCTATCCCAACTCATTTTCAAATTTAATTATTACCCGTAAACATTGGGTGGGCGCTAAATACAGTGCTAATTTTCACAAGGGTGGTTTCGTCTTTTTGGTGAGAACCACGGCAAGTAAAAACTGCGGCACATGTTGAATGCCGCAGGAGTCGTCAAAGCTTTCGATATCTGAGCCTCCTTTTTTCAAAGGTTCGTACTTGCCCTTTCCTCCCTTGCATGCTGCGGGCATGGAATTTATCTTTCCAATTTTATTACCATAATGTTGCCGCGAATTGAAGTTGAAAATTGGTTTCGTGAATGTGAACCTTTGCTTTTCATTTAAATTTTCTGATCTACAAAATTATTTTTTTCTCATATCAATAAGCTAAGACGATTGTCATTATTTCTTAATATATATTTTAAAATGAATATAAATTAATTTAGATCAGGTGAAGTTTTTAATAAAAAAATATTAGTATAATGATAATTTAAATAATTTTTATAAAAAAATATTGTCATCCTCTGATCTAATCAAACAAGCATTGCTGTCCTTCAGAAACAGTTGAAGCGGTAAAGTCTCTTCACTTTTATCATTTCTTTTTTAATTCGATTTCGTTTGATTGCATTCTTTTATACAAAAAAAAACATTGCTTGCGAAAGAAAACTCATTGATATGCCCTGTTTGCTGCAAATTGTTAAAGTAATTTCTTTAACCAATAAAGAAAACACAATCAAATATTTTTAGTTCAATATATATTTTTAATTTTAACACTAATTGATGCATCTAACATCATACACTGTCGCTTAGGGTTTAGATATTTCAAACACAAATAACTAAAATGTGAAGATGAATATGCAAAGTAGATATACAAAGTATTTTATCCCTTAGAGAGAGAGAGAGAGAGAGAGATTTATATTATAGGTTCTTTAAAATGTAAAGATCAATATACGCGGGATGTACATAAATGACTTATTGATTCAATCAACCAATTTTTTTATTTTTTCTTTTGATTATATAAAATTTTGAATCTGAAATTTTCAAAGTGTCTCATAACATCAACCAATTTCATTTTCACTAAACGTATGCAATGATGTTAGAAGAAAGCTGATGCCAAACTGGTCCACGAAGACTCCACCCCCCCCCCCTCCCCCCAAAAATAAAATCTCTTTCTTACCCTCTGTTGTGCTAAGTTAGATCCATTAGTTTTGCTTTTGTATTGAGTGAACTCCTTTTAGATTCTTTTTGACGAATTATTTGGTGGCCTCCCATTTTGATTTTGGACCCATCAATCTAAAGACCAAATCTAGAATGTTCTAATAATTTCTCCCTTTTTTTCATTTTAACGATATATTTAAAAATTTTGGAGAGAAAAAAAAAGAAAAAATTTTAATTTTCTCTCCATATTGTTTGAGAGTTTTATAAAAAAAGAAAAGAAAAAAAATGAAATTCGAAATAAAAAATTTTATTTTCAGTTTTTAAATGATAAATTTGATATATTTATGAGACAATTTTTTTTTCTCTCATTTTCTTCTCACTTTTGAGAAGAAAAATTTTAATATTAAAATCACTGTATTTCTTTTTTTTTCTTTCTACATAAAATTTCCAAATAAAAGAAAATAAATAATTTTTTTTTTAATCTTTTCTTTTCTTTCCAAATCTTTCTATCCTAACACACCGTCACCAAAGTACCGCCATTGTCTTGGCAAAAATTAGGCAGCCCCCTAGAAGGGGTCATTGCTTGGATTTAATTAGACCAAACATCAATTACGAAGAGTATTTTCTTTTTCAAAAAATATCAATTTAAGCAATTAGTTAATTAAGATGTTTTCTGAAATTATATTTGAAATATTGTTTTTCCACTCTGTTGTTTCTTTTTCTCTGTATTTTGCAAATATGTCAATTTCAGCGCCCGCCATCAATATTGGGATGCATAGACTCCTTTTGAGCCTCTAGAAATGTTGATTCTCAACAATCTGACCAGCATTGCTCCTTTCAATCTAAGGACCCCCCTTTTTCTTGATCTAAATTTGTTTAATGTGAACAAAAAGAGAGCAATTTCAATTAAATTTCTTTTATGTAATTGTCTCTCTCTCTCTCTCTCTCTCTCTCTATCATATACCGTACGATTAGATGTATTCAACTTCTACAACGTCGTGTGAGGTCCATATGTTATAAATAGATGTATATTGCTGTCACTTTGGGGTACACAAACAATCCCTTGGACCTTCATATATAAGCAAATGGTACAGGTATGCAGGCATGGCTCTTGTTGTGGGGAAGAGTCTTGGTTGTCATTTATGATCGGCCACAACCAAATTCTGACCATTTGGTCTTCAAAAGTTATGGGTTGCGCTTATCATATGATTTGGGTCAAACTTGTGCCAGGGCCACACCCGAATTATCTTAAATTTCTGAACCCACGAGTCGTTAACTGGTTTGTTTAAAATTTATTAAAATTAAAAAAAATTACATGCATTTAAAAAAAAAAAATGGTATGATACGACTTGGCAAGCAATTCGTTGATGCATACGCACAAATTCCCCCAAGAGGTGGTCGGCCGGTCTCAGGCTAGACAAGCCCACCGGAGTTTTGCTCAGCTCTTGTTTAAGAATTTTTTTGAAAGGAGAAAAAAACAATAGTTTCAATTGAAATATACGCTTCAACAAAACCTTTATCATTTTATGATGCAAGTAACCAAATGATTAATTTTAGATAGAAGAAACTAGATGGGGAGAGAGAGAGAGATTGGGAGAATGCTTCAAGACAAACTTTCCTCTCGCTCTCTGTCGCATCTATTCTTGACCCTATTCTCTTCGCCTCTTCCTTCATCTTGCTCCTCCTCAACCTTCATGGGCCAAATGAACCAAAATGACTGTTACAATTGCAAGGAAAATACAACTGAATAGTGAAAATCTACACATAGATCACGTCCTTCCACATAGACCCCATCATTTTGTCTACCTCAAACATGTGTTAGGTGATTTTCGTGAACCCCACATGTCGCCCATTGCCTCTTTTACAAAATTGTACCCCACCACTCAAATATATATAGCTCAAATTTAAATATTGCGCTTTTAAGATATTTACTTTTTAAAGAGGTATGAAAAAAGGCATGGATATTTTTTAAGATTTTTTATTTGTTTCTGCAGAAAAATCTTTTCGAGTCAAAGAAAATTGATCATTGACTTTTCAAAAAGTCCAACATTTTAAGATTATTTAGATTATAATTTTAGGAGTGAGGATTATAATTTTTAAAAAATAAACAATAGTTATGGTTATATTTTAATTTTATATATAATTTTTCTACAGATTATAAGGAATAACTACCCCCACATCAGCCTTCCTTATGCTGCCAAATTTTTACATATACTTTTAACATAAATTGTATGTAGGAAGCTACTTCATCGTATTGAAAATGGACAAGAATTTGATAATAATTATTTCCCTTGGTAAGATGTGGATAAATATTGTTTGTACAAGCTTGTAGCTGTTTTCAAAATAAAGGCACAATTTTAATACTAATTGTTGTTTAGATATTGTGACGAATGATTACACTATGCAATGAGGGAAAAATACAAAAATAAATAAATAAATGTTACAGAATGCGATTGAATAAATTATGTAGTTCGTATGAAACCCAAATCTTAGCAGCAAAGAGAGAAACATTCAATTCAATTTGGAAGAGTGAAACTAGGTCGTGGAGCTAATGCATTTGGGAAGAAAATAGGTATACGGATGGTCAGTTACACGCACAAGGACCTAATAGAACCATTAGCTTGAAGGAGCAGAGGTGTATGGGCATATGTACGTGCTTGGGAGAGAGAGAGAGAGAGAGAGAGAGAGATGACAAGAGTACTTTCTTATGATAAATATCATAAATGAACGACCCTCATTATGACCTAGATGATGTTTCTCATGTAGCATGATGTTATTGTCATTGTGGTGTTACTCTCATCCGGCTTTAGTTTACCCCACACCGGACTCCGTTGGATTTCTAACAGAGATTACAGGATGACTCATGATTGAGGCATATCACAAGTTTAAGGGATCGTTCAACCATTAATGATAAGTTTACATTACATCTTATATATAAATTTATATATTGAAGCATGAAAACATGTGTACAACGTTTTAATATAAGAGAAGGAAAATGATCGTGGCGTGTGAGTATTTGAGAATCCGATCAATTCATATATTGAAGAGAAGAAGCAATGGAGTGAGTTGACCCACCAAAACCAAAACAGAAAGGACACCACACCACAGCCACACATGGGAAATACGAATGTTTGCAGAGAATAAAAAAAAAAAAGAAAATAGCAAAAAAGAAAATAAAAGTAATCGGACTCCAAAATCTGCCCATGAGGGTCATGTCAGAAAGCAGGCACATGATTACAGGAACCAGGAAGGTGTGAAAGGCTGAAGAACGAAGAGAATGGAATTTGTACCGTTAATTAACAGCTATCAGTAGCAGAGAATTTATGGGGAACCTGAACGACGCATCAGGTACGTCAACTTCCAATCTTACAACTTCACTGGCATATCTATCCCATCCCTGCTACTAGACTCTTCTTTCACATGTACCACACCCCTGCACATAATACACAAACTTTTTTTTTAATATAATTTTTCTTACTTTTAATAGAAAAATTAATGGAAAATAAAAGTGGAATTTGTTAAAAGAAAAAATATATCATGACAATTTACCAGGGGTCACACCTAAAGTTCAAGCCGGGCTGAGCTTCTTGAAAAAATATGTAAAATGCCAACTCGAGTCTGACCCAACATCAAGCCAGACAGCCGCCCAACCCTGCATAGGTCTGCTTGTAACTCAACTTGTTAAAGCAACATTAATTATAAGTTTAATTAAATGAATTAAACACAAATATAAATTTATACTTATTTATTACGTAAGTCAAGTTTAATAATAGTATATTCAATTATTTCAACTGCCCAGACTAAATTTGCTTGACTCGATTAGAAAATGACCAAGTTGAAGTGTCTTCTTACTCATTTCGTGCGTAGCCTGATTATAGTAATTATTAATTTTTATGAAATATCCATTGACATTATATTTTATTTATGGAAACATTATTAAATCTAAAATTTTCTTAGTTTGAGTTCCAGTTCTGCCCTCTCCCGCGGGCAACTATATAAATAATATATATATATATATATATATTAATATACCTACATTATTAGTATGAAATAAAAAGTCTATATAGTTAAGAAAAGAAATGCCAATGCTAGGTGTTACGACTTGGTTCTTTTCAATTTGACTAATGTTTGTAACTAGATTCACTTTTTATTTTTTTATTTTTTTTGTAATAATAAGAAATGTTTCCCACGACGTTATGCGTAATTTCTTGATTAAGAATGTTTGTTCTTTTCTATCCTCCCAGACAAATTGCTATTTATATAACATTAATGTTAGCCTCTATTGAGGGAAGCTTCTCTTGTGACCAAGAATCGTAGGTTTTAGTCTAACATACGAATTTGACCATAATTCAAAATTTGCATCGAAGACATGATGCGCACGATATTTTGGTCTTCCAGTCCCATTTGAGTTTTTAAAATTTGAAGGACTTTAATTTCTCCACTATTTTTTTTGAATAAGAAAATACAATCAAGTGAGAACGAATTGAAATGCGAGAATGAAAGTTGAGAGGCTTAAGTGCTTGAGGTGACGCTGAGGACAAATTTCTCCACTATAAACATGCTCATTGACTTCCAGTTGCACTGACTGGCAAACACTACTCCGTTCTTTTGTGCAACTTCCTTGATCACATGCAGAAGTTTTTCTATTTGATATGCTGCACAAATATCCTTATTGGATTCTATTGATTGTACTCAAGTGAAGCTTCTCGTTCGTGACCAACATCATGGATTGGAGTTTATTCAAGTCTACACATTTTTGATTGCTTCAATTTAACTCGATTTGTCCTTATTTTATCTTTATTTTAATTCTGATATTCTTATTTTATCTTTATTATGTCAATAATTTTTTTATGTCCAACGTCTTGTACAATTTTAATTAAATCTATTTTCAATTTTCCTAAAGTAAACCTCGTCATTGATTCGGAATCAATAAAAGATAAAAATTTCTCATATCGGCATATACAAATCATGTCAAACATCTCATTTAATCTCTTTCTTTCGTTATCATGTTATATCATGTCAGACATATTTAATGAATTATTTTATATTTTATTCATTTATTTGAGATATCTTAAAATATTTCATGTGACATAATTATTTTACTTGTGAATTTTTGGTGTATATATGGAGACATTTTGTCAATTATATGCCATATCACAACATAAAATTTTCGTTGAAAAAATTTGCAAAATTTTGAAGAGAGGTGACAAGACGAAACCAAATACGTTTTTCAGATACGCTGTCATTTAAATCCAGAGCCCGCCGAAGAAGCATGATACAGAGCGCAGAGAGAGCGCGCATCAAGTCATCAGACCACACGTGTTTGCTTATTATTTGCTTTGGGGTGGGCTCCACTCGATTACTTGCGGTGGTGGGGCGGTGCCTCTCTCATCGCATAAAGATAACATAGGGAGGCTTCCCTTGATGCCCATACACCTGTGCTGTGCTGTACTGAAACAATGATTGGGCCTCCCTCACTTCTGCTCCAAAGTCTTTTCTCCTTGGGAAGGATTATGCACTTTTGATTGGGACATCTCGTTACTCTTGCATTTTACGCTTCTTGTACCGACTTAATCAAAGTGGGCCTATCATGATCAGGGTGGGAAAAGCAAGGCCCTATCCGAACAGGGAAAACTCGTTGAAATCTAAAGCAATTGGGCTCAAGCCTAACCAATTCGAACAGGAGGCGGTGGCCGGGGAAGTCTTCTGATTTGATTGTTTGAGTGCTCACCTGAGGCCAACACGGTTTTTGGCCCCATGTCCTGGAAAGCTCTTGGCACAAAAAATGTTACAAATCCATCATCAAGGAGGCTAACATTGGATTCAAACTTTATCATTTTGGACCAAATAGTAATGAGTCGATGAGCCACATACCAATAGGCCGAGGGATCCATCAGCGTCCTAGTTAAACTCAGTTGGCATCCAATTGAAATTAATGAGGCAACTAACAAAAGTC
Source organism: Dillenia turbinata (assembly GCA_037126225.1). Taxonomy (NCBI): domain Eukaryota; kingdom Viridiplantae; phylum Streptophyta; class Magnoliopsida; order Dilleniales; family Dilleniaceae; genus Dillenia; species Dillenia turbinata. Next base: position 10,557,760 of record JBAMMX010000005.1, read on the forward strand.
TAGTTAAAGGTTGAACACAATCAGTGAACAATCAACTAAATTTAATTAACTATCAGTAGACAATAAAAAAACAATTAATGAAAATCAGCCACGAGAAAGTAATTCGGCCGAGTTTAGATTTTTATCAGGTTGATAAAAATGCATCCCGAGTGACCGAACAAAAGGTCTGCCCCGATTCAGCCGTAATTGGTCAGATTTAATTGGATTATTATTTTAAAAAAAATAGTGAAAAATAAATAAACAAATAAACAAACAAATGAGACATGTTCCTTCATTCACACCTCCTTTGTATTATTTAAACCCTTCCATGTGAAGTTAAAATCCACGGAACTCGGTCTAAAAAATCTTTCACCATGAGTAATAGGTGATGGTATCATACTTCCATGTGAAGTTAAAATCCACGGAGCTTAGTCCAAAAATTCTCACCATGAGTAATGGGAGATGGTATCATACTTAACAAATTTTCAAAATTATTCACAAAAAAAAATCTCTATAACATTGAAAATTTTCTATATTCCTGTAGGATTCTAATTCTCTTGAATTCTCAAGAATGAATGAAATCTTCTTAAAATTCTAAAATTTCCTTAATCTCAAGGATGTCTAAATTTTATAAAAAATCTTGATCACAAATATCTGCTATTTTGAAAGATCTCAGACAAAAAGAAAATTAGGATTTTCTACACCTCTAGAAAGGTTATAAATACAAAGTATAGTTAACCTTCAGAGAAGACTCAGTTTTGATACATGAAAGAGAGACAATTCTATATACCATTCAGAGGGGGATTTATACTCAATTCTATATACTATTCAGATGGGGTTTTATACCCAATCATATACATCATCCAAAGAGGATTTTATACAGAATTCTATACAGTCAAAGGTACAACACCATAGCCGATTTTATACGATCTAAAGTACGGCTCAATAGCCAACTCTATACGATCAAAGGTACGGTTTCATACTTAATTCTATATACAGTAGGAGATATAACATACATCACACAAATTATATCACATAACATTACATATGTGATATACGATATGTCCTTATACATAGCACTCATTGTACAATGCTCATACATACTACACAAACACGCACGTTGGTTTTGACATCCACTCATATGATGCACAACATGCCCAAAGGCCACCAGGGCCATATCTAAAACTACTATCAATTTTTATTTTATCACTCTTACTGACTTGAATATCGGAATCCCTTAGCTGGGTCAGGCCCGGTGGGATTTTTATAGGTTTATTATCCATGAAGAACCAATGAGTACCAAAGGTTTCGGTTTCTTGCTCGACTCGAAAGAGCAGATATCTGTGGAGCAAAAATCACCTTCAACAGATTAGCACCATCCGTGGGAACAACTGACTGATCAGTCGTAGAAATTACATGCCCTGTTTTACCTCCTCTCTCCTATCACCATGCCATCAAAGTGAGGGAGAAGTGTCTAACCTCTTGTCCCGCTCGACACTGATAGCCTAGGTTCAATTGACCATGTGACAATCGAAAACAACTTTTAGAAACCTCCTAAATGAAGTCTATCATTAGAGATTTATCTACCTGAATGGGCAAATATCGTCCGGTCTCTTGAACAAATGAGTCTTCTTGAACGGAATCTATCATTAAGGATTTATCTTCCCGAATGGAAAAATATCGCCCAATCTATCAAATGAGCAAATTCTCCTAAACGGAGTCTATCGTTAAAGATATATCTCCCTAAACGGGCAAATATTGCCCAATCTTTCGAACGAACGAATCCTCCCAAATAGAGTCTATCGTTAAAGATTTATCTCTCCGAATAGGTGGGCATAACTCATTCTCTCGTTCAAACTCTCTCGAATATAGCTCCCAGCCAAATACATATGATTTACGCTTGTACGCTTTGTGTGGGTTCTGTATCCACCTTCTCTCAAATTTCTATAAACCCAGTGCCTCAGATAGGATTCAACTCCCTTTCTCGGTTTTCTGTATTACATGAGGCCTTGACATCCAGATGGGATCTAACTCCATTTCTCGATTTTCTATTTATATATGGGCTCCGGCCCCCGGATGGGATTCGTCTCCCTTTTTCTTGGTTGTTTATTTAAAATGTCTACTATTACATCAAACGGGATTTAACTCCCTTTTCTTTCGACATTGCATCACATCAGTTGCAACATTACTTTACTTATGAATGTTCTCTCAGCTCTGACATCTAATACTCTCTTGGCTATAACGCCTTTGACAACAACCCAACGTTCACATATGCAAAGCCTAGACCAATTCTCTCTGGCATTGGTCTCTAGCATCTCACACTCACCGAGAGCTACGACTCTAGGTCAGTCTTTAGATTTTCTACTAATACTTTTCATAACACAAGCACTCTACACTCTCCATTACTGCTCAGTCAGACACTTTCTCTTAAATCTCTTGACCTCCCGATCATTCGAATTGTTCGACCTATCGATGATAGGGTGCATATTAGCTAGTATAGTTATGAATGTTTCCTATTTATTTTGACCAAATATTGTGCTAATTGGTAGATTTTATTTAATTTCTGTATTTGGTGCAAATTGTAGGATTTGGGAGTAAAAAGAGGCTAAAAGAGGAAATTTATCAGCAGACCTTTATTCAATTAAGCGTGGGCACACCAGAATCCAATTTGCAAGTCTAGAAAGTAGTTCCTTAATTCAAAACAAGTTTTTTGCTGAGGTGGATGTCACTGTTGTCTAGATGCAAGATTCCAATTGCTATTTTATTTAGTTTAGTTTTTTTTTTTTGGAGAATTTCTTTTTATGAAGTGATTGGCTTTTATTTTAAAAGTCAAAAGCCTAAAAAAAGAGGAGAAAAAAGGGGATCAAATCTAGAGGATTTTTTGGTTTAGCCTTTTCCTTCATCAATTGTACGTCAAAGGAAGAATACTTATTCTCTCCCTCTCTCTCGAGTGAAAAGGAAGACTTTGTCATTCTTTTTTATTTTTATTTAGGGTTTTCTTCATGAGGAGCAACTGAACTCCATTTCTAGTCAGAGGATAATGGAAGATTTGGTTCAATGACATCTATGAGATCGAATCTGTTTTAATTGTTTCTTTCTTTCCTTGGTATTCATATATTTCCTGATTTTATTGTTTATGATTATTGTATTATTTAAATATCAAGAGCCCGATATTTAAATTAATCAAATAGTCTATTTCCAATTAAACAGTTAAACCCATAATTGTTTAACTGCTTTAATGTTAATGGTGACTGACATGATTGGGTTTGTATCAGAAAAATATATGATCTAATTTAAATAAACTCTCACAGCGAGTTTGTTGATTAGAACTGGACTTTTCTAACTCTTAATGCAATTAAGAGATTAAATCCTATGGTTGCACCTAGGGTTATTTCTTAATTAGAGAAATAGTTAATGGTTGTACCTTGACTATCGACAAGGTAAGGAAAAGTTGGTTGTTAGAGCATGTCAACAACTATAACCAGTTTATCAGTGGAAGTTTGAATTTATTCTTGTATTAATGATCAATTTCATGAACCATATCTGAAGTTACTCCTTTGGCTAGAACCCTATTTGTTATTGGTTAGATTTTAATTAATTTTTATTTAGTTTCTTTTGGTACAATTGATTTCTTATTTTTGCTCTTTAGAAACCCCCCATAACCTTTACTCTAAAAGAAACAAATTCCTCAAATCCCTGTAGAGACGATAATGCTTACTACCATATACAATATCATATTTTTATTGAGTAGGTATTTATTATTGAACAGATTCGACACCTGTCAATTTTTGGCACCGTTGCCAGGATTTGGTGCTTGATTTATTTGTTCTCTTTGAGTTTTTATTCTCTAAAATTTTTACTAGTTTATGCCTCATTATTCTCGTATAGGTGAATTGATCTTTGATTCCGAGATTGAGAAGACTGTCCATAGATTAAAGAGGGAGACTAGGAAACGTAAGGAAATGCAGTCACCCACTGCATCTCCAGGGCTGAGTTTGGCTATCAAATTGATGGATTCTTCTACTAGTGATTCTAAGAAAGAAAAAGACACGATGACCAATAATAGAATATTAAAGCAGCTTGCTGCTTCTGATTTGAACCAACAACCATTTTGCCTCACATTTCCTAAGTTAGATAAAAATGCTACATTTGAACTTAAATCTGGTATAATACATTTGTTACCCTCTTTTCATGGTCTTCCAGGTGAGAAAGAGCCACACAAGCATTTGCAGGAACTTCATGCGGTCTGTTCAAGTATGAATCCTCCTGGTGTTACCGAGGAGCAAATCAAGATGAAGACATTCCCTTTTTCTTTGAAGGATGCTGCGAAGAATTGGCTTTATTACCTACCTCCAGAAAGCATTACAAAGCGGAATGGTATAAAGCAGAAATTTTTAGAAAAATGTTTTCCAGCATCTAGAGCTGCAAGTTTAAGGAAAAAAAATATGTAGTATCGAGCAACACCAAGGAAAATCTCTCTATGAATATTGGGAGAGATTTAAAAAGCTTTGTACAAGTTATCCACAACATCAGATAAGTGAACAACTCCTCATTTAGTACTTCTATGAAGGTCTTCTTCCGACAGACAGGAATATCATTGATGTTGCAAGTAGAGGTGCACTGGTCAACAAGACTCCTAGAGATGATTAAAAATATAGTAAAAAATTCACAGTAGTTTGGCATTCGCTATGATGAACCAATTTGCCGAGTAAATGAGATAAATGTTTCTTCTATTTAGCAATAATTATCTAATTTAACCTATCATGTTCAACAACTGGCTGTAAGGAATATGCAAAATGTCAAGGCATGTAGAATTTGCATAAATACAGGTCACCCCACAAATATGTGTCCAATGTTACAGGATGATAGTATTGAACACGTGAATATGGCTGGTAACGTATCTATGTTGCGTAGGTAGTATGATCCTAGTCTAACAAATATAATCTAGGTTGGAGGGATCATCCAAACCTTAGCTATGGAGGGAACAGACAACATAATTTTTTTTCCAAACATGCAGCAGGGATTTTAGCCACATTTCTAACCTAAACCTTAGCCTCCCTCTTACAATTCAGGTATGTCTTTAGAAGACATGTTCAAGACTTTGACCTCTAACACTATAAAATTTCAACAGGAAATGAGAACGAACATACAAAATTTAGAAAACCAAAAGAGCCAGATGGTAACAACATTTCAACAGGAAACGAGGTCAAGCATACAAAATTTGGAAAATCAAGTGAGTCAAATGGCAACAGAAATTAACCACTTAGAGTCTCAAGCTAAAAGAAGACTGTCATCTCAACCTAAAGTGAATCCAAAGAATGTCAGTGCAATGACACTCATAAGTGGCAAGGAGGTGGAAGGACCTAAATTGGTTATTCCAAGGGATCAAGTAAAGACCAAATCGAAAAAGAAATCGAAAAGGAAAGAAAAAGTGATGCAAGGCTAAGGGTAATTCCTAACTCTGTGTTTCAAGTGAAACTAACCCACCACCTTTTCCTAGTAGATTAGAGAAGTCAAAGAAGCAAGATAGGGAAAAGGAGATCTTGGAAGTATTTCGTAAGGTAGAGATAAATATTCCTTTGTTAAATGCTATCAAACAAATACCAAAGTATGCAAAATTTTTGAAAAACTTATGCATCAACAAAAAGAAATTGAGAGGAGATGAAAGAATTGTGATAGGAGAAAATGTTTCAGCAATGTTACAAAGAAAGCTTCTACGCAAGTGCGGAGATCTAGGTATGTTCACCATCCCATGTAAAATTGGAAATACTAACAAGAATGCAATGTTAGATTTAGGGGCTGCTATTAATGTGATACCAAAGATAATATATGATTCCTTAAATCTAGGACCTCTGAAAGATCATTATTCAATTAGCTGATCGACTAATACATATCCTAATGGGTTAATTGAAGATGTCCTAGTTCAAGTTGATGGATTAGTATTTCCTGTTGATTTCCATATTCTAGATATGGATGATGAAAACTCTTCGAATCCATTACCAGTTCTGTTAGGTTGACCATTTTTTAGTACAATCCAAACCAAAATTGATCTCAACAAGGGTACCCTAACCATGGAATTTGATGGATGGGTTGTTCATTTCAACATTTTTGATAATATGAAGCACCATTATGAATCTAACTCTGTGTTTTGTGTTAGTGTAATTGATCCTGTTGTACAGGAAGTTTTTGAACTCAATGGCAGGACTGAGTTAGAAGTGGCTCTAACCAAACATCTTGAGTTGGAAACAACTTATGATGTGCAGGTGCCTAATGTGGAATTAAAGCCCCTACCGGACCCTTTGAAACATGTTTGTCTAGTGGAAATTCATAGCTCAAAGGTAGATAAGAAGTTTGTTGTACCTTATTATGAAGGGTTTCGAGTGGAATGAAAGAAGTTGATACATCTTGAGGATCCTACTTAAAGAGATTTGGCCATGTCTAGTCAAAGACGTTAAAGAATGGTATTTGTTGGAAGGCAACCTAAATGATTTTGAGTTTTTCTTGTATTTTTATTTTTATCTTTGCCTTAGGATTTCATGTTTTTGTTACTTTTGTCTTTTGGTATTGAACTAATTTTATTGCATTTTGGGCAGATGACTATTGATAAACAGCACATGCCCACGCCTCTGGGTCACGCTGAAGTTTGGTTATGCTTGAAGTTTTTAGCAAACTAGTAGTTGACAGGACATGCCCGCATTTCTAGGTCACGCTGTAGTCTATCACTACAAAAAAATCATAAATTTGTGACAAAATTTGCGACAAATCCGTAAGAAAAATTCGTCCCAAAACTACTTTGCGACGAATTTTGCGACATTTTTTTTTCGTCCCTAATAAGTCGTCGCAAATTTTTGGGACGAAAAACTAATTTTTTGTCGCAAAAATTTCCAACAAAAAAATTTTTTGTCGCAAAATTCGTCTCAAATTTGCGACAAATTTTGCAACGAAAATTGTATTCGTCGCAAATTTGCAACGAATTATGTTTTGTCACAGATTTGCGACGAAAAAATGATTCGTCGCAGATCTGCGACGAAAATTCTATTCGTCGCAGATCTGCGACGAAATTAGGATTCGTCGCAGAAATGCGACGAACAATATTTTCGTCGCAGACTCGACGAATCAAATTTTCATCGTAGATCAGCGACGAATACATTTTTCGTCGCAGATCTGCGACGAATCATTTTTTCGTTGCAAAATTCGTAGCTAACGGCAAATATGTATTTTGTCAACAATTAAAAATTTTATTGATATATTTGGATCATTTTTTCCTATATAACCTGTTTTTATACCTGCTCATCTAACCTAATCAACAACTAATCATTCAAATCGTTTTTAATATCAAATTTCATGCATCTATACTCATAAATATAGCTAACTATTCAATAAAATCAATAAATTAAAAATTCAACAAGAAATCATAATAATAATATCAAAGATAAAAATCAACATCAAGTCTAAATGTTAAAATATCAATAACCATACATAACCAAAAAAATAAATATAACGAGTATCAAAATGTAAGTCAAATAATAGTACACAATCTCAAGTATGACCTCCACCACCATCATCATCATCATCATCATCACCGAAGAAATTATCACCATCGTGAGCATTATCAGGAGGAGAAATAGAAGGGGGAATCTGACTTGGAGCGTAGGATAACTGAAGATGCTGCATGATTAACATTTGCTGCGTGCGGAACTCGTTCATTTCTTGCGTGTGCTTTGCTTGAAATTCATTGAATTCCTGATCTCTTTGCCACAGTAAGTCCTTCAAATGGCTCACCTCTTGATTTAACTGATTTATTTCTACCCTGACTGCTGGTGGGGTCGAAGAAGATGAACCAGGGAATTTGTAAGTTCTGCTCAAAGAACTTAGTCCAACTACTCTACCCCCTTTTGCTCCACCAGTCAACTCGAGCCATGTATTTATGTTATCAACAGATGGCTCAGATCCACTAGCATCATCACTCGCACTCGAGCTTCTGCGTGACATCTCATCATATCTCTCCTGTATTATCATGAAAAAAATTAAAATAAATTTCCAATAACAATATAATACAAGCACATATAATTTTGATTAAATAGATATATATATAAGGAAAATAAAAAAATTAGTAACATAAATCATTAGACTATATAGAATATCAATTATGAACATTCATATTGTAGTGCTTAAGTTAAAAGTTATGGGAAAAAAAATCTCTATCAAGTAATTCATTAGAAATAAAAAAATCAACTTAACAATAAAAATAAACTTGGGAAAGACTAATCTAATAAATTTATTTTCCTACATTGTTATGATATATTCAAGATAATATGATCAAATCAATATTAAAAATATTCATTAAATAATTGAAAGTTTTGAAATTACAAACCTTAATTGCTTTAGCTCTCTCACCGCTCCAAGTCTTGTCCTTTTTCTGAAATGTGCGCGTGAAAGTTTCTATGAATGAAGGCTCGGTCCCCGTTTCTTTGGCCTAAAATAAAAAAACACTGTTAGAAATAATGAAATAGTTTAAATTAGATTACAAAATTAGTGTTTGTATAAAATTACCAATCTATTTCTATGTTCACCAATATTGATCGAGCCTCCCGCATACGTCGCAGACGATTCCCCTGAATTATAAGCTCGGTTCTTTTTGTTCTGCTCACTCCTTCTTTTGCTCTCCTCCGATTCCCAAAAATTAACAATCATGCCCCAATTTTGCTCGGTGATGCAGTTTGGCTTTTTTCCGTGTCTCTTCGCATGATTTAAAACGTGTCGAGGATTTTTAAGAAAAAATGTGATCACCACATTTTTTCTTGAAAATCCTTTTTACTTCCAACTCTTCAGTCTCGTCCCACGTGAATACTCGCTGCAGTGAAAAAAACCAATTGATTATAAAACTATTAATTTAATTTTATATATAAACTGATTAGGATAATTTACCTTGAACTCACTCCACCATAACTCTTTCGTTTCTTCCAGAGTGCTTGTGTAAGTCATCGAGACCCCTCCCCAATGGTTATTCACGATTCTATTAAGCTCGTGAATAACATGTACAGAATTTGTAAATCTATCATAAATTTTCAAACAAACAATGTTAAATAAACAAGATAGTTAAAAGAATAATTTGTTTTATAAATAAAAGAAATAATACATCTGAAATTTTAAAATTTTGTACTTACGAATCTCCGTAAGGGGCTATCAACTCTCAATTGTCTTCCCTATCTGCATACGAGTGTTCCACCGAAGGGACTGGAGAAGGTACATTACTAGCCATTTGTTGTGAATGCGAAGGACCTGCAACAGAAGGGGGAGGCGAAGGTATATTACCGGCGAGGGAATGGGTTTGCGAAGGTACTGAAGCGGACTGCGATGGTGAAGAGTGTGATCTTCCATCAGAATTTCGTCTATGGCCACCACGTCGAAACTATCGACCATAATATATTATTAACAAAAATAAAAAATTAAAATTGCATGTTCATAAGATGTATAATAAAAAACATGAATAAACTTACCATATTTAATTTGACAAATTAAATGCGACGAAAAAGACACCAATATGTCAACAAATCTTCTGTGATACCTATAGAAAAAAAGATAATGCATTAACAAATCAAATATATAAATTCAAGAATGAGACAGTAAATAGTTATACATGAACACAAAAAATTGAATCCAAATATCACTATGTATTATTGAGAAATAGGTAGAATGTTTATATGACTAGGCTTGAAAAGGTACACGGTGATGTTTAGAAAACTGACAAATCTCACACTGAAAGGAAGAGGGATCTTTATTATTGAAACGAAATGGAAATAAAATTTTCAAGTATGGAAAGCTAGGGTAGCCGATCTATAGTGTCACAACATGACATTATTTTCATATAAAGAAACAGAAAATTATTTATAAACAGAAAATTATTTTCACATTCAATATGATCACAAGTTATAAAGTACTAAAGATTCATAATAATAATAATAATAATGAGATGCCTCCAGCAGAGAATTTTGACATTAATTACGTGTAAATGAATAGCACAATGTCTGCTAACCTTAACAAATGTTGCCCCGCCAAAGGAAGAAAAAACAAATGACAAGGAGTACCCAAGAAAAACCAAAAGAAGAGACAACTTCTGCTACAGGATCATCTCTGAATAAGGAAGGTGTGATAGTAAGATACATGAAGCAATTTAGAAAGGAACAAATGAAGGTGCCACTAGTTGAAGTTAATAGAAGTCAACCACTCAATTTCTGCATGCGCAGACTTGGTGTTTCGTTGACCTTACCTACCAAGCAATGTAGCGGAAATTCCCATTGTTTTGCCGTAGATGGAAAAGCCAGTACCCGCGTCTATCAATAGGATGATAAGGGTTCCTGGAAACCGCTGAGCACAAACCCAGAGTCAGTCTTAAGGATAAACTTATTTCTTGTATTTTCACACCTCATCAAAGTAAAGATTTGGACTCGTGAGTAAAGCCCATGTGATGTTTAATTTTTAATTTTTCCTCAAAGATTTCCTGGACAATGGCAAAATAAACTCAAATAACAAAATAAACTCAAAATAGCATACAAATTGCTAGGCGTTGGAGGAGGAGTCTGATATGCAAAAAAATTGACACTAATAGATTCTTAAAGCTATGGCTTTAAGTCAGGTCTATCCCCTTTCTGATTTTTCAGCATTAAACATAGTAAAGGAATCTATGGAAAATACCACGAACATACTGGGGAAGAACATTTCATACGTGAAAACATTTCAGTAAAGCTCAAATAGCTCTGACAAAGTGGGGATTTTGGACCATAAGCAATATCAGAAAAACACCTTGATGAGCCATTATCCAGGCTGGAGTTTGGTTCTCATTAGCCGAATCCATGTCCTGTATGCAAATAATATAAACTTTCTCAAACACATTGGTACATTATCCAGAATTCGTCTTAAGCAAAAACGTTCTTCATAGGGGGATTATTTTAAAGATTAACCTGCTTATGTGTTGTGCTAATGTTCTGTTTCTGAAACTAACCAACCTGGAAGCGGAAGAATAAGAAGACATTTCTAGCTTCATCTAGGATGAGATGAAGGTGCTAAGAAGAGTGGGCACACATTTGCCAATCCCACTTTAAGCTCATAGCTCTTGGAATCAAGATCTCACTTCTGCTAACAAATGGGCAAAGCTACACCAGGGGAAATTTGGCATAAACTGCCCAAAACATCACAACCAATTGAAGTGCCCTCACAAACTCATAATGCTACATAATCAACCGATGCAGCGGATCAGAGAAATTACAAATGTTCTGCACAAACTTGAACAAAGAGGAAGAGAAGAGCCAAAACTGACAAATCATAGGCAATACAGTAGAGCCGCGCCCCTGCGCGAGGCGGGGAAGCGCAGGGGCGGCGGCCCCTGCGCGAGGCTGGGCCGCGCAGGGGCGGCTGGCCCGCGAAGGGCAGATCCGGCGGCTTGGCCGCCGGATCTGGCTTCTACAGCCTGCGGCCGAGAGAGAGAGAGAGAGAGATTACCTATCACTATCGCAGATCCGGCAACCCTTCCGCCATCCCTTCGCAGAACCACCTTCGCGTAACCACCTTCACAGAACCACTAAGGGAGAGAGCGAGAGACAGAGTGAGAGTGAGAGTGAGAGTGAGAGAGTGAGAGTGAAAGAATGTGAAGTATAGATTTTAGGGGCAAAATATATTTGTCCCTGATTTAGGGACGAAAACAATTCGTCCCAGAATTCGTCCCTGAATCAGGGACGAAAAAAAAATTCGTCCCAAATTTTGGGACGAGTGGACAAATTCGTCGCGAATTTAGGGACGAAAAATTAATTCGTCTCTGATTCAGGGACGAAAAAAAAATTCATCCCTGATTCAGGGACAAAAATAAAAATTAAAAAAAAATTTAAATCAGATAGCTTTTTTATTTTTAAAAATAAAAATAAAATAATTTACAATAAGTGGTATGATATTCCAAGTTTTCAATCTATCACGCGAACTAATATAAGTAAAACTATAAATATTTTTCGGTGGAGAAAGATTTGATATTTGGCATTATTATAAAGATTATAAATATTTTTCGATCAAGATTATAAAATCTGTTAATATTATATGGGATGGTGTAGGAACATACTTATCTAAAAAGGCTATCACGGTGAATCCCACTTTAATTTTAATAACTCTTCACGTTTAAAAATGACACAATTAGATTATTGTACGGCAATGGAAAATAAATTTTTTAGAACTTTACAAATTATGTGAAGTTTACTTTCAAATATCTTCTTCTTTATTGATTTATAAATTTATATTTTTTTTTATAAAATTAGATTAAACTTCAAATTTTTTTTAAACTTTAAATAATAAAAATTAGAAGTGGAAATCAACTCTTCATTTAGTTTGAAGCACAGGTTAAGAGGGAAATTATATAGAAATCAAACGCATGCTATGTGCTGAGTGGTTGTATAATTCATAATAAACCTTCTTACTTTCATTGATAGAGATTCGACTACTCTGTTAACATATATATTAAAAAGAATTCTTAAATCATTAAAAATCATGAACAATTATGAAAATTTTATCATTTCTATTCTATGCAAAATTAAAACAGTGGTGAATGTTAATTTAATGACGTGCATGGTTCATCCAATGAAGATATCTGCCAACCTCCCATTTGTTTGTGAAGTATACGCAAAAAAAAATTTGTCCCTACGGAAAACAAAATCGTCCCTGATTAAAAAAAAAAAATTGTCCCTGATTCAGGGACGAAAAAAAATTTCGTCCCTGATTCAGGGACGAAAAAGAAATTTTGTCCCTGATTCAGGGACGAAAAAGAAATTCGTCCCTAATTTTGGGACGAATGGATAAATTTGTCGCAAATTTAGGAACGAATAATTTATTTGTCGCTAATTTAGGGACGAATGTTTATTTCGTTGCAAAATTTGGGACGAATTATAAATTCATCGCAAATTTAGCGACGAATTTTAGGATTCGTTGGAAATTTAGCAACGAATTTATTATTTCGTCGCAAATTTGCAACGAATTTTGCATCAAAAAATTTTTGTCAAAAATTTGCGACGAAATTTGTAACGAAAATATTTTTTGTTGTAAAATTTGCGACGAATACTTTTTTGTGTCTAAAGTCGTGGCTAATTAGCGACGAAATATATTTTTGTCGCTAAATTTGTGACAGATTTGCAACGAATATTTTTCGTTGCAAAATTTTGTCGCTGAATTCTTGTTTTTTTGTAGTGTATGAATCCTTGAAACTTGATCAGAGGGCTACATATACTTTAGACGTGCCCACGCAAGACTGAAGTATACAATGAGTTGATTTCATAGGGAACTAGACACGATCTGAAGACCGGTACGTGCCCACACCTTTGGGTCATGTTGAAGTTTAGGGAAATCAGGAGAAATCTGAAGATTAAGACGTGCCCACGCCTTGACTCTTTCCTCCAGTTCGATAAATTTGACCTTCCATTCACCTCCTCCTTATTTAGGGAAGCTTCTAAGTTCCCTTTACTATTTTTTTGCTGTTATTTCTTATATTGGGGACAATATAAGATTTAGGTGTGGGGGAGTGTTCTCATGCTAAAATTTGATACCAAAATTTTATGTCTCTTTAAAGCACATCCCTCAAAATATTTTCTAAATCTTCTGTTTTTAATGCCATTTTTTTTAAAACTTTGTACTCTTTTGATATTTTTCTTAGAATAATTTTGAGTTAGTGTTACATCCCAAACCGGGGTCGTGAGCAGTCGCTCGTTGTCCTGGATGCCGACTACATTTTTACAAAAAATCGGACAGAATCTCCCCATAATTCGGAGGTCGCTCATGTACAATTTAACCTGTATAATGGTCATCCATCCTGTCAAATAAATAAAAGGGTCATCCCAGCCTCACAATAATTAACCAAAACACAGCAGACAACCAGGACAACACAAAGTTATAAAAATTACTAACAGTCCTAGCCACAAACCTCTACTGTCATGTCCAACTAGAGCATGAGCAGCCGCCATACCGAGCAGATCTAAATTTTATACAATTATACAACAAATTCCCAAGTTAAATTTTAAATGCTTACAGGTGTCTCAATGCAAGTATAATATGAGAGTTTTCCAAACAATGTCCATAATTTATACAATCATCCCATAAAAAAAAAGTATACGGCCAACTACGCACCTTAATATCAAAACCTCGCAGGGTCGATATAAAATAAGGATTTCAAATTTCAATTTACATTAATTCTTACCGTCGTGAATATTCGTATCCACCAATACGCTACCAAAACCTCTAGAGTTTGTAGCGTCGCTCTATCACTATAGATCTCTATCTCTAAGTGAGCACTTTGCTCTATCTTTGTAAGATAGGAGTCAACTGTATACAAACAATTTTACTATATCAGTTGAACACTCAAAAAATCTGAAGTCAACTATTGATCGATTAAAAAGATAGCTTACACCCTAGTCGTCTTGGCTAGGCGTATTCGACTATACTTTCAGACTTATACCATCATGATACTCACCGATCAACCGCTGAAACATATCCTTCAAAAAAGAGATACCTCTAGTTGTTTTATCAAATAGAGCATGGAGTTGGGCAAGTTCGACATTCAATGCCGTTGAGACCTGCAATCAAAGGTCAAGCCCTAGCAAACCTCACCTTCAAATGCGCCCTACCGGTTCGAACCGAACATGAGCCTATTGATAGCTATGAAGAATGGTCATTACTGGATTGGACATTACATGTCGATGGGTCATCGAACTCCTCAAGAAGTGGTGTCAGACTCATACTAATGTGTTCTGATAATTTCAAGGCTGAACACGCCCTTCATTTCGACTTGAGGGCTACAAATAATCAAGAAAAGTACTAAACTTTGTTGATAGGATTTCAAAAAAACGATGAGCAAGTTAGACAAAGTGGACATACAACTAATCCCTCAATCAGAAAACACACGAGCGGACAGACGCTCTAAGTTGGCTAGTTCGAACTCGGTCGACTCTAGCCGAACAGTTTATATTAAAAGCCTGCCATGCTCCAGCATCTACAAATCCAAAAGGATCCTTAAGCGAACCAGCCCCTCAGCTGGAAAGATCCCATAGAAGCCTATCTGAAGTATGATCACCTACTGGATTCGCCATTAAAGGTAGCAAAGCTGAAACAAAAGGCCGCTCATTACATAATCATTAACGAGAGTCTATATCGAAAATCCTTCACTCACCCCATACTTGAGGTGTCTAATCCCTGAAGAAAGAGAATACGTCCTCCGAGAGATCCACGAAAGAATATGCGGCAATTATTTGGGGGCTCAAAATCTAGTTCACAAGACTCTATGTCAAGGGTACTATTGGCCAACCATGAAGACCGACTCAAACAACTACGTCAAGAGGTGTAATAAGTGTCAACATTTCTCTTCGATACCTCAACTATCTTCTACCGAACTCAGTCACATGTCAAGTCCATGGTCGTTCGCTCAGTGGAGAATGGACATTCTCAAACCATTCCCTCCAGCCACAGGGCAGAAAAGTTCCTTATAGTGGCTATCAACCATTTCACCAAGTTAATAGAAGCCAAACCACTAGTCCAAATAACAGCAACCAAAACTCAATTATTCGTATAGACTCACATCATCACCAGATTCGGCATATCTCACATTTCATCACCGATAACAGGAAGCAGTTTGACAACAAGAGTTTCCAAGAATTTTGTAACAAATTGGAAATCCACCATCGGTTTTTATCGGTCGCCCATCCACAAACCAACGAATTCACTGAGATAATGAATAGAACAATCTTACAAGGGCTAAAAGCAACACTGGATGAAGCTAAAGGGCGATAGGCAAAAGAACTTTATAATATTCTTTGGTCATACCGTATTATACCTCGAAGTGCAACCAGCGATACACCATTCAACATAACATATGAAAGCGAGGCCGTCATACTAGTGGAGATAAGAATTCACTTGCTCTGAGTGGACCAATACAATGCAACACAAAACGAACTTGCTTTGCAAGAACGATTAGATCTACTCTCAGAACCGCGGGAATCTGCATATGCGCGAATGGTTGCGTACCAACAACAAATGGCTCAGTATTACAACAGAAGGGTCAGAAACAAAACGTTCAGACCAGACAAACTAGTCTTAAAGAAAGTAGAGGCTACTGCTTAACCTCCATCTGGGGCCAAATTTGCACCCAATTGGGAAGACCCAATCAGATACGTTCCGTAGTCCATCTAAAGACTAATCATCTAAACAATCTAGGCGGTTCAGTTGTGCCCAGAATTTGGAACTCGGAAAATCTGCGCATCCACTAGCAATAAGCCTAATCATCTTCATTGATAAGAAGAGTCTCCTATCCAATAAGGCTCATCAGTTAGCTCCAATCAATTGGTTTCTATTGAACGTTGCCTGTCGTCAATAAGAGATATAACTCCCGGATGGGTAGACACGACCCATTCCATCGGTTGGATCTATCAATTGGTCCCTAATGAACAAGGTATGTCATCACTAAGGGACATAACTGCCATACGGATTGACACAGCTCATCCTACCAGTTGATCTCAAACAAACGAGATAAGGGATATATCTCCTCGTTAAACGATCAAGTGGGAAAATATTTCCTTTTACAAATGAAAAATAAAACAAGACATTACTCGATAAGCCCATCGAACAGTTATTTCGCCGATTACATCATTCATTCAGACTCAATCAATGGAAGTTTAGCAAGAGACAAGGATTGACAAGTAAGTAAAATAAAACTCTTCTTTTATTTCCATATAATAATAGGTACAATTAGGTCATATGGAAAAACGCGATTTACAAGTCCATGAGTCGAACCGAAAGGGATACATAGAAATTCTATAGCATTGTCTCTGGACAATAATGTTGTTGAACCGTGGACAATCAATAGAACTGGAGAGTACAAAAACAGTAAAAATAGAAAACGAAACAAAGAATTTCAAAAATTTTCACAGCTAAACAGAGACAAGAAAACTGTGAAAAACGAGTTGAGGAGGATATGAGAAGGCCACAAAGAAACTGTAAGAATACATCAAATTTCAAACCCTCTACCATGTACAGTCTCTCACCCCCTCCCGACTCTTCTAATCGCCTGACCCGGGAAAACACAAGTTAGACGACGAATTCAACCTAGAGTAGGGGGGCTTGTTTTGAAACCACCCTCTGAGGTTGAGAACCCCAATGAGAACCGCAATAGAGCCTATCACAACGTCCAAATACCATATGACATGACGGGATCTCACATTAGCGGTCCCATTTTTTACGAGGCCTCGAATCGGCAAAAGTATTCTATAGTACTGAGTCTTATGGTTTAAGGCCCATCACTGAAAAATCTCTTAGAACGGTAGATTCTTAGCAAAAAGAACTCACAAAGGCGAGAACATACAAAATCTTTTTGAGGCAATATTGAATCAGTGACACTTATTTATAGCCAAAGATGCGTGATTTCCGCTACCTTGGGTAGACGAAACAATTTGATGAGAAATGTATGCAATGAATAAAGGGCTTTAATCCCCCAACGTCTCACGAAACATTTATTTCGGAGTCATTTATTCCAAGGTTAAACGTATTAATGCACTCGGAAGGTGGAACGATTGAGAAAAAAAACGCAACTATTGTTGGTCCATTCTAACATCACGCATCTTCAAGTGTACTGAAAATGATTCGCAAGGATCAAAGTAACACGAGCCGTATTAAAAGCTTTGTGTCTTTCTGGCTTCCACTCTGTGACGTCATGACTAATGGCACTTTTCTTACGAAATGACACCATGAGTCGGGGGCAAATGATAGAAAATGATCCAAAGGCCTGTTATGGTAATATTTAGTCTCGTGAGTCCACATTTCAACAAGGATTTTGCACCCCAAACGTCTCAATTAGTAAGAATCTATCCCTCCAAAGGGCGGATGCGGCTCAACACTTTGTATAATATCTATCGGTAATGACTTAATCGGTCCACAGTCTTTCCAGGCATTCAGTAAGCTTAAGATGACACTTCTTCTTTGGCAAGCAATCAATAACTTTGACAAGGGGCTCATCAGTCAGAGGTACTATTCGACTAAGACTCGTATTAACATTTGCTTTCTATTCAGTTCAAGCTATAACTCCTAAATAAGGAAGAAACTTTCGAAATCTAATCGATAAGAAAAGAATCCCCCTGTTTCGATCAGTTTTCTAAGAGATAAAGATTTTAGATCTTTTGAGAATATTTGAGTATAAAGTTTCAAAATTTTCGAATAAATCCACAAGAAAATTAGGGTTATAATATCTCGAATACACACGACTCACAAGTAGCCGACCTATAAAAGCATTCTGTATGCTACAGACCAAGTACGCTCTCTGATTATAATACACTCAACACATAAGCCACAGGGCCGTGATTCTCAGGTCTCTTCTGCTCAGTTTGTTTCATCTCTCTTAAATTACTTTTTCTAACTTGAGCGTCAAAGTTTGTTCTATTGAAACACTATTCGACGGTCTTTTACAAGTTTCAATTCATTATTTGGAGAATTCGTTCGAGTTGAAAGAGTCAGAATCTATGAAGTCGGAATTTGTGAAGTCAAAGCCAATCTAAAAAAAAGTAAAACTAAATAGGATATAAACAGGTATGAATGGATGATTGTATATTTATTTAAACATTTTATTTAATAAAAAATATAATTTTAATAAGTATAATTTATTTAATAATTATACAAAATGAGGTTATTCTATTTAATAATTTTATGTGGGGCCACACAACCAAAAGGAGAGAAGAGGCCAAGCCAAGTGGTTACTTAATGCCCCGTCATTATGTGAGAAATTCCTGAATGTTTGGTGCAAGGCAAAGCACATCGTTCCACACGTACCACAAAGACTAGTGACACGTGCAAGGTCCAAATCCGCGTTGTATTTGTCAAAGCAAGGGCCCAATGAATAAACTTAAAAGTTAAAACCCGCCTCACTTGACCAAAAACTCGATTAAAAAGTCAACACAGTCAAACACACTCCAAAACGACACACCCTTCTCTCCCTCTCTCTCTCCGGCGGAAAGCAAACCCAAACCAAACCCAAACCCAAACGTTGGAGGGACTTGAGAGAGAGATGGGAGGGGAGGGAGGACAAACGTCGATGTAACCCGGTGACAATTCAAACCAGAACGATCATCATCCGACAAAGAACCAAAAAAAGAGGGGAGAGAGAGAGAGAGAAGATGAAGGCAGAGACGATAACACTAGTGCTGGTAAATTTAGCAGGAATAATGGAGAGAGCAGACGAGTCACTGTTACCAGGGGTGTACAAAGAAGTGGGGGCAGCCCTTCACACAAACCCAACAGGGTTAGGGTCTTTGACCCTGTTCAGATCCATGGTTCAGGCTTCTTGTTACCCCCTCGCTGCTTACCTTGCCGTTCGTCACAATCGCATTCATGTCATTGCTCTTGGTGCCTTCCTTTGGGCTACTGCCACTTTCCTCGTTGCCTTCTCCTCCACTTTCTTTGAGGTCTAATTCTCTCTCTCTCTCCCTACATCAAACTTTAATTTCTTTTCCGGGTTTTTTATTTTGTAATATTTGCGAGCTTTGTTTTGACAGATTTGGTCATGATTTATGGTGGTCAATAATTTTTTTTGGGGGTTCATTGTGTTGAATTTCATAAATCTGTTTTTTTTTTTTTTTTTTTTTTTTGTGGCCATTTTGGCGAGAGAGGCATAAAGTTTTCTTGTGGGGTTAGATAGAACAATTTTGAAAGAAAAGTATCTAGGCTGGCATATTCTTTTATGCCAGAGGTACAGTCTATGCTCCAACTCTAAATCTTCGTTACTTCCATCACAGAATTCTGGGGACAATTTTTGGTGTACACAACGGTATTAAGAAATTTCATTCTTAGATGGAGTTGAGTTGAAACCCACATTTAACTAAATGACAACACGAACAGCGAAGGGTTAGAATTTTAAATTTTGAGAAGCAGAAGCAATTTCTTTCCCTTTTGGTTTGATTATTTGTGAACTATGAATCAATGACACGTGGTAAAATGATATGACTCGAGTACTAGCTGTGAAAAAATTATTAAGTTGTGAATATGGTGAGTTTATGATGAGTCTGAGGTAAATATGCACTTTTAGAAATGTTCGGGCAATATAGTAAATAAAAAAACCTCGATGCGTATGGACTTTAACTTGACTATTTTAGAGGAAAAAGAAAAAGGAAAAGAAAAGCAAAGGACTTAGGTATTCCAAGGATTTGTTTAGGTTCTGTTTTTCTTCTCTTTCCTCCAAATTAGAACTCCCAACTTGAATGAGATAATCAATATTGATAGGACATAACCCAAAGGCCTGTTATGGTAACATTTAATCTCGTGAGCCCATGGTTCAATAAGCATTTCGCGCCCTGATGTGTCAATCAGTAAGGATTTATCTCCCCAAAGGGCAAACGTAACCCAACTCTTTATAAATATCTATCGGTAGTGGCCTAATCAATCCGCAGTCTTTGAAGGCATTCAAGCTCAAGATGACACTTTCTCTTCAGTCGACAATCGGTAACTTTGACAAGGGGCTTATCAATCAGAGGTACTATTCGACTAAGACTCATACTAATATTTGCTATCTATTCGGTTTCAAATTATAACTCATAGATAATGAAAAAATCTTTGAAATCTAATCAATAAGGAAAGAATTCCCCCGTTTCATTTAGTTTCCTAAGAGATAAAGATTTTAGATCTTTTGAGAATATTTGACTACAGAGTTCTGAGATTTCTTGGCAAATCCACAAGGAAACTAAGGTCATAATATTTCAAATACACACGACTCATAGGCGGCAGACCTATAAAAGCATATTGCATGCCACATCCTAAGTACGCTCTTTGATTACAATACACGCGACACATAAGTCACAGGGTTCTGATCCTCAACCCTCTCTTGCTCAGTCTGTTTTATTGCTCTCGAAATCGTTTTTTCTGACTTGAGCGTCGAAATCTCCCCATCGAAATATCTTTCGGCGGTCTTTTGCAAGTTTTAATTCATCATTCGGAGCACTCGTTCGAGTTGAAGGAGTTGGAATCTGTGGAATCAAAACTCATCTCAAACAGATTGATGCCGTCTGCGGGAAACAGACCGACTATCTGGACAAACATACCATCTGTCTTTTGTTGCTCCTCTAAATATGGCAGCCGTCAAGAGAAAGAGACCAATCATTGGTTTCAACGATGATAACCTAATCGGAGTCAATCCTAATCGCAACGACCCTTTAGTCATCACCATCAAAATGGAATCTTACGTCGTTAAGAGAGTCCTCGTTGATCAAGGAGCAGATTGTAATCTCCTCACGTGGGACTATTTCCAACAAATGGGTTTCAACTTGTCTCGTCTTCATCATCCCACTAGGTCTCTCAAGGGACTCTTTGATGAGTGTATTTATTTAGAAGGTGTTATCCCTCTCACTGTAACCCTAGGAACTCCCGTCAATCATGCGACCGTTAAAGTGGTCTTCCACGTGATGAAGGTATTTTCATCTTACAATACTATTTTCGGTCGCCCTAGTCTAGACAAACTAAAGGCATTGCTCACTATGAAATATATGAAGATCAAATTTAGAATATCAAAACGAATCACTACTCTTGTTAGTGACCCCAACCGTCACGCTCTCCTCGCAGTCGAAGGTGAATAAGGAAACTTTTCAATCGACACCTTAGAGTTCAATGACGACGTAAAATCAATGACTAAGCCTAAATCTGCAAAAAAAGTAATTGAGATTCCGCTAACTGATGATCCAAACCAGACCGTTCGAGTCGAAGCTAATTTGCCAGTATATATGCAAGAAGTATCGATTGCCTATACTGACATTCAAAAGTCTTTACTTGGTTCCCTGAAGACATGTCAGGTATTCACCATTCGGTTATAGTCCACAAGCTAATAGTCAATGTCGGATACAAGTCGGTCAAACAAAAGAAGAGGGTGTTTGCTCTAGAATGCCGATGCGCTATACAAGAAGAAGTCCAGAAGTTATTAACGGCCTGATTCATCCGCAAAGTTAAGTACCCTAATTGGTTAGCTAACGTGGTCCTAGTGAAAAGGGCTAATGGCAAATGGAAGATTTGTGTAGATTTCATTGATCTCAACAAGACATGTTCGAAGGATAGCTATCCGCTCTCCAATATTGACAAGTTGGTAGACAACTACTCGGGTCACAAACTTTTGAGTTTCATGAATGCCGATTCTGATTATAATCAAATACAAATGGCGTTGGAAGATGAGAAAAAGACGAGTTTCATCATAGTGTTTGACACGTACTACTATCGGGTCATGCCATTTGGTTTGAAGAATACCAGAGCAACTTTTCAACGGTTGGTTAACAATGTCTTCAAGGACTTTGACAGAAACGTGGACGCATACGTTGACGACGTGCTCGTCAAAAGTACCAGTTTGGAAACTCATGTTGCCGATCTTGAAAAAATTTTTCAGATATTGGAGTGTTACAACATACGACTGAATCCGGTAAAGTATACTTTCGGAATTGCATCTAGAAAGTTCTTGGATTTTATGATCACCAATCGAAGAATTGAAGCAAACTCCGAAAAGATACAAGTCATACTGGATATGTAACCACCACAGACATTAAAAGAGGTATAATGTCTCACCGGTAGAATATCGACCCTAAGCAGATTCATGTTAAAGGTAGGAGAAAAGTACAAACCCATCTTTGACGCCTTGAAAAGATCTCATAAGTTTGCATGGACGCTCGAGTATCAAACGGTCTTCGAGCAACTTAAGGAATACCTCATGTAGCCCTTACTGCTCTCTCGTCTTTTTCCTGGTGAGAAACTATTGTATACCTCTCTATCTCTAACCGGAGATTTTGCTCTGTCCTTGTGAGACAAGAGTCAACTGTATAGAAATCAGTCTATTATATTAGCCGAATACTCAAAGAGTCCGAAGTCAACTACTGATTGATTGAAAAGATAGTTTACGCTCTAGTCGTCTCGACTAGACGCCTTCGACCGTACTTTCAGACCCATACCATCGTGGTGCTCATCGATCAGCCGCTGAAACAAATCTTTCAAAAAAGAGATATCTCTGGTCGTCTCATCAAATGGAACGTGGAGTTGGGTGAGTTCGACATTTAGTACCAATCGAAACCTGCAATCAAAGGCCAAACCCTAATAAACTTATTCCCCGAATGTACCCTATTGGTTCCAACTGAACATCAGCATATTGGTAGCCATGAAGAATGGTTACTACTGAATTGGATGTTACATGTTGATGGTTCATCGAACTCCTCAGGAAGTGGTGTCGGACTCATATTAATGAGTCCAAATGATTTCAAGGCCGAATATGTCTTTCGTTTCAACTTCAGGGTTACAAATAATCAACCGGAGTATAAAGCTTTGCTGATAGGATTTCGAATCGCGACGTCTATGGGGGCTTGAAGCGTTCGAATGTTCACCAATAGCCAGCTAGTTGTCAAGCAAATCGAAGGGGTTTATGAAACTAGAGTTTAAATTATAGCCAAGTACTTGAACAAACTGCCCGAAATGATAAGCAAGCTAGACAAAGTGAGCAAACAACAAATCTCTCGATCAAAAAACGCACGAGCGGACACATTATCCATGTTGTCTGGTTCAAACTCGGTCGTCTCTGGTCGAACAGTCTATATCTAAAGCCTGTCATGTCCCAGCATCGACAAATTTGAAAGGATCCTTGCAACGGACCAACCCCTCAGCTGGAAAGATCCCATAGATGCCTATCTGAAGCATGATCGCTTGCCGGATTCGCCATTGGAGGCAACGAAGCTAATATGAAAGGCTGCTTAATCATTGACGGGATTCTGTACCAAAAATCTCACTCACCCGTACTTGAGGTGTCTAACCCTTGAACAAGGAGACAACGTCCTTCAAGAGATCCGCGAAGAGATGCGGTAGCCATTTGTGGGCTCAAAATCTAGTTCACAAGGCCCTACGTCAAGGGTATTACTGACCAATCATGAAAATTGACTCAAACAACTATATTAAGAGGTGTGACAAATGTCAACGTTTCTCTTCAATACGTCAACTACCTTCCACCGAGCTCAGTCCCTTGGCAAATCTCTGGACGTTCGCTCAGTGCGTAATAGACATTCTCGGGCCATTCATTTCGGCCACAGGGCAGCAAAAGTTTCTCATAATGGCTATCGACTATTTCACCAAGTGGATGGAATCCGAACCACTGACCCAGATAACAGTAGCCAAAGCTCAGTTGTTCGTATGGACTCATATCATCACCAGATTCGGAATACCCTACGTTTTCATCGCTAACAATGGGAAACAATTTGACAACAAGAGTTTTCAAGAATTCTACAACAAATGGGAAATCCACCACCGATTTTCATTAGTCGCCCATCCATAAATCAACAAACTCACTGAGATAACGAATAGAACGATCTTACAATTGCTAAAGACAACACTAGATTAAGCTAAGGGGCGATGGGCAAAAGAACTTTATAGCATCCTCCGGTCATATCACACTACAACTCGAAGGGCAACCGACGAAACATCATTCAGCCTAACATATGGAAGTGAGGTCGTCATACTAGTGGAGACAGTAATTCACTCACTCCAGGTGGATCAATACGATACGACACGAAACGAACCTGCCTTACGAGAACGATTAGATCTACTTCCAGAGTTGCGAGAATTTGCATCTGCTCGAATGGTTGCTTACTAGCAGCGAATGGTTTAGTATTACAACAAAAAGGTCAGAAACAGAACGTTCAGATAAGACGAACTAGTCCTAAGGAAAATGGAGGCTACCAGTCAACCTGTGCCCAGGGGGCAAGCTTGTACCCAATTAGGAAGGCCACTATCAAATACGCTCCGTAGTCCACCCAGGGACTTATCGTCTCAACAATCTAGACGGTTCGACTGTGTCTGGGACTTGGAACTCAGAAAATATGCGTATCTACTATTAGTAAGCCTAATCGTCTCCATTGATCAGAAAAGTCTCCTATCCAGTAAGGCTTCTATACTTTCCATTATATTCATTCCACCGGTTAGTTCCTATCAAACGTTGCGTGTTGTCAATAAGGGATATAACTCTCGAACGAGTAGACACGGCCTATTTCATCGGTTAGTTCCTATCGGTTGGTTCCTATCGAACGTTGCGTATTGTTAATAAGGGATATAACTCCCAAACAGGTAGACACGATCCATTCCATTGTTTAGTTCTTATCGGTTGGTTCCTAACGAACAAGGTGTGTCGTCAATAAGGGACATAACTCCCAGATGGGTAGACACGACATCCTACTGGTTAATCTCAAATAAATGAGGTAAGGGATATATCTCCCCATCAAGAGGGTTAAATGATCAAGCGAGAAAATATTTCCTACAGCAAATGACATTCGTAAAGTAAGACATTACCTAACAAGCCCATCGATACATCATTCATTCAAACTCAATCAATGGAAGTTTAGCAAGAGACAAGGATCGACAAGTAAAATAAAACTCTTCTTTTATTTCCATACAATTAGGTCACATGGACAAACACGGTTTGCATGACCCTGAGTCGAACCGAAAGGGATACATAGAAGATCTATAGCATTGTCTCCGAACAAAAATACCGCTGAACCGCGGACAATTGACAGAATTGGAGAATACAAAAGTAGTAAAAAGAGAAGATGGAGGAAAAAAATTTCAAAAATTTCTGCAGTCAAACAGGAACAAGAAGATTGCAAAAAATGAGTTGAGGAGGATACGGAAGGCCACAAAGAAATTGTGAGAATGTATCAGATTTTAAATCTTGTGCCGTGTACAGTCTCTGACCACCTCCCAACTCCACTAATCGCCTGACTCGGGAAAACACAAGTTAGACGACGAACTCAACTTAGAGTAGGGGTTTGTTCTGAAACCCCCATTTTTTGGTCAAGAACCCTAACAAGAACCGCGACAGAGCCCATCATGATGTTCTAGACGGCATGACGGGACCTCGCATAAACGGTCCCATTCTTGACAGAGCCTCGCATCAGCGGAAGTATTCTATACTACCGACTCTTGCGGTTCAAGACCCATCACCAAAAAATTTCTCAGAATAGCAAATTCTTATCAAAAAGAACTCACAAAGGCGAGAACATACAAAATCTTTCTGAGGCAATACTAAATCAAGCGATGCCTATTTATAGCCAAAGATGTATGATCTTCGCTACCATGAGCAGATGAAATAGTTCGATGAGAAACGTATACAATGAATGAAGGGCTTTAGTCACCCCAACTTCCCACAAAGTATTTATTTTGGAATCGCTTATTCAAGGGTTGAATGTATTAATGTACTCGGAAGGTGGAACAAAGTCGGGGGCAAATGATGGGGCATGACCCAAAAGCCCATTATGGTAACATTTAGTCTTGTGATCCCAAGGTCCAACAAGCATTTCCCACCCAAACACGTCAATCACTAAGGATCTATCTTCCCAAAAGGCGGACGCGACCCAACCCTTTGTATTATATCTATCGATAGCGATCTAATCGATTCGCAATCTTTGAAGACATTTGGTATGGTCAAGATGACACTTCCTCTTCGGCCGGCAATCGGTAACTTTGACAAGGGGCTCATTGATGAGAGGTACTATTCAACTAAAACTTATACTAACATTTGCTTTCTATTCGGTTTTAAGTTATAACTCCTAGATAAGGAAAGAAACCTTTGAAATCTAATTGATAAGAAAAGAATCCTTCGTTTCGTTCAGTTTTCTAAGAGATAAAGATTTTAGATCTCTTGAGAATATTTAACTAAAGAGTCCCTAGATTTCTGGACAAATCTAAAGGGAAACTAAGGGTGTAACATCCTGAATACACACGACTCACAGGCGGCCGACCTATAAAAGCATCTTGCATGCCACATCCTAGGTATGCTCTCTGATTACAATACACTTGACACATAAGCCACAGGGCTTTGATCCTCAACCCTCTCTTACTCAGCCAGTTTCATTCCTCTTGAAAATCGCTCCTTCTGACTTGAGCGTCGGAGTCTCCCCCCATCGGAGCACCCTCCGGCGGTCTTTTGTAGGTTTCAATTCATCATTCGGAGCACTCGCTCCAGTCGAAGGAGTCAGAATTTGTGGAGCCAAAACCCCTCTCCAATAAATATGAATAGAAGTATACCCTGACGTAAGACAACAATGGGTGCTCACCTGCATGAAAACAAGAATAGTTTTAGATGTACACCCTGACCTGAGACAACAAGAATAGTTTTAAGTGTTGATGGCCATTATCAGTCTGATAGTAAGATATGGGAATAGGCAATTAGCATATGTTGTTTATGTTCTTGTTATTGATGACTTTATCCAATAAAACATCAACAACAAGAACAACACCAACATATTGAGACTTGCAGTAAACTGTCTCTATCTTCAACTCCTTTTAAATGGCCAATCTAGAGAGACAATAGATTGTGCCTTTAGAAAGTTGTTTTGTTGTTCTTTTTGGCATCTTAGACGTCCTCATGGTAAGCATCAACAGAATTTTATGCCGAATAGCATGTGGCAGAAGTAATATCTGTCATATTGTCAGCAGGGATTAAAGAATTTTGGGCATGTTTAGTGTGGAATAGAATAGGATTGGATTGGATTAAAGATGGGATTCATTTGGATTGGATAGAATGATTTATGTATGAGTCAAGTTATTCTATCCAATTCAATCCCATAGAAGTAGGTGGAATTCTATTAAGGTGCATGAAAAAGGTGAAACCTGGAGTAAAATTGCCCCTTATTGCAGTAAAGAATTGAAGATCCATTCCAATCCTTCTCTTTTCCTGCGTAAACTAATGTAATTCCAATTAAATTCTCCCCTAATCCCGTGTAACAAACACACCATGAATGGGCCATGTATGAATGAAAACAAGATTGACATGTCAAGTGAGTGTTGAATGCTTTGTGGAAAACTTTTGGTATGGTACTATTGGCTTTGTGAAGCTTGATCACGCTCAATTTGCCATAAAACAAGCCTGAACATTAGATTAGGAAAACACAAAACATTAACAGGCATTTTGTGTTCTCATGTAAACCAATTTAAGCAGCAAAAGAGAAGTTATGCAGTTGCGTTTATCATTTAGAAATGTCGTCTCTGAAATTGTTTAGATTCTAATGATCAGGTTGCAGTGTCAAGAGCACTGAATGGGGTTGGCCTAGCCATTGTTGCACCTGCAATTCAGTCACTTGTAGCAGACTCAACTGACACCAGCAATCGTGGCATGGCATTTGGCTGGCTTCAATTAACAGGAAACCTTGGTACTATAATTGGTGGACTATGTTCAGTTTTAATAGCTCCAATAACATTCATGGGAATCCCTGGTTGGAGAATTTCATTCCACATTGTTGGACTGATTAGTGTTGTAGTAGGCATCCTGGTATACTTTTTTGCCAAAGATCCACACTTCTCAAATGGCGGGTCTAGAGCCATCAACCAGGGTCCAAACAAGTCCTTTAGATCAGAACTAAAGGAGCTTCTTCAGGTAGCAAAATCAGTCATTAAAATTCCGTCCTTCCAGATTATTGTGGCTCAGGGTGTGACGGGTTCATTTCCATGGTCGGCTTTGTCATTTGCTCCCATGTGGTTAGAGCTTATGGGATTTTCGCATGGAAAAACTGCATTCTTGATAGCCATGTTTGTTGTTGCCAGTTCACTTGGAGGTCTGTTTGGTGGCTGGATGGGAGATGTCCTTTCCAAGCGTTTCCCCAATTCTGGCAGGATAGTTCTATCTCAGATAAGCTCTGGTTCAGCAATCCCTCTTGCAGCACTGTTACTCCTGGGATTGCCTGACGATCCATCCACGGCATCTTTGCATGGTTCTGCTTTATTCATCATGGGCTTGTTCATATCCTGGAATGCTCCAGCTACAAACAAGTAATGCCTTTTCATCTTTGACCTTTGGTTTCTTCTATGAACAAATATTTCCGTAGTCTTTGCTTTTTCCTTTCATTTTTTTCCGTCATCTTCATGCGCATTTGATAAATTCAGAATGATAACAATCAAAGGTCGGAAGTATTATGTTCTTGACTACAAATATACACTAGACACTTGCGTTGTACTCACACTTCTAGAAACCTGTCATACCTGATATGGTAGTAGAAGTTACACGACATTAATGTAACACTTTGTAATTTATAATAATATAGTTTTATAAAAATTCTTCTCATGTCACTGTGTTCATGTCATGCCCCATATCCCGTGACCATGCTTCAATTTTACTTATTTTTTGTGCTTAAGGTGAACATTTGAATAACTAGGTATTTTCAGTCCCATTTTTGCAGAGATAGTCCCTGAGCACTCAAGAACAAGTATCTATGCTTTGGATCGGTCTTTCGAGTCCATACTATCATCTTTTGCACCTCCTATAGTTGGATTACTAGCGCAGCATGTTTATGGTTACGAAGCCCTACCCGAAGATTACACAAAGTCAGAAGAGATTGCCACAGATAGAGGGAATGCTGCATCATTAGCCAAGGCCCTGTATACTGCTATAGGGATTCCAATGGCTCTTTGTTGCCTTATCTACTCATTCCTTTATCGCACTTACCCCAGAGACAGGGAACGGGCCGAAATGCATGCCCTAATTGAGTCTGAGATGCAACGACTAGAGTCTGATGATTTAAATGAAGGTGGTGAGTATTCTCAAGTTCATATATCTGCTGGTGCAGAAGAGCTATATGCCACGGATAGAACCATAATTGAAATGGATTATGGAGCCGAAGATGATATCGACACTGATGATAGTGATGACAAGATTTTACTCTACCGTCAGTTGACATTTGCTAATTTAGGGAAGTGATGTTCCATCAAACAGAAGCACGATTTTTGGCACTGAAGGTGCTTCTGATTCCTCAGTGCTCCTTGTCTATCCACCAAAAACACTGGGTTTCTGGCAGATAACTGGCACCAGTGTAATTTTTCTTTTTCCTCATAAGAACCGGAAGCCATTGAAACAGAATTGTAGAATAGAAAAAATGTACAAAAACCAGAAATTCAGCCATGCACGGAATTTGTTACATGGTAAAAAGAGACATTTAATGTAATTAAAACTCCTAATTAAATGAAAAACCGAGTATTTATCAAGCCTTGAGTCATCTATCACTGCTTTTGTTTTATAGTCTGGGCAGGGATAGGAAACTTGAAATCAAGATGATAGAAGGCCAGGTGGGTTAAACACCCTGCTAACAAGTGAATATGCCTCATTTACAGGAAAGAAAATGATTGTGCAGCCTACACGTTAAATAGCACCTTTGTGAGTTACTTTACCCGTCTTAGCAGTTCAAAATAACAAAAATGTTAAACACAGCCCATCAGAGATCCTGTGATCACAATCTCTTGGCGGTGACCCTTGATCCCATCTCCTCTCCTTAGTGAGCCCTCCTGATCCCAGCCACGGGTCATGGAGTTAACTTGGTCAGGGTCAAATTGGTATCAAGAAACCAGTTTTCATTACATAGCACAAGTGCACAACCCTAGGTGCTTGAAGAAAATTTCAACCTTAAAATCTGCCACATTTGACAACGTCAAAGTTGACTAACAAATAAAATCTCAAGGACTCGAAACATTCTTCTTCTCTGTAAAAATTGGATTTACAGAATTCTGAAATGAAAAGTTTAGTTTATTTTATTTATCAACATTTCTATCATGCATAGGCAGAGCAGATACAATTCAGATACCCCTATGTAACATTTCAAAGAAAAAACAAACAAAGACGTAGGTGTAGCTGAAGAAAAGAAGTAAACTAGCTAGGTTTTGTCGCAGAGATCATCACAAATCCCCTATTTCTTACACACTTAAATTCCACTAGCCCACAACTTCTGCAGAGGTCTTCCAGTTCATCCTCAGATAGGAAGACATGACTGCCTGAGATTTGCAAAAAATTCTACAGTGAAAAAAAAAATCAATAATCAGTGAAACTGGAAACTAAAGATCTAGATGAAAGGGGAAGATATGAATTCACTTGATGAGAAAGTGTAGAAAATTTTCAAATAGTTTTAAGCATTTATTGGTTCAAAGGTCATTAGAAAGTTGCCCAGAGCCAACATGTTCATGCACACAATCAGATTCTCTGGGAATTTTCAGAGGAGAGAAATTTCACATAGCAAGTTCCAAGCTAATTATGGTACCTGACGAAGAGGCCTCAGAAATGGAATGAAACCGAAAGGTCCATCAACCAAGTACGTCGTAGCAACAAATATTCCTCCACGTCGCAGAACTCGACTAATCTCCGCAACCTATAAAAGCAAGAGCAGCTCAGACATGGGCAGATATGGTTAATTAAAGCAAATGGGAAAACAATTTGCATTCTTACATGGACGTAGTATATAATTACAAAGATGGAATAAAGAGATACAATGTCGGAAATATTTCTTCTGCTATCTTGTTATTGCTTTCTTGCTTAAAGCTATTGAATTTGTGATCTGGGGCCGTGACAACAATCAAAATATGAATTTCTATATCACGATATCAGCTCCATATCTAGCAACTATGAGTGAGCAAAACAATGGAAGCATGAAAACGAGACCGACTTTGAACTATCACAAATTTGGTTATCATATGATTCCACTTCAATTAAATTACAATATACAAGATTCGCTACACATCACATTGAACTAAGATTCCAGAAGCATGTTCTCAATGCTAGCAATGCATAGGTGATGTGGACATCAAGACTGTAAAGAATTTGCATGATCCAATTCAAATTCTAGTTGGTTCGGTAACAAAAGTTTGAGTTAAAAAGTTCAAAAAAACACTGAATAACTTAATTTAGAGCGTTTTACAATAAGAAATTGGAGGCCAGATAAATGAAAAACCAAAAGGGGTTTTAATTATGTTCATACAAGTCCAATTAGAAGAATAAATGGCCCAAAATTACCCAAAACAAGGGAGGACGAAAATAAAGAAAAATAACAGCAAGATTTGGTCAAAATAATTTGGTTTATTTAGTTTCCTAATTCTTCTTTATAGTTTATATTTTAATTTCTATTTTTTTAATTGTTCAGAGAGTTACTAAATTATTAGTTGTCAATTTAATCTTTACCTTTAGCCTATAAAAAAGTAATTACACATTATGTAAAAACAACTTTTGAGAGAATTAATAAAATTGTGAGGTTTCTTCACACGTTTTGTTCTTTTGAGAACTTTTTAAACTTATTCAAGATAGGAGTTTTGTTTAGTTTTTTGACTTATCAATTTAGGTTTTGAACCACCTAGATTATGGCGTCATTTATTCCATCTTTATACCAAGATTCTTATTCTAGTGAGAAACGGGTTTAAAGTCATATACCTTAGGTCCTTCCTCCTTTAGGACAAGGGTTAAGATCTTATTTTCCATCGGTTCAAATCATTCGTTGTGAAATTCTTGAGCTATAATTACTTGTTCATGGGTTTTACAGTTTCTATGCCCGTCGGGTTACCCGACGAATGATTTGAACCGATAGAAAATAAGGACCTCAACCCTAAGGGAGGAAAAATCTAAAGTATATGACCTTACACCCATTTGTCACAATGACAAAAACTTTGGTATAAAGATGGAATGAATGACGCCACAATCTAGATAGTTCAAAGCCTAGATTGATAAGTCAAAAAACTAAACAAGACTCCTATCTTGAATAAGTTCAAAAAGTTTTCAAAAGAACAAAACGTGTGAAGAAACCTCACAATTTTATTAATTCTCTTAAAAGTTGTCAAAAGTTGTTTTTACACAATGCGTAATGGATTATTTATAGGCTAAAGGTAAAAACTAAATTGACAACTAAAAATTTAGTAACTCCCTAAACAATTAAAAAAATAGAAAACCAAAATATAAATTATAAAGAAAAATTAAGAAACTAATTAAACCAAACTATTTTGATCAAATTTTGCTATAATTTTTCTTTATTTTCGTCCTCCCTTAGTTTTGGATAGTTTTGGACTATTTATTCTTCCAATTGGGCTTATATGAGCATAATTAAGACCCCTTTTGGTTCTTCATTCATTTGAACTCCAATTTCTTGTTATAAAACCTTCTGAATTAAGTTATTCAGTGCTTTTTTAAACTTTTTAACTCGAACTTCTGTTATCGAACTAATTAGAACTTGAATTGGATCACACAAATTCCTTACAGTCTTGATGTCCGCATCAATAGGTGATTTAAAAGATGAGGTGGATTGGTGTCCATAACCATTATATTCCAGAAAAAATGCTCCCCTATGATAAACAAGCAAAGAACAGAATCCCTGATTGAAGATTTTGGGGGATCTATGGGTATGGCTTGGACCCAGAACAACTCTGACTAGTTATTGACTTGCTAGTCTTCCCCTTAACATCATTTTTGAAATTGAGAAATTAATCAATTTTGTAGCAGTCAAGAGCAAGCAGAGAAATATAATAAGGATGGGTAGCTAGGAAGGTGAAATGAAGAACATACGTCTTTTTTCTCCCCTAGTGATATCAATAGACACAGTTGTCGAAACAGATAAATCATGCTTCACTGTTTCAAAAATCATGTTTCTATGACTTAGAGAAGATCACAGACATAAGGGGGGAAGTACAAGAAAATGGCCAAAATGTCACCCTTTAGGGAAAAGAAAAAGTAATTTTCCAAATTCAAGTGAACATTACAACATTCAATATATACCATTGAAAAAAAATAATAAAAAATTTGAAAATAAAGATAAAAATACTGCCATCATATTCTATTTATGGCACTTCACACCTTATCTTCTTTTCCTTGATTTTAATAAATAGTACTAAATAATTTATAAATATGAATAATGGATTCCAAATAACATATAGAATCTGAATGAGATCATGAAAACAGAACAAAGGATAAGAAAGACAGACTGCAGGTATGCTCACCAAAACCCAGTCCCTCCCTAATGTTTGCAAATTAGTAAATTCTAAGAAGTTCATTCAGCTAAACCGGACCTCTGTCATATTTGTAAAGTACATTACCGCAAATTAAGGAAATCTGTGTTGAGAAACATAAGTGAGTAGTTACCAGGAGATGCAGACAACCATTTTTTTTGCATGTTCTCTCAGCAGTAAACCTTAGTGGATTCGAGCTTCAGCACCCTAGTTTTGATACACTAACAGTCCTAAAAGAATTGAAGTGCCAATCAAGATGACAACATATCTTAGAAGTAATGCTTACAGCTGTGGAGGGTGATGGCCAACAATGCAGTGCAGCACCAGCATGCACAGCATCCACTGAACTTGAAACAAAAGGAAGCCTGGAGATATCAGCTCTGACCAGGATCAATTTCCTAGAAGACAAAACATTCATTTAGATACCTAGAATATCAAATGGCAACCTGGAAAACACTTGAATAGAGTCAGTTTTAGAAAGAAAATTTACAATTCCACAGATCTTTAGAGACAAATTTAGTTCCATACTCTTCAGGAAAGTCTTTATCCTCTTTAATGAACTCATAACATTGTCTCAACATATTCTCTGAGAAATCGAGAGCAACAACAAGGGAAAATAGTCCGCTCTTGGCAAAGAGCCTTGAAAATAGACCACTTCCACAACTAGCATCAATAATGTTTCCACCCAAGACTGGTTTAAGATACTCTTTGGCCGATTCAAACTGCAATGATAACCATTTCGTGTTTAGTTCCCGCAAGATCTAATTAGAAAAACAGATAAATGTCATATTACCTCTTTTTCTGGACCGGGGAAGCCACTCCAGAAAGAAAAGCTTTGACGCCATCCTCTTTCATATACAAATGATACCAATGGAATCCTATTTCAAATTCAACAAAAAAGTAAATATTGTAAGCAGATTACAAATTGTTGAACTTGATAATTCATTATTAAACATGCTAGAGCAAAGTGGCAAAACTAAATGTGTGCACCTCAAATCTATTTCCTTCTAAGTACTTGATGCACCAATTGGAAACTAAATCCAGCAACTATCCAATTACGTTAGCCTAACCACATAAGCCATTGCCCATGGTATCATTTACCCTAGTAAGACTGCAATACTTAAAAAGAACAATGTCTTTTCATTCTAAACAGTTGCACAAGTAGATTGAAGTTTCGGAATATTCTATTAAAATGCTTCCAAAAGCCATAAGAATAACATAAGCCAGAGTATCAAGAGATGTCATAGTTAGCCAGTTTGAATAAACATAACAGCTGAGCCAAAAACCTCAAATAAAACAGAAATTATATCAGCAAGTGGAACAGATACAGATAGCTTAAAAACAAATGAAATGATACAATTGTCGCGTTTGTCTTTAAGCAAAATAAATAAATAAATTCCTTATTGCAAAAAAAAAAAATTAAAAAATTAAAAATTAAAAAATAAAAATGAGTATTGCATTGCATAGATACAATACCAATGAAAAACAATCGGATTTCCTCACATCTGTCTTTTCATTATCTAAGGAAATCTTGATCACCAAAGTCCAACCAAAGTATATTCCCACTCATCAAATTACAACAAGAGGACATAGATCACATGGACAAGTATTAAGCAATGAGTAAACTAGTTAATCAGCAGATAATTACTTGATCCTTAACTCTGAAAGCAACTTTTGCATGAATTGAAACTGTCCTTTTCATGTCTTGTTTTTGATCTTGATAAGTTTTGTCCCCGGGGGGGGGGGGGGGGACAAAAGGTAAAACTAGCATCTCTATCATTCTTACAAATGATTTCTAATGGGCAGGGTATGTAATAAAACCCAATTCATGTAGCTTCCACCATATCATGGAATCATCATGTCAAACAATCATATTTTCTTTTGTAATTTCCCAATTAATATTTCACACCAATGCGCTTATACTATATTGCTAGTACTCAGACATGGAAACATAAAATTTTAATCAACATATACCTGAAAAACTCGGTCATAATTGGCCTTAGCTCACCGTACGCTTTAGCCCCGCTAGATGCGGTGAGATCAATATGTGCTTCTTTGCTATAATATGCCTTCTTACATGTATTGCACTGTAAAGTCGCCCCACGAAGTGAATCCCTGCACATTTTTCAACCCAACAACATAAGAATAACATCAATAAACAGAAATTAAACATGAGATCAGAATTATTGATTTGTTCTTCTAAAGGGCATATGGTGAGACATACGACTTACACAGATAAAATGGGCGTGCTTGAAATTAATGGTTCATAACAAATCGGACAAGCTAATACTTTGTTGTTGGTCTTGTCCTTGTTTTCAACTGTTGCAGTAGAATCCTACTCATGTCCCAAAAAAAAAAAAAAGAAAATGAAAATGAAAATGAAAAATTCAATTAGGGTTGACACATGGCATGGAGTTCAATTCAGCATAATTCAAAATTGAATAAGACTGGTACCAGAAGAGGGTCGGTTTCAGTGAGGACAGTAGAAGCAGAAAAGGCTCGAATTGCTGGTTTTGCCGCGAGGGGGTAGTTGGTGACAATTGGAGTGGAGGAGTTGAATTTGAAGAAACGAGGTGTGGGTCTACGTCTACTAGACGAAGAGTAGCCGATTTTAGTGGACAACAGCACGTTTGGCGAGTTGTTAGTGAACATCGTCGCCATCATCCTCATCTGTTTTTCCTTCTCAAGGCGTCCTCTGATTCTCATGAAAATTAGAGAGAGAGAGAAGCAAAGAGCTAGGTGACGTGTCTAAATGCAGGCCCGAATTATTATTATTATTATTATTATTATTATTATTATTATTATTATTATTATTATTATCTGATGAAATCTTTTGTTAAGCAAAAGCGTTAATCGTCATTTTGGGCAGGGAGTGATACTGCTTTGTGGGTAGGGTTGTTAAACGAATTGAGTCAGCCATTCGTGAATCAGTTGGTTAAATTGCTTCGATTCAAATTCGATCAAATTTAAATCAAATTTATTATATAATCAAATCAAATTTAAATAATAAAATTTTAAATTTAAAAATTCATCGATTAGTTCGATAATCTATATTAATATATATTATTATAATATAAAAAATAAAATATATTAATATATTATATAAAATTCGAGTTTTTGAATTGAATTCGAACAGTTCATTATATAATTGAATCGATTTTCAAATCCTATAATTACTACTCATCGAGTCGAGTTCAAATTCAACCACAGACATACTCGAAATCAACTTAACTCAGATACACCCCTAATTCCAGTCATTTCGTTCATCCCCCGTCCTCGTTCATTTTCTTTTGGTGAATCTTCTGCATGTTAGTGTTCTATTTGTATTTTGTGCAACAAACTTTGTATAAGGTCATATTTACCCACAAAATACAAAAGTGTTGATGTTGTGTTAGTATTTTGTATTTTGTTAGCCTATTTATGGGCAACAAACTTTGTATTTTGTGCTGTGTCATTAATTAGTTGCTTCCGGGTCCAATTTTCTTTTGTCCTGAATTAGTAATGTATATCACCTACCTCCTTTAAAATCATTGCTTGCTTATTAATTAATTACTTCAATTTAATTTTTTTTTCTTAGCCACGTTTATCCCAATTGCAGTATATAAATATCATGGTTATAAATATATAGCTATCTATTATAAAAAAAAAAAAAACCTACATTAAAAATAATAAAACCTCAATATATAGTAAACTTCCCGATCTATTATAAATATAATTCATTTACGATAAATAGAACTCTATTAATAATAAAAAGAAACTCAACTTATAGTAAATTCCCTAATATAAAATATTATCATAAATTGGAATTTTTTTTTTTTACAATTCATAGATTTTGTTTATCCTAATTAGACTATATCTACCATAAATCGAGGAATTTACTATAAATTGAATTTTTATCACTAATAAGATTTTACTTATTACTGATAGACCTATATTTGATACTATAGTACAGTACTATAAAAAAATAAGTGGCAATATGTTAAATTTTTCTAATTTTTCACCTACATTTTATTTAATGGCAAATTACATGTACGGCTACAATATTTGATTTCAATTAACTAACAAATTTTTTGAGTTCCTTTCCTTTGGCTGATAGGTATATGAACTTCAATCTAGGCACAAACTCGTAGGTGCAATCCTCTTTGGTCGAACTTAGTATGCACCTTAATTAGTAATTCTGAGTGTTGGTACGTTAGTTTGTTCGATCCATTAAGTGGGTAGCAAAATTTTAACTCGACAATCAATGGATTGACATTGATAATTATGATGGCTGAGGCTGAACTATGGCATTACGTGAACATTTTGTAAGCCCTGAAATGCTAGAAAATAAAATGAAAAAATAGATTGCATGGGATACATGGGTATCTTTATTTGGTCGAAAGACTGACCAAACCAATTAGTGGAAGGAATAACCATAGAAAAGTAGGAGAAATCATTTGATACAAAACGCAAATATACTGTCATACCTATCACCTTTGGAATTAGGAGGATGTGGTTGTTCCTCATAACTACAAATACAACTTAATAATGATCAGTAATTAATAGTGATTAGTGATAATAGTTAGTAGTTAATACCTTAACTTAATTTGTAATGCGGGAGAGATAGAAGAATAGTAACAGGGTTTGAAAAGAGAAATCCTAAACTTTTAAAAAAGAAATATTACTGTCAAAGAAAAATATTATTAATCATGCATGCCAAAATAATGAAACACTATAGGTATTTATAGGGAATGCAAATCTCATAAATTAGGAAACTATAAAAACTAAAAAACTAGAGAAATATAGAAACTAGAAAAATTAGAAAACTAAAAGCTAAAAAAATTAGAAAACTAGGGAAACTAAGAAAGTTTAAATATTAAGAAATTATAAAAAAAAATAGAAACTAACTAAATTAACAGATCTCTTTTTCTTTACTTGAGTCACCCAAATAATTATTGGAGATTTGTCCCACATCAGTCCCTCCTTCCTGAAAAGAACTCGCCCTAGAGTGATATCTCAAATGACTTATAACCATATTTTCAATTTTCTCCTTTGATTTTCTTACCCAAAAACATATGCTAAGTATAACAAATATTAAAACAACTGTTGTTGCAAGTTAACTCGATTTAAAAAAAATTTGAGTCTCCCATAATTTTAAGAAAATCTAGATATTTTTTGAACTCTAAAATGGTAACATCTTCACCATCAGTATAAATCCAATCTTGTGACTTCACTAATCCATCATTTAAATCAGTTTCATCAAATCTTTCGATGAGAGATTGCTTTTTCTGGCCGATCAAAACATTTTTCAACACTTCGAATGAATCAAATTTGTTTTCAATAGTATATATGTATCCTTCCAAATTATTCTTTAACTTCATAATTCTCATTCTCTCTACATCCTTTTTATCCGGTGCTTCCAATTTGCCTTTTATTTCAACAACGGAATCATTCGAAATAGACATTCCTAAAACCACTATCTTTTCGGTTATCCTCAGAGTTTGTACATCTTCATCTGAAAATTTATCCTCATTGGTATGAACCCTATGAGATTGTTGGGATAATATGGGACTAAAGTGAGGTTCTTGAGCGATTATTCTGGCACCATCTTCACCTCCTATATTACCCTTATCTAACCGCAACATCTATAGATTCATATTTGTCTGTTTCATTCGTGAATCTAACCGCTCTATTAAAACAGACAAAATTTAGATTGTAGCTGTTATGGCTTGTAATTTTCTGAGCACGTCAGAAAAAGTACTACTTTCACCGGTTTAGTTGGCCATCACAAGAGAAAGTTTTGACTTTGTACCACCTAACGTGAGAGAAATAGAAAAAAGACAACAAGGTTTGAAAAGAGTAAACCATAAACTCTCAAAAGAGAAATATTACTTTCAAAGAAAAACATTATTACTCATGAATGTCAAAATAATAAAATACTATATATATTTATAGGAAATATAAATTTTATAAATTAGGAAACTATAAAAACTAATATAGAAATTAAAAAAATTAAAAAATTAAAAATTAAAAAAATTAAAAAATTAAAAAAATTAAAAAAATTTAAATATTAAGAAATTATAAATAAAAAATAGAAACTAACTAAATTAACGAATTTTATTTTCTTTTGTTGAGTCACCCAAATAATATCGGAGATTTGTCCCAAATCAATTTGCCTGTACGGGAGTAGACGAATGGTAGAATGAACGTCCTAGGAATATCCTAAATTGTAGTGTTCAAATCATTGCGTAGCCACAAAAAAAAGGCTTCCATGGGTAGGTCAAATTAGAGGTATTTGACTAAATTTATAAATTTACAAATATTTATATTTGAAAATAAAATTTATTAATTTATTAAATTTATTAGATGATTTTTTTTAAAAAAAGAGTTTTATAATTTTTAAAAATAAAATGTTTAAAACTTATAAGATATTTATAAAAAAAAAGTTGGGTTTAAATTTATCCACACCAATTTTTTTATGCAACTTATAAATTATTTTACATGACCCATAAGCCGACTAAATTATCTTCATTAATATCTTATTATCTCATATTTGTCCTTTCATGTCAATATATAACTATTTACACGATATTAATTTTTTTTGTCATTTTTAATCATTTCAATATTAAAAAAAGTTTATAAGAACTCATTGATACCAAATATAACAATTTATAGGTTTACAAAATATCTTATAAATTATTTCATTTTATTTTGTTTAAACGTTTCAACATCTTATTTTATAAATAAAAGAAAGTATAAGAGTTTATAAATTTCAAAAATATTTTATAAGTTTTAGTTTTTAAATTGTTCAAACCAAACAAGCCTTTATTCACATGAAACTAGGAATGAGTATAGATCTCTCAAACCCGACCTACCTGCATCATTAGAAATACGTTGTTTTATACTATTATTTAACTCTTAGTATTCAAATTTTTACAACCTATTACTCCACTACCAGAAAATAAACTTTCAGCGAAAAAAATTAGTGACGGATAACTATCTATCGTTAATTAGTAATAAAATTACGAAGGAATAGCGACGGAAAGATTAACGATAGAATTAGCGATGAAAAAATCCATAAAAAAAAATTCCGTCGTTATAACTTGAAAAAAAAAAATTTCGGACAAATTAACAACGAAAAAATCCATCTCTAAAAATTCAATCGCTAATCCATCGTGAAAATTAGTGACAGAATTAATTTCATCGGTAATCCGTCGCTAAAACCTGAATAAAATTTTTTGGATAAATTAGCGACGGAAAAATCTGTCAAAAAAAATTCGGAAATCCGTCGCTAAAACTTGAAAAAAAATTGTATTATTATTAAATATAATTTTACGTTTTTATTAAATATAATTTTGTATTTTTATTAAATATAATTTTGTGTTTTTATTGAATATAATTTTATGTTTTATTAAATATAATTTTGTATCTTGTATTTTTATTAAATTAGGGTATTTTTTTATTAAATATAATTTTATATTTTTATTAAATATAATTTTGTGTTTTTATTAAATGTAAATTCGAATTTTGTATTTTTATTAAATTATGGTATTGTTTTTAATTAAATATAATTTTGGGCTTTTATTAAATATAATTTTGTAATTTTATTAAATATAATTTTGTGCTTTTATTAAATATAATTTTATATTTTTATTAAATATAATTTTGTGCTTTTATTAAATATAATTTGTGTTTTTATTAAATATAATTTTGTATTTTTATTAAATATAATTTTGTATTTTTATTAAATATTAAATTATGGTATCGTATTTTTTATTAAATATAATTTTGTGTTTTTATTGAATATAATTTTGTGTTTTATTAAATATAATTTTGTATCTAGTATTTTTATTAAATTAGGGTATTGTTTTTTATTAAATATAATATCATATTTTTATTAAATATAATTTTTTACTTTCATTAAATATAATTTTTTATTTTTATTAAATATAAATTTGTATTTTTATTAAATATAATTTTTTTTATTAAATGTAATTTTGTATTTTGTATTTTTATTAATTTAGGGTATTTTTTTATTAAATATAATTTGGTATTTTTATTAAATATAATTTTGGTATTTTTATTAAATATAATTTTGTATTTTCATTAAATATAATTTTATGTTTTTATTAAATATAATTTTATATTTTTATTAAAAGTAATTTTGTATTTTTATTAAATATAATTTTATGTTTTATTAAATCTAATTTTGTATTTTTATAAAATATGATTTTATATTTTGTATTTTTATTAAATTAGGGTATTTTTTTATTAAATATAATTTTTTTATTAAATATAATTTTATATTTTTATTAAATTAGGATATTGCGTTTTAAATAGTGATAATAAAATAGAAAGTAAAGAAGTTAAAAAAAAAGAAATAACACATAAGTTATTGTGGTATATTGATTAAAATAACTTAAAATATACTTGAGAACCCAGATTTGAAATTTAGGTGAAAACATTTTTACAACAAAAAAAACAGGGGCGCGGCATGGGCAACGGCTTGTGCGCGTGTGTGGGCAGGCGTTGGCGGATATGGGCGGCGATGTGTGCACTTGCACGGGTGGGCATAGGCATGGACATGCTGGCGCATGCGGTTATAGCGCACGACTTTCAGCGATAGGTTAGCGATGGAAAAAATTTCGTCTTTAAAAAATCTATCGGTAATTTGGAATAATTTAAAAAATGTTAAAATAAAATTACCGACGGATTAACGACGAAATTTTTTCTGTCACTAATACATTTTTGTAGTTTTCAAATTACCGACGGATTTTTTAGCGACGGAATTTTTCCGTCGTTAATTTATCATTAAACTTTCCGATGGAAATATTTCCGTCCCTAAATTTAGTGAGATGACTTTCAGTGACGGAAATTTCGTTGCTAATTTTCCATCGCTAAAAGATTTTAACGACGAAATATTTATTATCAACGACAGATATTTCCGCCTCTGATATCCCTTTTTCGAGTAGTGTTCTACTACGTGGTGCTTTGAATCCAACCTCCCCCATGCATATAATTTTACATTTATTTATATACATATAATTATATATACAATTATATACGTAATTATAGGTATATATTATTTGTTTTATTATAGATTTCTAGTTATTCTTTTTTATAATTCCAAACAAGTAATTGAAAGTTTTGGTTGCAATATAAACTTAACTCTTATGTTATTATTAGAAATATGTATTTTATGGATTTTATTTCAAATTTTATATTATTAGAATATTCTCTTTGCTTTTATCATATAATCTTTTGATAATAATTTTTTGTTAAATTAGTTATCAGTTTTCTCAACTCTATATAATATTTTATCTTTTTGCTTGTATTACTTTTTAAATAAAATATAGAAATACCGTATTTAAAAAAAATAATAAAATATTCCAATTAAATTTTAATATTGCAAACTCCCTCCTAAAGGAAAAAAGCCAAACAGAAGAGGGAATAATAAAGGGCAATAACATTGCTGGTGGTGTTGTTTGTTTGCAACGTTTTCAAAACAATTAAATTGTGAGATTTACTTGTAAATAAATTTCTGAGTCTGGTATTAAAAAATAAAATGTAAAGTTCATATGCTTAGAACAGTAAAAGTAAATTATAAAAATTTATTTTTAAATATTGTTATTTAACTGATTTCCCTTAAATTTCTCCTCCTTCAAAAGTAATTAAGATAAAATGATAAATTAAGAGTAAAGTTGGGTGTACCTCACAAATTTTAGTGGAGCTTCACATTTTTTTTTAAAGATTTTGATGGAATTGAAAATGAACCGTAATTTTTTTATTCTAAACATTAAAATTTAAATTTAAAAATAAATTCCATTTTATGAAATTTATTTGGATTTAGGCTTATCAACCAAATGGAGACTTGGTGCCTCTTCCATTTCCAAGACATCAGTCTAAAGTTTGCCGCGGAAGCGCGGGAAAGAGGTTGGTGTAAGTGAAGTGTGAGGGGGAGAATTCATTTTATATATTTGGTTGGGACATCACAAGCTCGTCTAGCTCAGGTTCGGGTTTTTTTTTTTTTTTTGTATTTTTTTTTTTTTTTTTTTTTTTTGGGGGGGGGTTTTTTTTTTTTTTTTTTTTTTTTTTTTTTTTTTTGACTTTAAAGAAAAGGGTGATCTTCCGATTCAATATACAAGAAAGACTGCCTAATTTTTTCTTTGGTTAAAATAAAATTTTGACCGATACTAATTTATGTATTATTTTCTTTTCGATATTGCCATCCTGTTACTGCCATTGTATTTCCAATACCTTGCAAATATGACCGTTATTTAAAATCTATGCCTTTTTCAGTTTTTACTAACTAATACGACGTCTTCCTTTGGGGGGGGGGGGGGGGGGTTGAATACCATGTGGTACATATGAAATCAGAGTCGATTCTTCCAAAAAGGAAAGGCCCCCCCCCCCCCCCCCCCCCCCCAAGAGAAAAAAATTGGGGGGTTAAGGGGTAATGATGGGCAAGGTTTACCTAACTGGCCCGGTGGGTGTAACAATTCACTATATAGAATGGTAAAAAAATTTAGAGATAGATAAAAATTGAAAAGGGGGGGGGGGGGGGGGGTTTGGGGGGGGGGAGGGGGGGGGGGGGGG
Source organism: Dillenia turbinata (assembly GCA_037126225.1). NCBI lineage: Eukaryota > Viridiplantae > Streptophyta > Magnoliopsida > Dilleniales > Dilleniaceae > Dillenia > Dillenia turbinata. Next base: position 10,602,112 of record JBAMMX010000005.1, read on the forward strand.
GAAAAAAGGGGGGGGATTTTCATTATATATTATTTTATTCCATACCATTACATCTATTAGATGTTACTATTCTTACTAATAATTTTAACTTCCCTCTTGATGACATTCTTGTCTTCAAGAATGAAAAATAAAGAATTAAAATTTGAATCTATGAATTTTGAATCAAAATTTACGTTTGTGTTGAGAAATAAGATGATGAAAATGAACCATAGATATAACTTGAATTGCCGAGAGAGTAGTAGAAACAAAATAGAGATAAGAAATCTTGAGAAAAATCATTCTTGAATTTCTTTTTGTGAAAAATTTTGTTCAATCTTTGAAGTCAAACCATTAATTTCTTTCTTGAACAATGCAAGTTCAATATTTGAAGAATTTGGCAAAAACCCACCATCAACAATTTCTTTATTAGACAATTGAAATTTTTATACTCTTAACATTTCTTCACTAGGAGTAGGTAAAATGAGAGATTTAGAAAATATTTCAATACCTTATTTTTCTATGGAATTTGGTATTGTTTCTTCACCCATTTGATTTGTTTTGTTGCTTTTCAATTCCTTTTCATTTTCTTGCTTCTTTTCCACTGTTAACCTTGTTTCAATAGGGGTGGATATGATAGAAGAATTGTACATTTCTACATATTCTTCGGATTTGTCTTAGAACATGAACTTTATGATGATAATGAAGGCGTCATCCATTCTTGTCAAAGATCTTTCTATTTTTTGATCTAATTTTTCCATTCTTTATTCCCATTGAAGATGGTTTTCTTTGATCTTGGCTTCATACCTAATTTTTTCCACCATTTTCTTAAGATTCGCCGAGAAACGTATGCTCTGATACTAATTTATAACAATCCATTATAAAAAGTGGCAAAAAGATATAGAGAGAGATAGAAATTGAAGAGAGAGAGAGAGAGAGAAAGTGGTTTAGAGAGAGAAAGACTAGAGAGAGATAGAGAGAGAAAGAGAGATTTCATTACATATTATTTCATTCTATGCCATTATATATATTGGATATTATTATTTATATTAATCTTACTAATTAATTCTACTAAATATTTAATCAATTCACCTAATTACTAACTAATATTTTTAACTATAATTAATTATTAATCAATCATAGTTGTTACAGTGGACTAGGACTTGTCATAAATCTACTGATGTCTTATTGATTCAATATCTAAACTTTCATACCCTTTAAATAAGGTGATGCTCGTAATTAGGAATCAAAATCGAAATTGAAATCAAAATAAAAAATCTTATAAATCGAAATTGGAATCGAGTTCTGATATTAACTGCTTAGTTTAAATTATGGAATGGATTTGATTACCATTATTGATATTTGATTTGTATATATTTCGAAATATAAATCATATAATTATCAATTTTATTTTTGATAAAAAATTTTAAAATTAATATTTTTAAAATTTTATTTTATTTTCTGAAAGTAAAACTATTAAAATTTAAAGAAAATAAATATTATAAAATTTTTTATTCAGAAAAAATTTTATTTACAATTTTTAATCTATTTTCGATTTTAAATCTTTTTTTCCTTAGAGAAAACAATGAAAAAAATTCCATCATCTTTTTCGTCATTATCATTATGTTATTATATATGCACTATTTAAAAAACAATTAAATATAAATATAATTAAATATAAATTTTAAAATAATAAGAAAATTAAAAATTACAAAATTTAAAATTCCTTCGTCAATGTTGATGATGTTGGAGATTGAAGACTATAGTGTTAAAAAACCATGATAGTTGACATAATTGAAAGCAGGCAGTCGTAGAATCAGAGACTAGCAATGGCAATCGGCTGGCGATGGCGGTGATGGAAGATGATGATATCGGTGGCGAAGAGGTGAATTGAGAGGATGATGACGATGGAGACTTAGACGCAGCGAAGGTTGAAATCAATAGCGAACGACGGTTGAAGACAGAGATGGAGAAGATGAACTCGAACAGAAATGAAGATAGAAGTGGTTGAACACGAAGGTGAAAGTCAAAGAAGACGAAGCGGCGAAACTGAAGGTAAAAGGGATCATTTTTTTTACTTGGTTTCATACGTGGGTTTCATTTGAAACCCATCAATTTATTTAGATTTCATAAAATTTATATTTTGACGGTTTTATTCTTATATTTTTATTTTCATTCTTTTAATCCAAACAAATTATATGAGTTTCATTCTGATTCTTAAAACCTATACCTTTTAATCCAACATTCTCCATGATTTTGATTTGAGTTTTATATATATTGAAAACATGTAAAATGAGAGTTTTATCTTTCGAAACTCAAACTGATTTAGATAAAATTTAGTGAAATTCAATTTGATTATTTGATAATTTATTTTTTTTAAAAAAAAGACTTACCTTAAATCTTAGAAAGGCAATCGTCATAGGTTAACGAAATTGACGTCCTGTTATTAAAAAATTATGATCAAAAGCTACACTTTGCTTGCCTTCACGTTTTCAATTCCTAAGTTCTTGCTGGTGCGCCAAGCAATGCCTCATTTGTGGAATTGCAGCACATATAAACAGAAAGAGAATAAAAAAATAGAGAGAGAGTGAGTGAGTGAGTGAATATACGTATATCTACAAAATATGATTCAGTCAAGTTCTTCGATCTTCACCATAAAATAAATTTCTTTCCACATAGGAAGATTTGAATCGATTATAAGGGAAAGGAATACTGATGTCATTTGAGGTGAAGCTGACAAAAAGTAATACTTTCTAATTTTAAATTTTGTATAATTATGTATTAATTATTGGAGAGAAAATTGAGAGAGAATCTCTTATTAACGGAGAGAAAACATTTCCTCTCTAAAAAATCGAGTGAGGCTATACCCAAAAATTAATTAGCAAAAGGTTCTATTATCGAAAAAAGATTTTCAATTTTCAAACAAATAAAAGTAAGACCTTGTTTGGATATTATAACTGAGCATTGGAAAAAGTGTCAAACCACCGTCACCATGCACGAATGAGGGAAGCAAAGTGACGGCTGCTGAATTTAAGATGTTTGTTTGCATGCTCTATGCTGGCATTTGTCGAATTCAATTTGAATCAAACAAGTTGGTTGGAAGAAAGCAACCTCTTTGAAACAAGTCGGTGGAAATGAACTAATAGAATTTCTTACTCTTATTTTTTTTTTCAATTATTATTTTTTAAAATTTTTGGTTTTTCTATTTTAATTACCATTATTATTTGAAATTTTCTTAATTTCCGTTCTAATCACTTGATTTTTCATTTTTTGTTGCATTCTGTTTAACAACCTGGAAATGTAGATCATGTATAGTAATTTTATTATGAAAATATTATCCTAAAAATACAATGTTGTCAATGCTTCGTATGTTTTCATGGTCGCAAGTTTAGTTATGGGAGTAATTCGTAAATCCATCCCAATGGAGAACAGAATTTCAAAGGAAATGACAGAACGCGTTTGGTTTGGTTGCGAAAATGCTTGGGGTTTTGACATTGATTCTTTTTTTTTTTTAAGATCAATATTTGAATTTTATCTGATTAATTTGATTTGAATATTGTAGGACTCATTGAGGGATTGATTCTCTTAAATCTTTTTTTTTTCCATTCCCAACACTCGAATTTAAGACTTCTAGTTAAGAAAGTTGAGTGTCCGATTATTTAACTTAAAAAAATTTGATATATATTATATACGACTATATCGGGAAATTTAAGTAATAAAAAAAATGGGAACTATTTAGTAGGGTTTTTTTTTGAAATAGAATTAACTTTTAATAAATTTTATTTATTTAATAATTATATAAAAAATTTCTAATTTTTATAATATTTTTAGGCTTGAAGGTTATACCCCACGATCATAGACTCCGGGCACCATGGTTCGTTTTCGAGGGTTTCCGAAGCCCTCATATGGTCAAGCCACGTGAAGAGGGGAATGGCTCGAACCATGCCATGTGACCTTATCATCATCTTCGATTATTCTATAAGAACTTATTTTAAGGTTAATTCAATTAATTTAATCAATACTTTTTCCAAAAGTAAAGTACACGATCTCCCTTGGGGTTCGCCGTGTGCATTTAGATCCTGTCGGTTATGAAACATTCAAACTTCGTTTTCCCAGTAAGATTACAGTTTGATTATTAGTTCAATGACCATCATTTTCCTTTTCCTCCCTTCCTTTATTTTTTTTTATTCTGAATTTGATGTACTATTCAATATTTAAAATTTTACTCTAATTAATTTAAATCAAATCACTATCCAGTCTTTTTAAAAAGAGATTTTTCTAATGTGACTTTCTATTTAAAAAAAGACTCAAACTCAGATATTTAATTAAAAGATCACAACATCATTCCTAGCGCGTCAATCAAAGACCATTTTACTTTCCTTCCCTTCTTTTCGGTTTCTCCCTTATAGTTCGAAAAGAATATATGTACTTTGTTGGTTATGATAAGAAAATTCATATCAAGACAAACTAATTCTGGCGGGCCTCATTTAAAAAAGTTGAACTGATTCATCCTTCCTTGAACATATATTATTTTATTTTAAGCATAATATTTTTTTAATTAAAATATAAGTATAATATTTTACAAGTAAAAATATAGTATTTTACATTAAAAAGTTATACTTAATCTCAATGTGCTAACGTCAACATTTTTCAAATTATATTTGTGGTTGGGGTGCCTGTGAAAGAGTATACAACATGTTAGTTATACGTATGTTTCAACAACATTCAAAACAAATCGTACGATACCATCTACTCACAACGATTACCACCGGCTTAAGGAGGCGCATAAAACTAAATCATGTCTTTAATCATCCTCCTTTCATGACGAGGTTTGTGTATCAATGACCCCACAGTGGATACTTGAACACAATGATAAAACTCTCACGACGAAAACAGAGGGGCTCATGGTCGCCCATTTGAGGCATGCTTTGATTGAATACTTAACAAAGATTTGTGATAAGTGGGAAATGCTCATAGCCGCCTCACTCGAGTCACACTTTGAATGCTAAAGCTTGATATCCAAGCCTTCATGGTGAGAAACAAATGCTCATAATCAGCCCCTTGAAGCAATGTACCCCATCATTGTCAAGGTCGAAAGGACTTTAGGTCGTCAACTACGACTTGGTGTAGGGTGCATGTCGATTATATATTTTTTGTCGACCTTTAATAAAAAATATTATATATTAATTATATTTATTATATGTTCAATTTTTTATACATCTAATAACAAAAAATATGTTAAACTCAATATAGATAGCAAGATTTAGTATTGAATATACAATCAATTATTTTGGATCAAGAAAAAACAAAAAGGAAGTAAAAAAAAAAAAAAAAAAAACTAGTATCGATCGATTGAAGATGGCTCTTTAAGTTATATATATATATATTTTGCATGCTATTATTATTTTCTTCAGCGTCTGACTTATTCATTGAAATTGAACTCAAATGGATCAATCTCCCCCCAACATAGTCAAGTCCACCGACACGTGGCAGTTACCCGACAAAAATTAGGCGGAAACAAAATTCAAAATTCAATTTATTTTTAAAGTAGAAAAGATTTGAAAGAAGTTATTCATTTAAATATCGAGAGTAAAAAATGAAAACCAGTAGTTAGTGTAGTACTGTAGTAGACCGCAGCTGCAAGCAATCGTAGAAAGGGAAGAGCGTAGAGAGAGAAAACAGAAAAAGTGTAAACTTAGATATTTCCAGAGGGAGGAGGATAGCGACGTCATTTCCGGAGTAAAGATCGACCTTTCTCTTCAAGGTTTTTTGAGGGCGTGAAAGGCAGAACCTAATCAAGAAAGGAACAGAAGAGGCGAACCTTACGCTAAGAGTTTTAGAGAGAGAGAGAGAGAAATGGAGAGAAACACACCAGTGAGGAAACCTCACACATCAACTGCAGATCTGCTAACTTGGCCGGAAAATCCTATAGATTCTGTCTCCCCCGCTTCCTCTGCTTCTCGAACTTCTTCCCGTCCGCATCAGGTTCTTCATTTCTTCTTTTTCTCATTTTTTTTTTTAATTGAAAGTTGTTTTTCTTAGAAAATTTGTCTGTTTTTTTCTGGGATTTGATGGGGGCTTCCAATGCAGCCGTCTGATGGGATCAGTAAAGTGGTGTTTGGAGGGCAAGTGACGGATGAAGAAGCTGCGAGCTTGCTGAAAAGGTTAGCGAGAGAGAGAGAGAGAGAGGGATCTGATCTCTTGTTCTCGGGTTTCTATTTTGCTTCTCAATATTCACATTTTGCTGATTCGAATTTCCATAAGCATTAAATGCTTGTATTGTCTGCATTCTTCACGGTTTTCACATTTCTTTTATTTCTTTTGATTTTTTCTATATAATTTATTTTCCTTTTAAATTACTCACCTGTTTGGAGTTGTTTTTCCTCGTTTGCTTTTTCTTCAGTTTTGATCTGTTCTTTTATTGTACGTGGTCGGAAAATCCTTATTTAATGGAGTGATCTATTCAGATATAGAGAACAGATCTTATATAAATCCTGATTCGATTTTATTGGATACATTTGATTCATAATATTAATAATAATAATAAAGAAAATGATGACCTTGAATCTAACTGATTTCATGAAGTTGAATCCGTTTTGGGACTTGTGAGCCTTGTCTATTTGTAATCACTGATGTTTCTGAAATTGCCATGAACAGTGTTTATCTAGTAGCACTTTTGTATTTCTGGGTCTGCCTGCTGTGAGCTTTAATTTGATTATTATTTTGAAAAAAAAAAAATAGTTTCGAATTTGTCTGCTATAACTCTACTCTTATCATTTGCTGCATAGTATGGCTCACATCCTGAATCGCTTTGGCGAAATGGATTTCACTTTTTTCAATTTCTTTCTCCCTGCAATTTGAATTCGATTTGGAATTGGTTTTCTGCCCATTTGTGTTTATTTTGCAGAGGATATATGATTTTACTGTTTGTGATTACATATTTCCACAGATTATCTAAGCTTGAAAAACTGTTTGACTTTGACATTAGATTTTGTTTTGTCTTTTTTCTTGGTTGTGGTTTTCATATTTACTTTTGTGATCTTTCTTGGTAATTTAAATGAGTTAATACTTTTTGATCTATACACCACAAGACAATCATATCTTCACTCTCTTTGTATTTACCATGCAATGTATGTATTTATTATGCTATTGTGCTCTGCATTGTTTTCCCGAGAACCTGGTTAAACAGATAATTGTTTTTGTAGGAAACCCTGTTCAGGCCATAAGCTGAAGGAGATAACTGGTAGTGGAATCTTTGCTGCTGACGAAGAGGATACCGACTCAGAGGCTGGCAGTGCTAATACTGCTTCCAATAACAGAACTGGGCTGCGCATATACCAGGTAGTTGTTTAACTATACTCTGTGATAGCTGAGCCTGCACGAAGCATACTCGATATATGGTTTATATTGATGTCTAATCTTTTGGCCTGGTTGTTTAACATTTTAGCAAGCAGTAGGTGGAATTAGTCAGATTTCATTTAGTGTGGAAGAGAACATCTCTCCTAAGAAGCCAACTTCTTTGCCTGAGGTGGCCAAGCAGCGTGAACTAAGTGGAACATTGGAAAGTGAGACAGATGTGAAATTGAGGAAGCAGCCATCTGATGCTAAGTGCAAGGAGCTTAGTGGGCATGACATCTTTGCGCCCCCTCCTGAAATATTACCTCATCCATTGGCATCTCGTGCAGCGGAGCTGAAGGAAAGCAAAGACATAGGAGAGCCTGGATTGAGGAATGTCCACACATCTGTTAAAGTTTCTAATGTGAGTGATTCTAATTGTTTAGGTGCTGATTCGATTTATTTGTTGTTATTCACTTTCCCACCTGAGCACAAACACAGTTTTGTATTGAAAGTCTTGCGTCAAATGTGCGCTTGTGGAGAAGAAACCCCTTATGTTTGGCCTTTCCACCTCTGCTCTAGATGACTACTGATGACAATTCACAAGCATATAAATGGAACAGATTAGAAGTTGTTGACCGGCCTCCTTTCTCCTACCAATCATTAGGCTCTTTATGTGTGTGTGTTTTAGTATATATAAATAATATAGGACCTGGTATTTTTTGTGAGAGATTAATCTAGCCTGTACCTTTTTTCCATTTCATTATTTTTTACTCCAGATATGAGCTAGATAAATCATTTTTATGGTTGTGTAGCCTGCTGGTGGTCAAAGCAACTTTGTGTTTGGAGAAGAAACTGTGATGAAGACGGCAAGGAAGATCCACAACCAGAAGTTTGCTGAGCTCTCTGGAAATGACATCTTCAAGGAAGATGTTCCTCCTAGTTCTGCAGAGAAGCCATTGAGTACAGCGAAACTGCGAGAAATGAGTGGCAGTGACATCTTTGCAGATGGAAAGAGAGAGTCCAGAGACTATCTAGGTGGTGTTCGCAAGCCCCCTGGTGGTGAAAGCAGCATTGCATTGGTCTAACTTCTTTAGGCTTGACTCAGTTGCGTTAATAACGTATGCTTGCTGTACTGTTCCTCATTGGGACATGTTTTCTTTTTATTTGACCTGTATGATTGGTTTTGGTACGTAATAGGATTTAACATATCCTCCAAAGACTTCGTCTGGACTACTGGCTAATTGGGTTTTGTGTGTCCATATCTTTGTTTCTTTGGTGTCTCAAGTGGTTTGATGTTCCACGATGATCTCTTTCTAATGTTATTATCAATGTTCAATTTAATAGACATTGAATTGCTCATGTACCGTCCAAAGTTGTTACAGTCTACTTCTAAGTTGTGTGCGTGGGTTAAAAGTGACGGGATGTTAATAGAGAAGATGTCAACAGTGCTATACTTTTCAATCCAGCAGGAGAGTGAAATGTGCCGGACATCCTTGAGTCTTGACAACCGGTTACTGTTGCTAGGAACAGCAATTAAGGAATGAAACTGATCGTTTCAGTTTTCAGTGGACTCGTTAATAGTTTATATCTGACTTCTGGCGCTGTTACCTAAACAGGCTGCTCCAAAGTTCCCTTTTAAGCTTGTCGTAGAAAGAAGGGTTTGTCAGGTCGCCCCTTCCAATGATTTACGCAAGAAAAAATGGCACACCATATGGCGTGGGGTTCCTAGGTTGGTCCTCGAGTCCTCGAAATTGAGTTGGCCAAGCATGGTGCTTTCTTGAGTCATCTTTCTATAAAAAGGTGGTGAAAGTTGGTCTGGAAGTATGCCATAATACTTGAAACATTATCTAGAGGACAAAGGAATCTAACCCTAACCTACCACAAACCAGGAGGCCTAATCTGTAATCCTAAGCTTTCTGGAGTTCGTGGTCCCACTGGCTTTTATCAGGCTGGACGTCTTGGAAGAGAATTAGGAAGAAATGATGTGATGAAACAATAGCAAACACAGAAAATGAACCCCCTTTTCGAATGGGAACAATTTTTGCATAATACAGGTGACAATCAATATTCCTTCTTTTAAGAGACTCAAGAATATTCAAGGTAATGTTTGGAAGGAAGTTTCCACATCTTTTAGTCACCAGTATTATCATGAGGAACACTTTTGAAATTACTTCCGCAAATGTTGTACTTGATTTTCATCAGACTTTCTTAAATCTTTTGCAAGGGACATTGTTTACCGGAGGAGTTTAGCTCTAGTTGAACCCAGTTGGAGTGTAGGGCTCACTGTGCGCCTTGTGGGGGCCTACCTCAGGCGTTAACAGAAAAAATTAATTGTGAACAGGTCCTTCAACTACGAGGCATTAGCTTAAACATTCAAAGCATAGGATTCAACCGAGAAGGGATTGGCCTTCTTGAAACAGCAAATTTAAGGCAGAGGTAAGTAGATGCGTCATTAGGTTGGTTTTTACTTTAAGCTCAATAAAGTGGACATACCCAAAATTTCAGATCTAAAACAGAATCAAATCAAAATAAAACTTTTTAAAATTAAATCAAAACTGTAAAATGGTTTGGAAGCAAAACCTTTAGGCTATTGATTTGGTTTTCATTCCTTTTCTGAGACTAGAACCTAAACTAAAATTCAAATCTTTTAACAAACGTACCGAAATCAAACCACGAAAATATTAGAGAAAATCATGTGAACCATAAAAAACTGAAAAAATTATAAAAAAAAAGTATAAGAATTGTTAAAAAAAAAATTAACCGAAACAAAATCAAAAATAAATATGAACAAAAACTATTCCACTCTAAAATCATTATCAAATCAGAATTATCTGTTATTAAAATCGAAATCAAAATCATAATTTCAATTCTAACTCTTTTTCAAATTAGAATGTTCTCGTTGTGTTTGATTCCTAGATACTTGATCCTCTCTACAAGGAAGTCAGAGCTATTTTAAGATATTCCAATGACGACACCTATTGCATTGTCATTTTCCGAAACCCTTGAGCCTCACTACAAGGAAGTGTCAGAGCTATTTTAAGATATTTAAATGGCGACACCTGTTGCAGTATAACTTTCCGGAACCCTTCAATTTCCTCCGATTCTTTGTTGAATCAAAGAAAAGCAACTACGGAGATTCTACGCTTTGCTTCCTGCATGTCCAATATGCAATAAGACGAAAAGTCTAGATTTAAGACAAGTACCATAGATATATCATAGTAAAGCAAATTATAACATTGTTATAGATTGCATCCAAGCACAACATAAACCGCATAATTTATGAGAGCACACAACACAAAACCACGACAACCTCTTACAAGAAGCAAAGTTCAGCAGACAGACTGCAATATTATTATATTATTTATCGGTGCACTCAGAAGTACCCTTACGAAATTTGTCAAGCTCAAGCATCACTTCGTCCCACTAGTTCGAGGAGCATCTTTTCGTAGTCTCCATGGGTGTCCTTCCCAATGGCTCGATCCAGAGGGACACTGTTCCTTCGATGGTACTCATCCTTAATAACCTTCAGGTCTACCTCAGCCCTTGTAGTTACAACTCTGGTGAGTGCCCCTTCATCCGTTCCCCGCTTATTGATTGCAAGCCGAAGAACCTTCTCAAAGTATATCTGAGGACGGGTCAGGCACTTCACTGTGGCTCTCAGTAAGGCGAGGAACTCATCCTTGGGATCATCTTTCAGATCCTGCAAATAGAAGCATTAACTTTTAGTTTGATGTCTACTAATTAATAATTAATGATCCATGTAACCATATGGACCAACTGATGTCCCTTGTGGAGGAACCATGATGCCAATATATATAGTGCTAGCCTCATGTTGTGATACAACAACCTTAAGCGGATGAAGCTAACTAGCAGAGGTCCCTTCACCAATTATGCTATATTACAAAGAAGATTTGGAAACCATCATGATGAGCAAAGACAATTAGTGGGACAAGGCATACTTGCATAGTGTCATCAAAGAAATGCAAAAGTGCAATTCCATAGAGTACCTTGTTGATATCATGGCCAAATTCATTATCGTAGTGGTTCAGTGTCGCATTTATTTGTGCTTTGCTCCTGGTTGACAGTATTCTGATGACTTCTTCATCACTGTAAGCCTTTGCTGAAATCTTCGCATGGAGTATCTTTGCTTCTGTTTTCGCCAGTGTCATGTTTACCTCATCTCCCTCATACCGGTATGAGCTTACAAGAGGTACCAGCAGCTGGAGAAATGGATCAAGATCCATAAGAATTATATAAACTTGTCCATGCTTGCAAAAGTATTTAGCTCAAGCAAGAACAAATGAATAATGCTACTCCAATATGCACAACAAAAAAATTCTACAATAAACTTGTCCATGCTTGCGAAAGTATTCAGCTCAAGCAAGAACAAATGAATAATGCTAGTCCAATATGCACAACAAAAATATTCTACAATCTCTCTTCTTAATAGAGGCAATTCTTCTTCAAATGATGATATGAATTAAAAGAGTGCTTCTCTTTCTGAACATAAGGTGTTCTTCAATAGAAGTAGTAAGATGGTAGACCTTTCTAATGCAAACTTCCAACGTATGGGTAACATCTAATAGAATGGTGCCTTTAACAATGTTCATGTTTTAGTGCAGTAAGTGGAGATTACCATGGATGCATAGACATGTGGGTGAACGAATGTTAGGAATAAACCCAAAAATACCCAAGAAAATTAACAAACACAACACACAACCAAAGCAAAATAAACCAAGAGAGAAAATTGTTTTACGTGGTTCAGCACCCTTTGCCCACCTGGACAAGAGATCCAAATTACTCTATTATGAGAATAAACCAATACAAGTTTGAGAACCCACTCAAACCCAAATATCCTTTATACACCCTCTCACAAATCCAAAGAATTCTGACTACCCTCTAGAACAACTACATAAAATTATGAAGCCCTCAAAATATTTCCTACAAACTTTTACTCTAGGGAATCTCTCTTTATTTTATTTTATTTTTTGGTACCTGATAGGGTTATATACAAAAGTATTCAGAGTTACTATTTTCCTAAATAATATAAATAGGAAATACAATAGAACTAATACAAAGAAACTTGGTAACCAAGAAAAACTTTCTATTTTCTAAAATATGAGCCAATACTAACACAAGAATAGACATTTGGGTGCATGAAAAACAAATACTTATCCTTGAATGCATCACACACAATGAATTCAGACCCATATTTCCAGTGCTAATCAAATGTACAGAGGAATTAGCGGAAAAACTGTGGAATAAATTCTAATAGTTCTAATCACCAGAAACAGAGAAAAGTACTGAGCTCAAAGATATCTCATGAAGTCCATTTAATTTAAAGTCATTACCTTGCGGAAGTCTCCTGTTGTGTGATGGGCAACATCTTCTTCAAGAGATTTCTTAAAACGAGCATGATAGGCTTGCCTTGCCAAAAGCAACTCATGTGGTGACCTTGTACAGGCTATTTCCATCAGAACTAGATTGCTTGAGCTCCATCTCTTTGTTGTTTCATTTGCCAAATATGCATCACGTTCTGCAGGGTCAAGAGTCCAGAGGAGTACCGCTCTCTGGGGAAAAGAAATTTGGACATGCGACATGAGTTTTCTGAACAGCAAAATATACTCATTCCTCTTATTTCTAATATTCAAATCAACAAGTTAGGAATCTTCGAGAATTGTAGTATTTTAGCAATTTTGCCTACTTTTTGATGATCGGAGAGGATTTCCATCTAGCGCTATAAAGTGATTCAAAAGGTTATGCAACATATCAGTAAGATTGAAAAGGGGGGAACGAAAAAAGAAACAAGGGCATCATTAACCTCAAAGTCATTTGAAAGTTCTTTGTCCAACACTTTAAGGAGGTCCTCCCCATAAGTTTTGGCATAGGTTTGCCTAATCAAGTTGCGCTGTGCAGCATCTCGATGAGCCAGTATGGATATGATCAGCGCCTCATTTGTTCCCCATCCTGCAAAATAGTGAATTGAGATCACTTAAACATCAAACTTACAGGCAAATTTCATAAACAAAATCATAGAATAAACAATAGAAAGAACTAATTGAACTGAACATAAAGGAAAAAGATGAAAGTAAAATTGCATCTGTGACAACCTAGATTATCCTCCATCATCTCAAACATGTGCCTTTTAGCATCTCTTTTCTCCATGAAAAATGTTTGATGTGATTATGCTCCTCTTGGCTGCTTTCATTTATTTATTTATTTTGCTAAGTAAAGACAGAATGAGCTGGGAAATGAGAATGGCTCTCCCCCAACCCTATTACCAGCAAGACTTGCCCTTGACTTCTTGATACACCTGAAGTGCCTTTACCAGCAGAACTAACTGATACCTGTTCCCTCTTGGCTCCCTTTAATGCTTCTTGTTGCAATCATCAAACATCTCCATTTACCTTTCAGCATTTTGCTGTCACTTATCAAGTTGCGGCTCTTTGCACATTGTATAACCACTTACAAATAGGAGCACTTCAAGAAGCAAGTAAACAACACTAATCTTCTTTTAAAGCTAACTATTGCCTTTGTTACTCCTATGACGACCCAATATTACCATGTAACTAATGACAATGTTGAAAAAGACTTAAAAAAAAAGCTTTAGGCTTCTCACAATTTGCGGACCTAAACTAGAATCAAAAGCTTCATCACCGGCAGCATGTTGCATAAATATAGATGCAAGAAACACTAAAATGGCCAAGTGAAGAGGATTATGGTTTAAATATTCATGGCTTGTGCATGGAGAAATCAATTGAGCGAGCCGTAAACAAGACATGTGAAGCCAAAACAATTCTAAGAAAACAAAACATATGAACCCTAAACTATGCTGGCACAAATTATTCCAAGTCGGCTTTTTAAATTGTTGTGCAAAATTATTAGATCCTCAAATCGAGACTAGTCTACAGTATCAGATATTGTTATACTAATCCAGAGGAGTGATGAAAAAGTACAAATAGTAATGCAGAGACCGCAGATTAATCACGCACACACACTGTGGACACAATAATGTGAATTAAATTCATATGTTTAATTTTGTTCATATAATTGATTCGATCCTAAACAAATGGCTTAATTTAGATGGAATTTCGGAAAAGAACAACTCGAACAACATGCATAATAACCGAAGCGAAAGGATCGTAAATAAAGGAACACAGCAAGAAAAACGTGTGAGCAAAATTAAAGGACATGATTAATCGAAATTGATAAGATCGGAACAGAGAAACATCGATCGAATCGAAGCAATAGATTACAGAAGAATAAAACACCAATCACACCGGATCATAGCATCCAGTGGTTGTAAATTGAAGACAGCAAATCAAGATCATCGAAATGTGTGTGTGTGTGTGTGTGTGTGAGAGAGAGAGAGAGAGAGAGAGAGAGAGAACATATTACCTGAAAATGCTTTGTGGAGTTGATCGCAGTCTTCTTCAAGGGAAGGAATTTGCCCGGGAACTGTGACAGTGGACATTCTGATTGTGGTTGTGGAGACGCGAAAACGAGACTGAAGGAGAGAGACAAGGGTAGGTGCGTAGCGTTGTACACTTCAGAAACGTGCTGTCCCTATATTTATTTATGTGGGAGGATACGTTGATCCTATTGCCCCAACGTTGGAAGTTACTATTATGATTATTATTATTATTTCCCGAAGATCGACACCCGTAACGGATGATTAACGAGAAATCAAGCAAGTAGGTACGATTGGCAATTGGGTCGGGTTGACCCGATTCATTTTAAAGGGTTAAGTTTGATTCATTTTAGGATTGGGCTGAAGGTTAGGCTTCCTCTAATTTTTTAACTTCATTTTAATTACGGGTTGAGTTTTAATATTAATGGAATTAGTTTGTTTGTTTAAAATTAAATATTTGAATTTTTTGTTTTTTTTTTTTTTTTTGGGTTTTCAAAGAGTATTCTTTCCCTCTCTCTCAGTCTCTCTCTCTCTCTCTCTCTCCCCTCAATCCCTCATGTCGGAAGCCCTCGCCTCTACTCTCTCAGACTCCTCTCTCTCTCTCTCTCTCATGTTCAAACTCAAAGCCGTTTTCCCTTCTCTCTCTCTTACCCTCTCTCCTCTCTCTCTAACCCCTCATATCCGAAGCCCTTTTCCCTCTCTCACTCTCTCCCATCTCTCGCACCCCTCATGTCCCAAGCCCTAAGCTTCATCTCACATCTCATATAATCATCCTCATCAATCGGTCACTGATTCGAAGAGACGTCATCAAGGAGGATCTTCCTGTTCAATCGCCGACCCCTTATCATTAGACGACGAGAAAGAAATTGGTGGCTGTGAGGTGTAATTGGAATGATCGGACACCGAATCTGGCTTCCGCGGTACCTGAGCATCATTCTCTGGCTTTTTTTCTTCCCATCTGGTGGCATCATTGGCAGATCTTAACGCATGGCGGTTGGGGTTATGTGACTCTTTTCTCATTTGAACCATTTTTTTCTTCTTTCTTTGATGACCAAGCGCCGTGGTGTCAATGGTCTCTCTCTTGTTTAATTCGAGTTCGGGTTTAGTTTGAAACGGATTTGAGATCTTTTTAATTTTTTGGGTCGAGTCAGAGTCTAGATTTTTTTGAGTTTTCTCTGACTGAACCCATGTTTGGTCTTAAAAAAATTTAATCAGGCCAAACTTGGTCTTCGTAAAGTCCAATTCAAAAAGTTCGATCGCCAGACCTACAAAGTAGGCAAAAAGCACGCCAAGCGTGAGAGGAGTCGGTCAATTCTGGATTCGGTCCGGTGCTCTTTATCGGTGAAGGTAACATGGGTGGCACTGTCTCACAAACACCTAGCCTCACGCACGAAGTATCATCCTCGTGCTCGAGGAATTATTTCACCAAAAAAGCTTATTTTGTATTGTTTCGCATAAGGGAGAATTACGGAGTTTTGGTACAATTATTAGGATATGTTTTTCACTTTTAGCTTTTTTACTGTTAAAAATAATAAAATTCGAAAAAATTTATCAGCTATAGAGTAATTTTGGTTTCTCAAAAACTATATATATATATATTTTACTATTTTATCCATCTTTACACAAACACTAAAGTCTTTATTTCTCCATGGACGTATTGAATTTTTAATATTATATAATATTTTACCCATCTTATCTAATACATCTATGGAGAAATTAAATTGATGTATAATATTTAAATATTATTATTTCATGTATATGGATTAACTGATTAATTTTTAATTAATTAAAAAAATTATCTTTTCTTATAAAGTCATATATATTATATTATATTGATTTGCATCGATATTTTTTTATAATATGTAATTGAATTATTTATTTTTAAGAAATTATAGATATTCTATTTATAAATTTTATATTTCAATATATAGCAATAATACAAGAAGAAAAATTTTAAAAAATAAAAAATATTTAACTAATATAGAATTACCCTTTTTCGTCATTTTAGTAACATTATTAATTAGACAATCGAATATTAATATCAATTAATAATTATTAACAATTGACCCTAAACCATTAATGATTAAACATCAACTATGAATCATTTTAAACATACCTTACATAAATCTGTTCCACTTTAATAATTGCCACCCATGGCTCTCAATAAAATGGTTTTGATGCTTTGTGTTGCCGTATGAAATGTAGAGCTTGTTCAGAAATCCCTCTTTTGTGTTAATTTGATTCAGCATCATTTAATTTTGTGTTATTCAATTTATATTATTTTTCAAAAATTAAATTTTGAAAGTGAAAATAATTTTTTTGAGAACTACAAAACTATTGTTATCTTATTAATTTTTTAATCAAAAAGATCACTTAATTTCACCTCAACCTTCTTTCAATTTTCTCAAACCAGGCGTCCATGGAGATGGGCATGGCCTCTTCAGTTTTTAAAAAAACCATATGGCACAGTGCGGTATGAGTATTAATCATATAGCACGTGATGGACTGCGTGGTTTATTGATGGGAATGGCCATCTTATGTAGGTATGGTATTTTCATACATTTTAAAGGAGAATTTGCTAATTTCACATATTTGGTTTATTTATCTAACTTAATTTAACAAATTAAGTAATAATATAATTTTGAAATATATCTATTAGATTAACACATTTGAGCAAATTTACCTTTTAAATGATACTTGCCCTTTTTATATTAAAAAAAATTGATTTTGAAAATTTTAATTTAACTTTCGCTTTTTTATATATATATTTTTTTAAAAAATAATTTTATTTTCACTCTATTGTCAAAATCCTTGCAAGTATCGACCTTGGTCAATTTTAGTGAAAGTGTTCATTTAGTTTGCTTCTTGATTTTCATTTTTAATTTTTCTTATTTTTAATTTGTAATTTAGTTGTAAACTTTTATTATTTTTAATTTAGTATATAAATATTAATGTGTACGGTTCATAAGTAAAATAAATGTTATGTGACTTAATGATTGGGAGTACGGGTCATTGGTAATATAATTATAGAACCAAACCGTGATTAAGTTTAAAATTTTAAAATTTAATAAGAAAAATTAAAGGATTTAGAATTAAATAAAAAATAGACAAAGGTATAGATTTTATATGTAAATTATCTGGAATAAATTAGATAAATAACAGTGATCCAATTGAGCCTTTCCGCACACTGAATAATGATCATCTTGGATAAGTTAATTTTTAATTTTAATTTTAAATAAAAATTAGAAAACTTGTTGATTTCTGAAAGTTATGTAATATATTCTTAAGTTAAAAAATTAAAAGATATGTTAAAAATATTATTTTCTATCTAGAGAAAAATGATAAAATTGATATTGGGTTCAAAATAAATCTATTTTCTTGGTTATTTTATTATTATTATTATTATTTTATTATTTTTTTTTACCTTGTGATATTAGATTCAAACTGTGTCAAATACAATGGGATGTATCAATTTTCTCGATTACCTCCAAAAAGAAATCTAGTATAAATTAGGGAAATTTGAGTAATCAAATCCTTGCTCATCAACACATAATTTGGCACTTATTTATTTATTTTTCACATGCTGAAAAAAAGTAAAAATTATAACTCAATAATTCTACACAGATTTAATTCATACGTTACACTTTTTTCTTTTTTGCTTGTTTTAAAAAATAAAATAAAAATTATAACTCATAATTACACACCAAATTTAGTTTACACATCTCATCGAACACTTGGTGTGCATTGAAATGGAACCTTTTTTTTTTTTTTAATTCTCTAACTTAGAAAATTGTTATAAATTTTAAGAAATAAAAACGTTTTCTAATATTTTTTTGAAAATACAACTAAAAATGAAGTCTTGAGTTGAACTTCTACTATGCATAAAAAGAAATAAAGTAAAAAATAAAACATATTTTGGCCATTGAAGGAGCATCTATTTATTTGTCAATTCCAATTGCCGACATTGTTTGACAGGAACGACTCCCATCCCATTAGCTCTATTTCCTAATTTCTCCAATTAAAGGCAATAAAGATGTTGAGTGTTGATGTATTTGACTTTTGAGTCTTTTGCCGTCGCTTAACCTTCCAATTTAATCCATCACTCTCCCGTGAATGGCGGCATTTCCTTGTGAACCCAAGTGAAACGTTACACTTTCACATCTTCTCAATCTGTACCATAAAAGAAAAGACGAAAAGTCATACTCTCTTATCTATTTTCTATTGCATAAATCACAAAATTGGACCTTGTAGTCATTTTCATTTTAAGTACAGATTAAGTGTTAATCTATAAGCTAAAGTATAATTTGGGAGCGCAGGATGTCAGTATTCATTTAATTTCATATTATCCTTGTTTGTATGGTAATTTGTGCACAACCCTAGCTCTCGTAGATTATATGATCACATCAAACATTTACCAGCTACTTCACATCTTTTGTTGGCCATGTATATATTTACTATTTGTACATTACATAAATGATTAAACTTAGATTTTGTTTACGGAACCTTCTTAAGTATTGATATTCACGAATTTAATATATTTAAATTATCATTTAATGATCATTATTTTTTTAAATGAAAATATTTAATAATTGAAACTCATTCCCTTAATGCGAAACGGCGCAGCACACAGCCAAATCCTTCTCACAGAAAAAAGACAATTAAATAAATTAAAATATTCGAATACAAAGTTCCAAATAAAATTAAATTAAGGATGAGAGTGAAGAAGTCAAGCACCTTTCTGCGGAAATATTCGAATCTGCTCTCCTCGACAACCTCTTCAAACTCCACCAGTGCCGCATATTTCGAAGGCTGACCTTGTTTTTTGTATTCTGAAAGGATAAATAAAAGATGACTCGCCCTTCCTCCTTGGCATCAAATAATGTTCCTTCCCGCGAGTTCCTAGGCCCACAAATATGTAGAAATATAGCAGACATGGGACACGAGACACAAAACAATATAAACACAATGATACACTAAACGAACTTTTCTCTGATACATAAATAGCTGGTGCAGTGTTAGGGGTATTCTTCTAAATTTCTTGACTTCCTTTAATTGCGGATCACTTATTTAGCATTTTGTTATATTTTTGGTTCATGCAAAACATTTGTATCGGCATATTAGGTATCCTGTTTTTCTGGAACAAGCTGTGGATTTAGTTGTCCATACAAAGATTGAGCGCGAGTACAAAACTGGTAATCTTACATTCTCTGCTTGAGAGGAGTTTCAAATTTGTAGCCCAAATGAGAAGCAAGATTGAAAACATGTGAAGTCAGATGCAGTACCTCATATAATCCTCATATTAGCAAAATATGTAACAGAAAATACTGCTTGGGATGGCTTTAATTGCTAGTAGTTCTCACTAATAAAGCCTGAGAAATAATATACATAATTGGCCTAGCCTGTGGATCGATATTTACACATGCAACTGCAATCTTGAGAACTGATATCAAGTCCTCTTCAACTTTTTCTGATGGAGGTGAAAGGCGTGGATCTAACACTTGATTCAGCTCTAAGTCCGCAGCTGAATCTGGTGTCAAAGAGGAAACGAGATCAACCGGATGTTTGCCCCCGATCACTTCCAGTGCTAGCACTCCAAAACTATATACGTCACACATTTCTGTCACTTGCATTTTATAAGCAAGCTCTGCAAGGAAGAGAAAATGTATCACTTACTATACATGTTTTCTGTTCAATTTTCCAAACATAATAAAAATGTTGTAATTACCTGGTGCTATGTATCCATATGTGCCTGCGAGTTCTGTCCAATTGGATGAGTCTGGCTTCAAAAGCTTAGCAGTGCCAAAGTCTGAAATGCAAGCCTCATAGTCTGAATCAAGCAAAATGTTCTTGCTTGATATGCCCCTATGAACAATAGGGGGTCTGCAATCATGGTGCATGTAAGACAAAGCATTGGCCACACCTCTAATGATGTTTAACCTTTTTATCCAATCCAATTCTCTTGCTTCTTCATTGTTGCTCAGCATTGCGGATAAGCTTCCTCTTTCAATGTACTCATAAACTAAAAATGAGTGGCCAGAATGTGAGCAGAAACCAAAGAGTTTCACAACATTGCGATGCCTTATCTCTGTCAATGCTCTTATCTCATTCATAAAACCTCTCCTATCTTCAATCTCACCATCATTCAACGAGTGAAGTTTCTTCACTGCTACCACACTGTTTGATGGAAGCTTTGCTTTGTAGACACGTCCATATCCACCCGTTCCAATACAATACGCTTCATCAAAATTATTTGTTGCTTTTACGATATCATGGTATAGTGTCCTCCCATCAGAGGTTGATATTGAGAAAAGAGCTTCATTGTGCATAGTGTCTGGCCCTTCTGGCAATTGACATTTTTTCCTCGGGCTAATGATCGAAACAATTAGTGTTGCTACAAATATAGCTACAAGTACACCTACAATAGGTAGCACAATAAACAACACAACATTGTGATCCTTTTTATTGGATTTTCCATTTGTTGTACTGCAAGCTTGAAGACCAGCGACATTGCCACATAAACCCGGATTGCCTTGTAATGCGTATATTGAAGCATTCAAAAAGGCTTCACTATTTGGGATTGGACCAGAGAGGTTATTGTATGATATGGTGACATACAACAAACCATGCATGTTTTCGAAGGCCTCTGGAATTGAACCGGAGAGGCTATTGTGAGAAACATTTAGTAGCTCCAAGCTTTTCAAACCTTCGATATCAGATGGTATCTTACCTGTGAGCATGTTGTAGCTTAGGTCAAGTGTTGTTAATTGTGCGAGCCCCAAAATTCCCTCTGGGATTCTTTCGCTTATACTGTTGACGCTTAAATTCAAGTAAAACAAATTCCGGCAATCACTTAAAGTTCCAGGTATGGATCCATCCAAGTTATTCATGGACAAGTCCAAATATGTGAGACTAGAAATTGAACCTAGTCCAATAGGTATACTGCCCGAGAGCTGATTATCATTCAATGGAAGCTTGAGCAAAGACGTCAGATTCCCAAATCCGCTTGGAATTTCCCCAGTCAAACCATTTGAAGAAAGGTCAAATAGCTCAAGTTGAGTTAAGGATGTCAGCTGAGGCGGTATCTCAACCGTAATTCTATTTCCAGCGGCTCTAAATGTTGTCATGTTAGTGCAACCAAGCCAATTATCAGAAATGTGACCATTAAAACTGTTGTAGCTCAAATCAATATAATCTAGCATTGGATAGACACCGAATGCTTCAGAAATGTTCCCAGTGAAGTTGTTACATTTAAATCGTGCTCTGAACAAGTCGGAACAGCTTTTTTATGCTTTTCGGGATTGGGCCGGTGAAGTAGTTGTTCAAGGCAGAGAAACGCACAAGTTTTCCACCGAGACAAATTTCGGGCAAAGAACCCGAAAACTGGTTTGTGCCCAGTTGAAGATTTTTTAAGCCAGTCAAGTTTGCTAGTTGTTGAGGAACTGAAACAGAAAGTTGGTTTTCGTGGAGAAACAGTGCCTCTAGTTTTATTAAGTTGCCCAGTGAGGCTGGAACAGTCCCATTGAGAAAATTCTGACTCAATTCAAGATCAGAGATAGACGTCAATTGGCCTAGCTCTTCAGAAATAGGACCAGTGAGATGATTGGCAGATAGATACAGAAGAGACAGCTTGGTTAAATTACCAAGAGAGGCTGGAATTGAACCGGTTAACTCATTTGTTGAAAGGCTTAGCTCTTGAAGGTTTTTCAAGTTTCCCAATTCTGGTGGGATATGACCAGAGAGATGATTGTCAAATATGTAAAAAAAAGTCAAAATTTTCAAGTTCCCAAAACTTGAAGGAATTGGACCAGCAAAATTATTGGTTTCCATTAATATGAATTAAGTTTTGTGAGGTTTCCAATTTCCGGTGGAATTGATCCAGAAAGTAAATTGTTATAGAGATACAGAGATACCAAGTTGCTCAAATTCCCAATAGAAGAGGGAATAGGCCCAGTAAGCTGGTTTGTGTACACAGCAAATTCATACATGGATTTCATTTGTCCTATGTTTTCAGGAATTGACCCATTTAGCTGATTCTGAAACAAATGAAGGACTTGAAGGTTTGTTAGATTGCAAATTGGAGGTGGGATATTTCCCACAAATTGGTTTATGGAGAGATCAAGATATATGAGTTTGGAGAGAGACCCAATTTGAGATGGGATAGTTTCGGAAAGATCATTCATGTAAAGATCAATGTAAGCAAGGTTTGGGAAAGATGAAACGGAGAAACTTTGTAGTATACCTTCTATGCTTGAGTTGGTGAGGTTCAATCTGTTGACTCTTCCTGCTGCGTCGCAAGCAATTCCAAACCAATTACAAGGGCTCGTAGTGTTTGAAGAAGAAGAAGAAGACCCATTCCTCCACGAAAAAAGCAGACTGTGAGTGGCTTTTGAGGGTTGATTTCCATTTGAGAAGTGCCGTAACTTCCTCGGGTAAAGTAGCAGCAGAGGATACATTGTTTAAGAACATTATTTTGACAAAAAGTACTAAGAACACAACATAGAGCTCTCTCCTTGCTATTATTGAAGTCATGGTTCTTTTCATTTGTTAGCTTAGGGGTTTACGGTATGCTGAAATTGAACACTCTTGTATTTATAGTTGTCGTACAAAGCTTTTCTCCCCCTTTATTTTATTTCTATCAACAATGAAATTATATGGTTGTTGTAATCTTTTTTAATAGAGTCACACAGAATAATAGTAATAATAATAATAATAATAATAATTATTATTATTATTATTATTATTATTTATTTTATAGATGATCAATAATTATACTGGTATCCCTGTACAGTTTTCATTCAATAGAAGAAATAATAAAGAAAAAGGAAACCTGTCATGTCATGTCGCTGCTAATCTAATAATAATGACACTAATCTCGTTTTCCTTCATAAGATCATGTGTTCAAAATTGTGGAAATCTTATTAATAAGTGTTAATTATTACTTTTGGTAGGGCTGTAGTGTGGAATAATAATAATTATAATTTGAATTAATTATTTAATAGATAATTAATAATTTATATTGATGCAAAAGTGGACAGTTTTAAATTTAATATATTCGATGTTTTTTTTTAAAAGAAATAAATTTAAATTTTATTAATAATTTTGATTTATTCAATGATGTATGATAAAAATTATTTTTATTATATAACTATAAATTTACAAGAATAGTTTTATAATTGAATAAAAATAATTATAATCGATATCATCCAATAATTGATCTCGGTGGGGGCTTCACTTAATCTCGATTGATGAAGGTGGCTACCAATTAAGTACTTTTTGAATATATAATGGATATGAGTTAAATAATTGACAAATAAGAAACATGGAGAGTCGTCAATTTTTTTTTTTAATTTTTTGAAATTTGAAAATATTAAATTAAATCAGTTTGATACCGTACTTTTTTCGATTAACTTTTTTTTTGGATATTTTGTCAAAGGTACTTTATGCATGTCATACAGGAAAGTTTTTTGGTTTTGATTGTTGATCTATCGAGTTCAATCGATTAATATGGTAGTGTATTTAAAATAAAAATTGTATTATATGTATTATATATATAAATTTTATTAGATATTATAATAAAAATATTACTGCTCAAACTCACTCATTTTATTTTGTGATTCCCTTGTGTATCTCTCTTCTGTCTCTAACCATCATCGCTAACACACAACCCACATCATAAATCCTTCTGCATCTGATTTTTAAGATGTTCTTGATGTACTCAAGTGTGTTGATTTGGTTTATTTATATAATTTAGAGTGATCCACTAATATATTGTTCACGACTCTCAGATTTGTTTACTAAATTATGAATAAACCTATTTTATTTTTTTTTAAATGTTTTTGGATTTATCAATTGTTTGAGGATTTAGTTCAACGATAGTTGGTATTTTGTCATTGAAATTTATCCAATCTGAACATTTTTAGGTTGGGCTTTTTTGTCTTTTGGAAAAAATTTCTTGTTAATTGTACCATCAGTCATGTAGAAATCTCGAGTGCATAAAGTCATCCACCCATATATTGAGAGGTCCTATCCCGGAAGAGAGAACTCGGAGGAGAAAAGAAAATAAAAATTCCTCATCTAAATGCAATGCAATTCAATTTTTTCCCAAAATTTTAATTTTTTTTGCACTCTGAGTTTCTCATTGCCAAAGATGTATGTCATATAACTTAGGTCGCTTATATGAATGAATTCTACTAATGATTGTAGTCTTACTAATGGAGAGATTGGGAATTGGGAATTTGAGAAACTTGAAAAGGAATTGCGAGTAGGTGATTGAGCAAATAAATCAAATCCATTTCTTTGTTATCGTAGCTCAATGGACATTCCAACATCTGTACAATTTCAGTGTATCATCTTCTTGGAAGCTGTCATTTTACCTTTGGACCTTTAAAGTTACAACATGGGATGAACTTTTCTATTTTTCTTTTCATTATTTCGTAAATTCTGTAACATCTTGTTATAAAACAAATGTATGAACATGGTAGTATGCATGAAGCAATAGAACTTAAATTGTGATTTTGTCCTATGATACTCAAGTGCTGACCAAACTTTTTTTTTTTTTTTTGGAATTGTCTAAAATTGCAGAGAAAAAATGTTGCTGATATTCTATGAATCAAGGAATATTGTTGGCTAGAAAATGTTATACATCGTCGTGTGTACAAAGACCAATGATACCAATTCAAGTGCTGACCAAAGAAGTGTGCAAATTAAGAGATTTCCAGGGAAAGAAATAGGTTCCAAGTGCGTTTAGTTACTATATATATTAGCCTTATTTATTGAGTTTGGTTATACAATAATTCAGAAAAATTTTTTATTGTTACAAATTATGAAAGTTTAAGTCATTCAATATCTTGTCTTATTTGAGTTTTTGAAAGCCTTAGAATTTTAAAGTATTTAAAGACCTTTTAAAATAAAATTTTAAATATGTTATGAGATTGGATTGTATATAAATTTTAACCTAAATTAGGTTAAAACCATCAAAATAAATTTCTTTCCTTGAAAATATGATGCTGAAGTGTCATTAATAAGAATCAATAATTTTTAAATATTTTTATTTAAGAAATTAGTTATGATCTATCTGACTCCTAGATATTTTTCTTCGAGTAAGGAAAACTGTAAAGCGGTCGGGATGATGCCCAAAGAAGAATTTTTAGGTGTCTATTTTTCTCTGAACAATTATCTATTTTTCTTCGAGTAAGAAAAAACTATAAAGCAGTCGACATGATACCCTAAAAAAACTTTTCAGGTGTCTATTTCTCTCTGAATTAGTGTCTCTTTTTCAAATATTTATTTTTTCTCTGAGTAAGGAAAACTATAAAGCAATCGACATGATATGCTAACATGATATGCTAAGAAGATATTTTAGATATCAATTTCTCTTCGATGTCTATTTTTAAGAATTTATTTTTTTGTCCAAATAAGAAAAATATAAAGCAAAGACTTTCACGCCTTGAAGATGAAAATTGAAAAGTCACTGCCAAGCTAATATTGTTCACTTCTTTGATATTTGCACTCTTGGTTACCGTCAAGTAGAGAACCAATATCATTTTGCAAAGAGATGTGCTAACTTTTATTATTTTTTTTGTAAATTATTGTTGCTATTTTTTTCTACACAATTTATTTTTAATAATTTTACATCCATAAAGTTGCTAATAAGTTGTAAAATATCTAACTAATATTTAGTAATTATTTATTTTTGATAAAAAGGGTTTCTTCTTTTCTCAAAACATTAACATATATCATAAAGGTTAAAACCATCAAAACAAAACTGTTTCTTTGAAAATATGTTGCTGAAATATCATCAATAAACACCAATAATTCTTAAATATTTTTATTTGAGAAATTAATTTATAATCAATTTAACTCTTAAATTTTTTTTCTTCAAAGAGGAAAAACCGCAAACCAATCAGCATGATGCCCCGCAAAGAAGATTTTTAGGTCTCTATTTCTCTCCAAGCAGGTATCTAGTTTTTTGGAGTAAGAAAAACTGTAAAACAGTCAACATTATATTCTGAAATATACTTTTCAGATGTCTATTTCTCTCGGAATAAGTATCTATTTTCAAATATCTATTTTTTCTCTGAGTAAGGAAAACTATAAAACAATTGAGATGATATCCCAAGAAGATATTTTAGGCATCTATTTCTTTCTACTTTTAAGTATTTATTTTTTTTCCAAATTTCATGCCTTGAAAATGAAAATTCAAAAGCCAATGCTAATTTAATATTACTCACTTCTTTGATATTTGCACTCTTGGTCATCGTCAAGTAGAGAACCAATATCATTTTCCAAAGAGATGTGCTAATTGTTTTTTTTTTTTTAATAATTATTGTTGCTATTTTTTTTCTACACAATGTTTTTTTAATAATTTTACATCCATAAAATTGCTTATAAGTTGCAAAATATCTAAATAATATTTGCTATATTTCCTTTTAATAAAAAGAGTTTCTTATTTTCCGGAAATATTTAACATATATCATAAAGCTTAAAACCATCAAAATAAACCTCTTTCTTTGAAAATATGTTGCTGAAATATCATCAATAAACACCAATAATTCTTAAATATTTTTATTTAAGAAATTAATTTATGTTCAATTTAATTATTAAAAAAATTTTCTTCCAAGAAGGAAAACTTCAAAGAAATCAGCATGATACCCCCCCATAGAAGATTTTTAAGATGCCTACTTCTCTCCGAACAAGTATCTATTTTTTTGAGTAAGAAAAATCGTAAAGCAATCGACATGATGCCCTAAAATATACTTTTCAGACGTTTATTTCTCTTTGAACAAGTGTCTATTTTTTAAATATTTATTTTTTCTTTGAGTAAGGAAAACTATCATGTAATGGACACATATCCCAAAAAATATTTTTGGTATCTATTTTTGTCTACTTTTGTCCAAATTTCATGCCTTGAAAATGAAAATTCAAAAGCCACTGCCAAACTAATATTGCTCACTTCTTTGATATTTGCACTCTTGGTCACCGAAGTAGAGAACCAATATCATTTTCGAAAGAGATTTGCTGATTGTTTTTTGTGTAAATTATTGTTGCTATTTTTTTTTTTTGTACACAATTTTTTTCCAATAATTTTACATCCATTAAATTGCTTATATGTTGCTAAATATCTAACTAAAATTTAGTAATTGTTATTTTTGTAAAAAAATTTTCTTGTCCTGAAATATTTTAACATATATCCTATAAGTTAACAACATCAAAATAAATCTCTTTCTTTGAATTGTTAATATATTATCGATAAGCATTAATAATTCTTAAATATTTTTATTTAGAAAATTAATTTATCTTCGATCTAACTCTTAAACATATTTTTTACAAGTAAGGAAAATTAATCGGCATGAATTATAAAAGATAACCTTTTAGGTGTCTATTTCTATCATAATAAGTATTTATTTTTCTCCCGATAAGAAAAATTACAAAACAGTCGATATGATATCCTAAAAAAGATATTTTAATATCTATTTCTCTTTAGAGTAAGAATTTCATCTTTTAAATGTTTACTTTTTATTTTAGTAAGAAAAATTACAAAATAGTTGATATGATATCTTAAAGAAAATATTTCAAATATCTATTTTGTCTATTTTTTAAATTTTTATTTGTTGAAGAGTAAGAAAACTACAATGAAAGACGAAAATTGGAAAGCCACTGCCAAACTAATATCGCTCACTTCTTTGATATTTGCATTCTTGGTCACTGTCAAGTCAAATCGTTGCAGATAACCAATATCATTTTCCAAGAGATGTGCTAATTTTTTTTTTTTAAAGTAAATTATTGTTGTTATTTTTTCCTACACAATTTGTTTCTTTTTTTTTTTTTAATAAACTTTCATCCAAAAAATTGCTTATAAGTTGCAAAATTTCTAATTAATATTTAATAATTATTTCTCTTTCATAAAAAGGATTTTTTTTCCTTTTCATGAAATATTTTAACATATATTCTATATATTCTATAATAGGCATCCGGAATATTCTGTGATCGCACGATATCATTATATTTAAAGAAAAAATTCTATAGGACCGTAGTAAAACCTGTTCTATTATATGACACTGAATGTTGAGTTATTAAACAACAACAAGAGTAAAAATAGTTATAACTGAAATGAGAATGTTTAGGTGGATGTGTGACAAAATTAGAAATGATAGAATTAGAAATGACGAAATACGTAATAAACTGAGTGTCAGTTCAATTATGGATAATATACGAGAATACCGTCTAAAATGGGGTTTGAATATGTATAGCGAAGGTCTAAAGACGCACCTATTAAGAAGATAGAAAACTTAAATATAAGAGATTTAATAAAACGTAGAGGTAGACCATTGAAAACTTATATACAATATATTCGTAAAGATATGATAGTGATGGAGTTAGTTGAGGAGATAGTTTTAGATAGAAATGAGTGGCGTAGGAGAATCCGCACAAACTAAATCTTTCTTTCTTTCTTTTTCTTTGACTTCATTATTTGTCACTTATATGATTGATCCTAAATTTTGAGATAGAAAACCTAGATAAAACCTAGATTATTGTTATATATTCTATAGATTTAACACCGTCAAAATAAATCTTTTTCTTAAAAAATATGTCATTGAAGTATCATCAATAAACACTAATAACCATTAAATATTTTTATTTGAGAAATTAATTTATGATCAATTTAACTATTGTAACCTAATTATGGATCCTACGGTAGAGCTGACCAATCTAACTTTCTTCATTCATAGAAGCAAATTCCAAAGATGATATATATGTAGAAGAAATTAAGAGATAAATCAAAGTAAAAATTTTGGTCCAAGAGTAGGCCAATGACGATTATTAAACAATTTGGAACTTGTGTGAATGCATTTTCTCTCTCCAAATTCATTGATCTCTCTACAAAAACCAAAAGCTTTTTCTAGTTTTCTCTTTATAAACACTTTGATTTTATTTTTTCTCTCTAAAATACAAAATTTAATTTTTTTTTTCTCTCTAAAATTAAACACATGAATTTTCTTTTTCTCAAATCAAATTTAGTTTTCTCTATTTAAAATTAAGTAAATTAATTTTCTCTCTTTAAAAAGTTAATCTCATTTACATTTTCCTCCTCTAAGTAAATAAGTTTTAAACTTTCTTTCTCTAAAACTAAGCATATTAATTTTTTTATCAAAAAAATTAAATTATTTAAAATTATTTTTAATTTTTTTGGTTTTTAATTTTATCTATCTAGAAAATAAATATAGTTGGCATTTTCTTAGCAAATACATTTTTAAAAAAAATATTTTGTTCCCCCTTGTATTACTCTATTTTGGGGGTAAAGTATGAATACCAAATATTTTTTAAAGGAAGAAAAATTTTAAGGGTAAATTTTTCCCCTCCTTGCTGCTCTTGCCAAACATATCACTTCCCTATCCATGATGGAAAACTATGCACCTTCTGAGAAACAATTGAATAATTTAATTTGCTCAGGATTTTTCTACATGTTTGAGAAACCTTTGCGTCCAACCTTAAATTAAGTTGATTAATAGTCAAATATTCGGTCCCCTCCTTACTACTCTTACCAAACATGTCCATATCCGTAATGAAAAACTATGCTGTGCACCTTTTGGGAGACAATTGAATAATTTAATTTGCATAGTGTTTTTCCATATGTATGTGAAACTTTGGCATCCTTGTAGCCAAATAATTGGGCCCCATTCATGAAATCAATGTTTTAGTAAAATTTTCAAAATTACAGCGTGTTTATTGAGATTTACTACATAGTTATTATGGAATTCGGGAACCTCCTTATTTTATGCTTCTATATTTCCATTTATTTCCTTTTTCATCTTTTATTCGTATATTGACATGAGCAAAGGGCAATAGAGAATTTGTTACGGGAGTGGTACTACGTGAAAAATAAAGTAGCCTCCAATCATGAGCATCGGGCCAATTTGAATATTGTCTAGGGTTTTGCCGGGCACAAGGTAAAAGATTATAGGCCTAAGCCCGACCCGAACTAACATATTTGGATCAATTCTTCCTACTAAGTAATTCTAGATATAGATATACATATATTGGGTGGGTTTATAGAAATTCTAATACTAATCTTTTTGTATTATTTTATACTATTTAAATTGATATTAAATTTTTTATTGAATAATTTAAAATTTCGTACATAATATATAAATATAATAAATTTAACTTTAAATATTAATTTTTAAAATATAACTCAAGTTTTTTTTTTTTTTTTTTTTTCTAATATCATATAAGAGTCAAAAAGCCATATTAAGATCGTTATGTATATCTAGGGATGAGTACTATTTATTCAAAATCAAAAAATTTGTTTTTTTGGAACCGCTTTTGATATTTTTGATGTTTTATTTGATTTTTGGTTTTGGTTTTGAGTAAAATCAATTTAATTTTGTTTATTTTAACGATTATCAGTTTTAACAATTTTTATTTTTGACACACCGAATTAACCGATTTAGTTAAAAATGTATATACTTTTCAAATAATTTTTATTCATATAAATATTAATATAATGTTATAATTAAAAGTTAAAAGAAAAAAATATTTTAAAAACTATTTTATTGAAGTATGAAATAATGTTAGTTGCTTTTTTTTTATTATTATTTTTTACAACCCCCGAGATTAATTTAAAAGCTTTTTTGTTTTGTTGTTCTATTAGCTTTGTGATATAACTTTTAGTGAGTTTAAACTTTAAAATTACAATTTATAGTAATAAGTTAATATGAACAATATATATTACATTTACATAAAGATGAATAAGAGGCAGTATTAGTTAAAAGTCTCATATAGAGATTTTAATAATTTAATTAATTTGGATAATTGAACTTAATTAGTCATCAAATTTGGTCAAAAGAATTTGTCAATTTTTGGTCTATTAGGTTAGACTATAGTTATGAAAATTGAAAGATCGAACTAAACAGCTTATTTCAACTTTTGGTCAATTTTAGTGAAAGTGTTTATTTAATTTGCTACTTGATTTTCATTTTAAATTTTTCTTATTTTTAATTTTGTAATTAGTTGTAGACTTTTATTATTTTTAATTTAGTATATAAATATTAATGTGCCAATTTTGTCAATATCATGTAAAATGTTGTGTGACTCAATGATCGAGTGTGTGGTTCATTCGTAATATAATTACAGAACCAAATCGTAATTAAGTTTAAAATTTAATAAAAAATTAAAGGATTTAGAATTAAGTAAAAATGGATAAAGATATAGATTTTAAATGTAATTATCTGGAATAAATTAGATAAATAAGAATGATCCAATTGAGCCTCTCTGCGCACTAAATAATGATCATCTTAGATAAGTTCTAAAAGAGTCCAAAAGCATGGAGGCAAAGTTTTCAAATAGAAGGCCTGCATTCTGTAGTGTTGGCTTAGGATAAGTTAATTTTTGATTTTATTTTTAAATACAATATTAGAAAACAGGTTGATTTCTCAAAGTTCTGTAATATATTATTAAGTTAAAAGGGTCAAAAATGTGTTAAAAAATATAATTTTCTATTTAGAGAAAAATGAAATAAAAATTTGAAAACATATTAATTTCTGAATGTTCTGTAATATATTCTTAAGTTAAAAAAATTCAAAACTGTTCAGAAAAAATAAAATAAAAATTAGAAAACAGGTTGATTTCTGAATGTTTTGTAATATATTCTTGAGTTAAAAAGTTCAAAATGTGCTAAAAATATTATTTTTTATTTAGAGAAAAATGATAACATTGATATTGAGTTCAAAATAAATCTATTTTCTAAGTTATTCTTTACCTTGTGATATTAAATTTTTTTCCATTAAATTGGTTCAAACTGTATCAAATAAAATGGCATGTATCAAATTTCTCCATTACCCTCCAAAAGAAATCTAATATAGATTAGGGAATTTTGAGTAATCAAATTCTTGCTCATCAACAAAAAATTTGGCACTTACTTTTTTTTTCACGTGTTGAAAAATAAAAAATAACTCAATAATTCTACACAAATTTAGTTTATACGTTACCCTTTTTTTGCTTGTTTGAAAAAATAAAATAAAAATTATAACTCATAATTATACACCAAATTTTGTTTATATATCTCATCGAACTCTAGGTGTGCATTGAAATGGGACATTTTTTTTTTTAATTCTCTAACTTAGAAAATTGTTATAAATTTTAAGAAATAAAAACGTTTTCTAACATTTATTTGAAAATACAACCAAAAATGAAGTCTTGAGTTTGAACTTCTATCATGTACAAAAAAAAAAATAAAGTAAAAAATAAAACATATTGTGGCCATGGAAGGGAGCATCTGTTTATTTGTCAATTCAATTCCCTTTGCCGACATTGTTTGACAGAAACAACTCCCATTAGCTCCATTTCCTAATTTCTCCAATTAAAGGCAATAAAGATGTTGAATGTTGATGTATATGATTTTTGAGACTTTTGCCGTCGCTTAACCTTCAAATTTAATCCATTGCTCTCCCGCGAATGGCGGCATTTTCTTGCAAACCCAAATGAAACGTTACACTTTCACGTCTTCTCAATCTGTATCATATATAGAAAAGAAAAGTCATACACTCTTATCTATTTCCTAATGCATAAATCACAGAATTAGACCTTAGAGTCATTTCCATTTTAAGTACAGATTAGGCGTTAACCTATAAGCTAAAGCATTATTTGGGAGTGCAGAGTGCTACTATTCATTTAACTTCATATTGTCTTTGCTTGTATGGTAATATGGGCACAACTAGAGTAGATTATATAATTGCATCAAACATTTATCAGCTATTTCACATCTTTTATTGGCTATGTATATGTTCACTATTCTTACATTACATAACACTACAAAAAAAACATGATTTTAACCACGGACATTAGCCACGAACAAAATTCGTCGCTATTTACCCACGAATTTAACGACAAAAATCGGATTCGTTATAAATTAGCCACGAATTTTTGTTCATAACTAAATTCGTGACTAATTTGCCACAAATCCATTTTCGTTGCTAATTTAGCGACAAAATTCATAATCCGTCGCTAAATAGCCACGAATATAAATTCGTGGCTAAATTTAGTCACGAAATTTGAAATTCGTGGCTAATTAGCCACGGATCTGAAATTCGTGGCTAATTAGCAACGAATCTGTTCGTGACTAAATTCGTTGTTAATTTGAAATTCTGTTAAATATAATTTTATATTTTTATTAAATATAAATTTATATTTTATATGTTTATTAAATTAGGGTATTGATTTTTATTAAATATATTTTTATATTTTTTAAAATATAATTTTGTATTTTTGTTAAAGATAATTTTGTAATTTTATTAAATATAATTTTGTGTTTTTATTAAATATAATTTTATATTTTATATTTTTGTTAAATTAATAAATTGTATTTTTAATGTTAAAAGTTAGAAAAAAAGTAATGAAGTAAAAAAAAAAAAGTATATCAGATAAGTCAATATGACATAGTGGTTGAGAACATTCTAGATTTTCTCTTAGTCCCAAGTTTGAATATGGATAAATTCACATTTTCTACAATAATATAAAACAGCAGGAAGTTGGTTCATACACGAACGGGGACTGGGTCAGGGGCCGGCGGCGGTGGGCCAACTGCTATTAAAATTAAAAATATAAAATGAAAAATTTAGCCACGAATTTAGTCACGAATTAAAATCCGTGGCTAAATTTTGAATTCGTGACTAAATTTAATCACGAATTTAGGTACGAATTTGAATCCGTGGCTAAATTTTTGCGACTCGATATTAGCCACGGATGTGAGTTCATAACAAAATCCGTCGCTAAATAATTTAACCACGAATATTTCTAACATTTTCGTAATTAAATCCGTCGTTAATCGATATTTTTTTTATAGTGTAAATGATTGAACTTATGTAACAAAAAAAAAAAAAAAAAAAAAAAGAAAGAAGATTGAATTTAGATTTTATTTGCGCCCTTCAAGTATTGATATTTATGAATTTATTATTGTTGAATTATCGTTTAATGATTATTATTTTTTTAATGAAAATATTAATAATTGAAAATCATTCCTTTAATGAGACACGGCACAGCACACGGCCTTTTATCTGGACCACCTTGATTTTCACATCCATTCTAGCCAAATCCTTCTCACAAAAAAAGACAATTAAATAAATTAAAATATTCGAATCCAAAGTTCCAAAAAACGATAAGGATGTGAGTGAAGAAGTCAAGCTCCTTTGTGTAGAAATATTCGAATCTGCTCTCCTCGACAACCTCTTCAAACTCGACCAGTGCCGCCCTCCCATAAATATTTCGAGGGCTGACCTTGTTTTTTGAATTCTGAAAGGATAAAGGAAAGATGACTCGCCTCCATTTTTTTTTTTTATCTTTGCACCAAATAATGTTTCTTCCCTCGAGTCCAACATAGCAGACATGGGACACAAGACACAAAACAATATAAACACACTGATACACTAAATTAAAAATTTTTCTACTTTTGTAATTTAAACAAGCATCATTTTGTTTCATTTTTATAGAATGTGTCCAACATGAAATGGTACTGACACTCGTTAAGAAGAATTTGTGCAACATAGAAGTGAAGCAACATGCATAATCCACAGTAAGCTGGTCTCCCTTTTCTCTTTTTTGGGTTGGCAATCCCGGGTAATTGTGAGCTACTCATGTGACCATGAATACATTTATTAAATGTTAGAAATTTTGATAAATTTAAATCCCATAAATTCAATGCATTTAAAGTATTGAAATAAAAATTAAAGAGGAAAAAATAATCGAAAAAAAGATTAAATGTGATAAAAAGTGAAAGGATTTGAATTGGAATGCATTTGATCGGATTTTGATATTCTATTCAAATATTCACACAATTAATTTTATTTTTTCATTTTAAATTTTTAATTGAATTTGGATAACGTTCAGCAATAATTTAGAATGATAATTATAAGGTTTTAATAACTCTTTGATAGTTGAGAGTCTATATAAATCATTGTTTAGTGCATTGCGTCCATAATTTCAAATTTCAAAACTTCATACCATCTATTGAGTGAGATTGAAGATTTAGAAAATTTGTGCATGTACAAAATATTATTTTCGTACTTTTACATTCGTTGAAAATGAATAACAAGAGTATAGTTGGAGATAATTCTAAAATCTCTTTTATGCTTCCGCTCATTTTGGCTCAAATTTTTTAATTAAAGCATGTATTAGGTTTGTTATATATCATTATATTTGGTATTAGAGTCAATTTTGTCTTTATCAGTATGATTTTTGATGAATTTTAAAATTTTTAAAATTTAGATTTTTCAGATTTCTAAATATTTATCTTAATGCCTTTTGAAAATTAAGTTTAAATTTGAAATTCTTGCATCGTTTTGATTAAAATCATATTTTTAAAAATTATTTTGAAATATTTTTACATTTTTCGACAGTTTTCCGACATTCCGATCCGTTTGAATCATCAGCACCCGGATCGGGATCCTTGTGCACTTTCCAGGTGAAGAAGACCCGAAAAGTACAATTGTTTGTATCCGGCTCTGGAAATAATGTCACGTGTAGTTCTTCTAAAAGATTGTTGACCAAAGTACCTTGTGTGAAATTGATTGCACATAAAGCATTGGTGAGTCACGTGGGGTCTTTTAATCAGAGCATTAAATGTGGGGTCATTTGTCTCGAGTCAACAATGTCCCTTTTTTTTAATATACATATACAGATATATTGCAATTCAGTCCTTGCAATATTTCTTTTTTCAAAAAGGACCCAACAAACCTTAATTATTACAATTTGATTCCTAAAACTTTAAAATTAATTTTCTAGATTAAAAAAAAAAATTTTTTTTTTTTGGGAGCATACCATTTGAAAATTATGCATAAAGTTAATTTTGGAATGGCAAAATTGAATATCATTATTATCATGGTGATCAATATAATTTTTTTTAAAAAAAATCAATTACGGTTTCACCACAACAACCATAACTAAATAAAAAATTATATATAAATGTATGATCACTTTAAGAAAATGATAAATTTGTAATGAAAATTATTTTTTATGTAATGAATTTTATCTCATAGAAATTTTTGTTGTATAAAAAAAATGAAATTAGAGATAAAATATCAAAATAATTATTTTCAATACTAGTCTATTTGATTGAATTCCCTTTTCTATATAATGTTATAAGTGTTGTTGATTTAGTACATGTTTAGACTGATTCTATTAAAAAGATAGGTATAAATTTAAGATTGACTAGTTTTTAAGTTGTTTCATATGACCTATCACCTACTTGGAAACCTACCTAGTGTATTATAAAAGTCGTCTTATAGGGTTAAGTAGAAAAGAATAATGTGATCAAGAAAAGACTAGTTATTTGTAGTTTTCCAATTAGTCCATAGGTATTGGGGAATGATCTATTTTTGATAAATCTTATCACAAGATCAAATAAATCTAATAAGATTAAAAATTTAGCCCACAGACAATTTCTATGTCATAAATTTATTTTCATATGTTTACATTGGTAGAAATATATTAAATGTTTCACATATAATTAGTAAATATGTTTATTTATTTTGTAGTATTCCAAACTATAGATTTGAAATCTGATTTTCTCGATTTGAACGGAGAGAATTATAAGTAATAGAGAGAAATGGTGTTTCTCCATTTAGGTTACTTGGACATTGATTATGCTATTAGGAAGGACGAGCCATCTTCGGTGACCGATACTAGTTCCAAAACAGATAATCTTATTTATGAATGTTGGGAGCGATCTAATCATTTAAGTACTATATTCATAAAGAGTAAAATCTTGACTCGTATCCGTGACTCGGTTAACTAGTATACCAATGTTTGTGATCTTCTTAAGACTATAATTGAGCAATTTGTGGTATCGGATAAGTTTTTTGTCAGTATTCTCATTATACAATTCTCCTCCATGAAGCTTACTACTGTCTACAGTGTGTGCGATCACATCATGTGGATATGGGACATAGCGGCTCAACTAAAGAAGCTGGAGGTTGAGATGTCCAAATCTTTTCTCGTGCACTTCATTCTAAGCTCCCTCCTATAACCTTACGGTCCTTTTAAGATTTCCTATAATACACATAATGAAAAATGGTCCATCAATAAATTGATGCCATGTGTATGCAGGATAAAGGAAGGTTGTTGATAGAGATGAAGTAGGGTTCTACAAGTACACATGTGGCTATGCAAGAAAAGAAGAATGACAAGTCTAATCCAAACAAAAAAGGCACAAAATCAAAAACAGATATAAAGAAGGAGTTCAAGTATTTCTTCTGTATAAAGAAGAGACACATGAAGTTGGATTGTGCTAAGTACAGGCGGTGGCTTGAGAATAAAAATATGAAAATCTCATTAGTTTGTTATGAATCTTATATGATTGAAATTTCTCATAATACACGGTGGATTGATTTTGGCTGTACCATCCACATTACGATTGTGTTACAGGGATTCCAACACCCCAGGAAGCCAGTGGATCGTAAACAACTCATTTATTCGAGCAATAAGATGAGCTCACGGATAAAAGTCATTGGAGATTGCGAACTCATATTAGTAAGCAGACATGTCTTGAAGTTGGAAAAGAGTTTTTTATATACATAAGTTTTCTAGGAAATTAATTTCTATTTCAAAACTCGTACAATATGGATATTTTTCCAACTTGATAATAAGATGACTTTGTTTTTCTATACAAATATCGTTGGTTTTGATTCATTGTTGGATGAACTTTACATTATTTATTTACAAGACAATGTTTGTCTGAGTACAACGCATATAGGAACTAAAAGAAGTGTCATTAAGGATAATTCTTCAATGTTGTGACACTGGAGATTAGAAAATATCTCCATAAAGAGAATAGAAAAATTGGTAAATGATGTGATACTTGATACCTAGAATTTAGCGACTTTGAGACTTGTGTGGATTGTATTAAGGGAAATCAGACCAACAAAACTAAAAAATGTGCTATGAAGGGCTCAGAATTACTTGAAATCATACATACAAATATTTGTATTTCAAGTACAGGCTCGTATGGTCATAATTATTTCATCTCATTTATAAATGACTACTCATGATACATATATTTCTATATCCTTCGCTATAAGAACAAGACGTTGGATGCCTTCAAAATTTTTAAAACAGAAATAGAGAAACAATACGGTAAGTAAATAAAGATCGTGGGGTCAGACAGAAGTGGAGAATACTATGGAAGGTATACAGAGGATGGACAAACACCACGTCCATTTGCAAGATTCCTTCAGGAAAATAAAATTGTTGTCCAATACACCATGTCTGGTTCACCTGATCAGAATAGGATAGTCGAAAGAAAGAATATGATTTTACTTCATATGGTTAGGAGTATGATAGGTAGCTCCAAAATGCCTGAATTCTTATAGACTGAAACTCTCAAGATGATAGTGTATATCTTAAATAGGATTCCAACTAAGACTGTAGCCAAAACTCCATTCGAGTTGTTTAAGGGTTGGAACCTAGTTTGTACGTATTTGGGGCTGCCTTGCAGATTTCTAGAAAATGATGCCAGTTCTATTGTCTATCCTACCACACTAGATTTGTGGAATCTAGAAATGTAAGATTTCTAGAAAATGAATTGGTCAGTAGG
Organism: Dillenia turbinata; assembly: GCA_037126225.1. NCBI lineage: Eukaryota > Viridiplantae > Streptophyta > Magnoliopsida > Dilleniales > Dilleniaceae > Dillenia > Dillenia turbinata. Next base: position 10,641,420 of record JBAMMX010000005.1, read on the forward strand.
AGGGATCACTTTTGGGACTTATCTCCTGAAAAGGATCCATCAAATGTCCCATCAAGTTCAAGTACCAAGTTAGTTGTCATTCAAAATGACCCTCAAGTGCCTATGCATACAAATCAGGGTACAAATGACAACTAAAAAATTCCACAAATAATTGACCAAGATCAAGTTAGTCAATTTTCTCCCATGGAGAATGTTAAACCAATATTAAGAAGATTTATTCGAGAAAGAAAGTCAGCTATACCTGATGACTATATGATATATCTTTAAAAGTCTGACTATAACATCAAAGCCATAGAGGAACTAGAAACGTTTTCACAAGTCATGAGTTCTAAGAGCTCGAACTTATGGATAAACGTTACGAAAGATGAGATGGATTTCATAAGGAGCAATGGAGTCTGGGATTTTGTAGAGTTGATAGATGAGGTAAAACCCATCAGATATAAATGGGTCTTCAAGATTAAATCTAATTCATTAGACAACATCAAGAAATATAAGGTCAGATTCGTTGCTAAAGGGTTCACTCAAAGGGAAGGAATCAACTACTCAGAGATATTTTCTCCGGTATCAAAAAAGGGTTCCCTCCATATCATTTTGACACTTGTTATACATTTCAATCTAAAATTGTAATAAATTAATGTGAAAACAATTTTCCTTAATGAGAATCTAGAGAAAGAGGTTTACATGTGTTAACCTAAAAAATTCCTCTCCAGTGGTAGTGAGTACTTGGTGTGCAAACTCAAAAAATCTATATATGGACTAAAACAAGCCTCTCGCTAATGATATTTGAAATTTCACAATGTAATCACTTCATTCACTTTTGAAGATAATATTGTATATCGATGCATATACCTTAAGGTTAATGGGAGCAAATTTTATGTTCTTGTCATATATGTGGATGATATACTACTTGCCACCAATGATAGAGAGTTGTTGTATAAGATAAAACAGTTTCTCTCTAAAAACTTTGAGATGAATGATTTAGGCTATATGTTTTATATCATCGGTATAAAGATATATCGAGATAGATCTCATAAAGTTTTGAAACTATCTTAAGAGATCTACATCAACAAAATACCTAAGAGATACAGGGCGGAGAACTGTTCACCAAGTATAACTCTATTTTTTAAAGATAATTGGTTCAATTTGGACTAATACCCTAAAACAGATTTGGAAAGAGAACAAATGGCTAGCATCCCGTATGCTTTCATTGTTGGAAGTCTCATGTATGCACAGGTCTGCACAAGATTTGATATAGTACATGCATGGGGATGTAAGGTAAATATCAAAGTAACTCAGATTTGAAATATTGGAAGGTTGCAAAGAAGGTGTTGAGATATATGCAAGACACCAAGAAGCACATGCTTATGCGCAGAAAAATCGATAGTCTGAAAGTAGTTGAGTACTCGGATTCGAATTTTACCGGCTGTGTTGATTTTTGGAAATCAATATCGGGTTACACTTCATGATGGCCGGTGGAGCTGTATCATGGAGGAGTGTTAAGTAGACATTGACTGCAACCTTTACTATAGAAGCTGAGTTCATAGCGTGTTTTGAACCTACGTCACATGCGGTATGGCTCAAGAGTTTCATGTCCAGGTTTAGAGTTTTAGATTCTATACCTAAGCCAATATATGTATTTTATGATAATTCAATTACTGTATTTTTTGTTAAGAATAATAAAAGTAGTAATCGAAGTAAACACATCGACATAAAGTATTTAGCCATTAGGGAAAGAGTGTTGGAAGATAAAGTTGTAATCCAATATATTAACACTGATTATATTTTGGCTGATCTCTTAACCAAAGGCATGCCACCAACTAGATTCAGGAATCATGTTGTAAATATAGCCTTATTGTCTTATTTAAATGAAACTTATAGTTGAATTTTCTTAATAAAGTTGTGCGCATGTTGTTGTCTTGAGATAAATTCATCAAGTTTGGATTTTGAATAAATGTAGGGTTTATTCATAAAGAAAATGTTACCATAAGATTAGAAAATAGAATATATTGTGATATACAGAAGATAATAGTTGCTTTTAGAGGATTCATCGCTATTTTTATAAAAAAAATAATAATAACTTGGTTTTGACTTCAAGTCGATTTGTTGGGTCAAGTGGAAAAATATTAGAAATTTTGATAAATTCAAATCCCATAAATTTAATGCATTCAAAGCATTGAAACAAAAATTAAAGGGGAAAAAATATAACTGGAAAAATATTAAATGTGATAAAAAAAATTGAGTGGATTTGAATTTGGATGCATTTTGTTTTTTCATTTTAAATTTTTAATTGAATTCTCATAACATCTAATAATAATTTAGGATAACAATTATAAGATTTTAATAGTTTTTTTAATGGTTGAGAGCCTATGTAAACCCTCTTCTAGTGCATTAGATTCCTAAGTCCAAATTTCAAAATTTCACACCATTTATTGAGTGAGATTGAGGGTTTAGAAGATTTGCACATGTCCCAAAAATCGTTTTGGTACTTTTACATTCATCGGATATTTGCCATAATATAAAAAATAAGAATATAGTCTGAGATAACCTTAAAACCCCTTTTTACGCTTCCGCTCATTTTGACTCAAATTTTTGAATTAAACTATCTATTAGATTTGTCGTACATCTTTACATTAAATCCCTTTATTTGTTATGGTTAGTGCCACAAATAGCTTGTGCAGTGTTAGGGGTATCCTTCAAAATTTCTTTTTCTGGAACAAGCTGTGGATTTAGTTGTCTATACAAGATTGAGCACGAGCACAAAACAGGTAATCTTACACACTCTCCTTGAGAGGAGCTTCAAATTTGCAGCTCAAATGAGAAGCAACATTGAAAATATGTGAAGTCAGAGGCAGTACCTCATATAGCAAAATGTTTAACAAAAAATACTGCTTGTGATGGCTTCAATAGCTAGTAGTTCTCGCTAATAAAGCCTGAGAAATAATATACATAGTTGGCCTATACTGTGGATTGACATTTACACATGCAACTGCAATCTTGAGAACTGATATCAAGTCCTCTTCAACTTTTTTTGATGGGGGTGAAAGGCGTGGATCTAATACTTGATTCAGCTCCAAGTCCGCAGCTGAATCCGGTGTCAAAGAGGAGATGAGATCACCTGGATGTTTCCCTCGGATCACTTCCAGTGATAGCACTCCAAAACTATATACATCACACTTTTCTGTCACTTGCATTTTATAAGCAAGCTCTGCAAGGAAGAGAAAATGTATCACTTACTACATATGCATTCTGTTCAATTTTCTAAACATAATAAAAATGTTGCAATTACCTGGTGCTAAGTATCCGTATGTGCCTGCGAGTTCTGTCCAATTGGATGAGTCTGGCTTCAAAAGCTTAGCAGTGCCAAAGTCTGAAATGCGAGCCTCATAGTCTGAATCAAGCAAAATGTTCTTGCTTGATATGTCCCTATGAACAATCGGGGGTCTGCAATCATGGTGCATGTAAGACAAGGCATGGGCCACACCTCTAATGATGTTTACCCTTTTTTTCCAATCCAATTCTCTTGCTTCTTCATTGTTGCTCAGCATTGCAGATAAGCTTCCTCTTTCAATGTACTCATAAACTAAAAATGAGTGACTAGAATGTGAGCAGAAACCTAAGAGTTTCACAACATTGCGATGCCTTATCTCTGTCAATGCTCTTATCTCATTCATAAAACCTCTCCTATCTTCAATCTCACCATCATTCAACGAGTGAAGTCTCTTCACTGCTACAACAGTGTTTGGTGGAAGCTTTGCTTTGTAGACACGTCCATATCCACCATTTCCAATACAATATGCCTCATCAAAATTATTTGTTGCTTTTATGATATCATGGTACAGTGTCCTCCCATCGAAGGTTGTCATTGAGAAAAGAGCTCCATTGTGCATACCGTCTGGCCCTTCAGACAATTGAGATTTTTTCCTCGGTCTAAGGATCAAAACAATTAGTGTTGCTACAAATATAGCTAAAAGTGCACCTACAATAGGTAGCACGATAAACAATGCAACATTGTGATCCTTTTTCTTGGATTTTCCATTTGCTGTTGTACTGCAAGCCTGAAGACCAGTGATATTGCCACATAAACCCGGATTGCCTCGTAATGCATATATTGAAGCATTCAAAAAGGCTTCACTGTTTGGGATTGGACCAGAGAGGTTATTGTATGATATGTTGACATACAACAAACCACGCATGTTTTCAAAGGCCTCTGGAATTGAACCGGAGAGGCTATTGTGAGAAACATTTAGCAGCTCCAAGCTTTTCAAACCTTCGATATCAGACGGTATCTTACCTGTGATCATGTTATGGCTTAGGTCAAGTGTTGTTAGATGTGCGAGCCCCAAAATTCCCCCTGGGATACTTCCATTTAAACCGTTGACACTTAAATTCAAGTAAAACAAATTTGGGCAATCACTTAAAGTTCCAGGTATGGATCCATCCAAGTTATTCATGGACAAGTCCAAAGATGTGAGACTAGAAATAGAACCCAGTCCTGTAGGTATACTGCGCGAGAGCTGATTATCATTCAATAGAAGTTCCAACAAAGAAGTCAGATTCCCAAATCCGCTTGGAATTTCCCCAGTCAAACCATTTGAAGAAAGGTCAAGTCGCTCAAGTTGAGTTAAGGATGTCAGCTGAGGCGGTATCTCGCCAGAAATTCTATTTCCAGCGACTCTAAATGATGTCATGCTAGTGCAACGAAGCCAATTATCAGAAATGTAACCATAGAAACTGTTGTTGTTCAAATTAATATAATCTAGCACTGGATAGACACCGAATGCTTCAGAAATGTTCCCAGTGAAATTGTTACCTTCAAATCGTGCTCTGAACAAGGTGGAACAGTTTTTTATGCTTTTCGGGATTGGGCCGGTGAAGTAGTTGTCCATGGCAGAGAAATACTCGAGCTTTCCACCGAGACAAATTTCAGGCAAAGAACCCGAAAACTGGTTTGTGCCCAGTTGAAGCGATTTTAAGCTAGTCAAGTTTGCTAGCTGTTGAGGAACTGAACCAGAAAGTTGGTTGTGGAAGAGAACCAATTCCTCTAGTTTCAGCATGTTTCCTAGTGATGCCGGAACAGTACCACTGAGAAAATTCTCATTCAAGAAAAGATGCAGAAGAGACAGCATGGTTAAATTACCAAGAGAGGCTGGAATTGAACCAGTCAACTCATTTTTGTGAAGGTTTAGCTCTTGAAGTTTTTTCAAGTTTCCCAATTCTGATGGGATTTGACCAGAGAGAAGATTGGCATATAGACGCAGAAAAGATAGCTTGGTTAAATTACCAAGAGAGGCTGGAATTGAACCAGTCAACTCGTTTTTATGAAGGCTTAGCTCTTGAAGGTTTTTGAAGTTTCCCAATTCTGGTGGGATTTGACCGGAGAGATGATTGTCAAATATGCATAAAACACTCAAGTTTTTCAAGTTCCCAAGACTTGGAGGAATTGCACCAGAAAAATTATTGGTGTCCATGTACATGACATCAAGGTTTGCAAGGCTTCCGATTTCCGATGGAATTGATCCAGAAAGTGAGTTTTCATAGAGATATAGAGATACCAAGTTGCTCAAATTCCCAATAGAAGACGGAATAGGCCCAGAAAGCTGGTTTGTGTCCACAGCAAATTCATACATAGTTTTCATTTGTCCTATGTTTTCAGGAATTGACCCATTTAGCTGATTCTGAAACAAATGAAGGACTTGAAGGTTTGTTAGATTGCAAATTTGAGGTGGGATATTTCCCACAAATTGGTTTGTGGAGAGATTAAGATAAATGAGTTTGGAGAGGGACCCAATTTGAGATGGGATAGTTTCGAAAAGAACATTCAAGCTAAGATCAATATAAGCAAGGCTTGGAAAGGATGAAAAGGCGAAACTTTGAAGTGTACCTTCAATGCTTGAGTTGGTGAGGTTCAATCTGTTGACTCTTCCTGTTGCGTCGCAAGCAATTCCAAACCAACTACAAGGACTCGTTGTGTTTGAAGAAGAAGAAGACCCATTCCTCCACGAAGAGAGCACAGACCTTGAGTGGCTTTTGAGGGTTGATTTCCACTTGAGAAGTGCCGTAACTTCCTCGGGGACAGTAGCAGCAGAGGATAGATTGTTTAAGAACGTTATTTTAACAAAAAGTACGAAGAATAGAACATAGAGCTCTGTCCTGGCTATTATTGAATTCATGGTTCTTTTCATTTGTTCGCTGAGGAGCTTCTGGTGTGCTGAAATTAAACACTCTTATATTTATATTTGTCGTCCAAAGCTTTTCTCTCTCTTTATTTTGTTTCTATCAACAATGAAATTATACTGCTGTTGCAATCAGAATCAGGCCCATACTTGGAAACATTGAATAACAGGTCTGTATCTTCAGCCAAGACTTTTGAGTGTGTTATAGTGAAGTCAAAGTCTTCCTGGTGTTAATAGTAAAATAATGACACGTATTAATATTTTAATAGTCACACGGTAAATATATATATATATATATATATATATGTATGTATGTATGTATGTATGTATATAATGGTTTAGATTAATTATTTTACAGATGATTAATAATTATACTTGGTATCTACGTACATTTTTCATTCAATTGAAGAAATAATAAAGAAAAAGGAGACCTGTCATGTCATATTGCTGCTAGCCTAATAATAATGACACTAATCTCGTTTTCCTTCAAAAGCTCATGTATTCAAAATGCTTGATTTGTTAGTTGATTGCTTGAAATCTAATTAAAGAGTGTTAAATATTACTTTCAATTGAGTTGTAGTGTGGAATAATAATAATAATTATAATTTAAATTAATTATTTAATAGATAATTAATAACTTATATTAATGTATGGATAGTTTGAAATTTAATATATTTGGTATCTTTTTAAAGGAAATAAATTTAAATTTTATTAATAATTTTGATTTCTTCAATGATGTATGATAATTATTATTTTTATTATATAACTATAAATTTACAAGAATAGTTTTATAATTGAATAAAAAAATAATTATAATTGATATCATCCAGTAATCGATCCGGGGGCTTTACTTAATCTCAATTGATAAAGGTGGCTACCAATCAATCGAAAATATTATATGTATTATATATGGTAGGGTATTTAAAATATAGTTCAATCGAATAATATGGTAGGGTATTTAAAATAAAAACTATAGTATATATATTATATATAAAAATTAAATTAGACATTATAATCGAAAATATTACCACTCAAACTAACTCATTTTATTTTGTGATTCCTTTGTGTCTCTCTCTTCGGCCTCTAACCCTCACCACGGACACAAAACCCACATCATAAATCCCTCACCATCTGATTTTTAAGATGTTTTTGATGTACACAAGTGTGTGTTGATTTGGTTTATTTATATAATTTAGAGTGGTTCACTAATTTATTGTTCATGACTCTAAGATTTGTTCGCTAAATTATGAATAGATTCTATTTTTGTTTTGTTTTCTTTAATGTTTTTGGGTTTATCAATTGTTTGAAGATTTAGTTCAACGGTAGTTGGTATTTTGTCATTGAAATTCATCCAATCTGAACATTTTTAGGTTGGGCTTATTTGTCTTTCGGGAGAAATTTCTGGTTAATTGTGCCATCAGTTATGTAGAAATCTTGAGTGCATAAAGTCATCCACCCATATATTGTGAGGTCCTATCCTAGGAAGAGAGAACTCAAGGAGAAAAAATATATATATACATACATATATACATACATACATAGATATATACATATATAATTGTTGAAAACAAATAGGTCTATTTGGATCCAAGAATTATGGCCCAAACCCAACGGCTATAATAGCCGTTGGGGAGTGGACATTGTCCACTCCCCACTCTCTCTTTCTTTTTTATTTTTTATTATTTTTTACTCTTTTTTATTTACTTTTAATTTCTTTCTCTCTACCCTCATTTTTTATAAATAATGACTCTCTCTAATCTTGTAAACATAATTTAGAAGACAATCTCTCTTCCAAAATCTCTCTCTTATCTCTTTTTCTATCTTTGTAATATTTGCGATACTCTTTCTCTTTTATTCTCAATAGAAAAAATTCTCTCCATTCTTCAATATTGTCCTCTAATAAATTTTTTTTCTCTCTTTTATATTCGATTACATTATTATCTCTCTTTGTCCATATTTAAATTTGTGTTCTAAACTTTTGTAAGACTCATTCACTAGTACACGATGACATGACATGTCTAGAAAACTTCTGTCTAGTGACAAATACTTATCCAAGGAAAGAGGTACTTAAGCGAGAACAGACGAATTCCACCTCTTTCTTGGGAACTTTCCTAATGATTCTGCTACAAAACGGTCTGGGTTGAACTTAAGTGAGGATTACAAATTTCAACATGGTATTAGAGTAGAGTTCTATTATTCCTCAAATGGCAAATCCTCTACCCTCATTTACTTCATTTCAAACCCATATTTTTTCTTCTACAATCCTAACCTCCAAAAATTATTTCCAATGGGTAGGGCACATCAAAAGGTCACTCAATATTCTAAAACTTTTGAAATTTATAATAAGTGAACCTCTTGATATTACCAACCCTACATATGAAAAATGGAAAGAAAGAGATTATCAAGTTTTCATTCTCCTCTCTAGTGCCATGGATCAAACTCACAAAAACATGGTATCAGAGCTACTTTTAACCTTCAAGTTCTCCAAGTTTTTTAACCTTCAAATTTTGTTCATTAGCTACTTTTACTATCTTATGATTTATAAGGGGTTTTAAACGTTTTATCTTTTCTTTATCCTTAACCATGTGATAATCACATCCCGAATCTATTAACCAATTTTTAAAATAATGAGTGGAGTTTGAAAAATTACTAGAATTATTTGCGACTTGTTTTAATAGCTTGGTGATGCCTTCAAGAGTTGTTTCCAATAATACATTTTGTGCCACTTTTGGTGTTCTTTGCTCTTTCATTTTAAGATGCTCTGGTTTGAAATGAGGATGAAGAAGCCAACATTTCTCCTTGGTATGGTTTAACCTTTTGCAATGTGAGTATTCTTTCTTGTAAGGAGGCTGATAGGTTTTGTTGACAGTGGGTTGTTCTGATGCAGAAATAGGAATTTGCTGCTCAACTTTAAATCCATGGACTTCAACTTTTGATTGTGAAGCCTCCTCAAGCCGCATACTAGCATCAGCTTTCTGAATTAAGAATCGAATTTCTTGATATGAAGGGAAGTCTTTCATCCGAAGAATTTCTTGGCGGACATTTGAGAAGCGTTCGCCAAGAGAGACGAGAAGGCCGAAAGACTTATCTTCATCCTTCCGTTTCATCAATATTTTCGAGTCATATATGTGAGGTCTCAGCATTTTCAATTCATTCCATAGATCTTCATATTTTCTAAATAGTTGGGATAGAGTTTTTTCTTCCTTCTGATTTCAAAAATTCTTCCCACATTAGATTCTTGCCCATATAGATCATACATTTGATCTCATAAAACTTTAGAGTTTGGGTAAGATGACACCATGATGTATTTTGTAATTATACCTAAGATATTTTGGAGTGATACAATTAGTAAACTACACATATAATTAATCGACTTCCCACAAAGATTCTCAAGGAAGATCTCCTTTAGAGATACTTAGAAAAGAAAAACCATCCTTTTCTCATCTTAAAATATTTGGTTATACATGTTATGCTCATATTCCTTCTCAAATAAGAGATAAGCTAGAAAGAAAGGGAAGGCGTTGTATTTTTATAGGCTACGCATCATTTCAAAAGAGATATTTATACTATGAACCCGAAACTAGTAAAGTCTATACATTTAAAGATATAATATTTTTAGAAGATAAATTTTATTTTAAAGAATATAATAAAGATAAAGACTTCATAAAAAGAGACTTACAAACCTTTTTTTTTTTTGGAAATTACCAAGAATTGAAAATAAATCTCCCCAAGAAATAATTATAGAACAAAATATGGAACAAATGAGAGAAGAAGAAAATTTATTAAAAAATGAGGAGCCAAACTTGCAAGCTAATAAGGAAATTCTAAAGGAGTCATCCTCACCACCTCCTCCACTTAGAAGATCCACTAGATTAAGACGTCATTCAGAATGGTTAAATAAGAAAATTTACTATAATTCCAAGGTTACATCTCATCTTATTTCTGATTTTTATACAACTAACAATGTTTTCTCTAGTCATCAAGAGTTCTTGAATGACATTGACCAAGTGTAGGAACCTTTAAGCTATGAAGAAGTTAATTCTCATCAAGGATAGAGGAAGGCTATAGAGAAAGAACTGAATGCTCTTACCAGGAATCAAACTTGGGAGATTATCACTCTTCCTAAAGGAAAGAAAGCGGTAGGGTGCAAGTGGGTTTACAAGGTCAAACATAAGAGTGATGGAACAATCGACCGTCTCAAAGCAAGACTTGTAGTTAAAGGCTTCACCCAGACATATGGAGAGGACTACACCGAAACTTTTGCTCCAGTCACCAAAATGACCACAGTCCGAGTCCTATTGTCTCTCGCGATGAATTGGAGTTGTCCAATGTTTCAAATGGATGTGAAAAATGCAATCTTATAAGGAGAATTAGAGGAGGAAGTTTACATGCGACTTCCACAAGGGTTTGAAGGCAAAAATGGACAAGTATGCAAGTTCAAGAAGGCCATCTACGGTTTGAAACAATCTCTCCGAGCCTAGTATGCTTAACTTAGCTCTGCTCTTCTTAGTTATGATTTCTCTAAATGCAATAGTGACTCCTCTTTATTTACAAATTTTTTTAATAAAAAGGTCACGATTGTACTTATCTATATCGATGACATAATCATAACTGGGAATGACATAAAGAAAATAGATCAAGTTAAAAATTTCCTTAAGTCTAAATTTGAAATTAAAGATTTAGGAAAACTAAGATACTTTCTAGGCATAGAACTTGCCTACTTTTCTAAGGGGTTTGTTTTATCCCAAAGAAAGTACACATTTGATCTTTTGCAGGAAACAGGTAAATTGGGAGCTAAACCTGCTTGTAGCCCAGTCTCAACCTATGAAGAAGGAATGGATAACGATCAACAATTTGTCGATATTTTGAGATATTAGAGACTTGTTGGAAAGCTCATTTATTTGACAATCATCGGGCCAGATATAGCATATGCAGTTAGCCAAATCAGCCAGCATATGCATAATCCAAAAATGGGATATTGGAAAGCAGCTGAAAGGATCTTGAGGTATCTAAAGGGTTCTCCTGGACGTGGAATATGGATGAAGTGTAATCAAAACTTTGAAATCATTGGATATTGTGATGCGGACTGGGTCAGAGATTCTCATGATAGAAGGTCTACAACAGGTTTTTGCATGTTTGTGGGAGGTAATCTGGTGTCTTGGAGAAGCAAGAAACAATCAGTAGTGTCAAGATCTAATGCAGAAGCGGAATATAGAGCTATGATAGCATCAACAAGTGAGATTATGTGGCTTAAAGCTCTAGTTGAAGACTTAGGGTTCAAGGTCTCAACGTCAATTCAGCTTCTTTGTGATAACTAATCGGCTATTCATATTGCATCAAATCTAGTGTTTCATGAGCGAATCAAATATATTGAGGTGGATTGTCATTTTGTACGGCAAAGGTTGAAGACAAGACTATAATCACTCCTCACGTAAAAAGCAGTGATCAGCTTGCTGATATCTTCACTAAAGGAATTACAACTAGTCATATGAACAATATCCTCAATAAGTTAGACTCCATCGACATATATTCACCAAACTTGTAGATAAGTATTGAAAATAAATAGGCCCATTTGGGCCCAAGAATTGTGGCCCAAATGGGCCCAGAAAACCCAGCGGCTATTATAGCGTTGGGGCACAACGGCTCTATGGCCGTTGGGGAGTGGAAATTGTCCACTCCCCCCTTTCTCTTTCTTTTTTATTTTTTATTATTTTTTACTTCTTTTTATTTACTTTTAATTTCTTTCTCTCTCCCCTCATTTTCTATAAATAGGAGCTCTCTCTAATCTTGTAAACACAATTTGGAAGATAATCTCTCTTCCAAAATCTCTCTCTTATCTTTTTCTCTATCTTTGTAATATTTGAGATACTCTTTCTCTTTTATTCTCAATAGAAGAAGTTTTCTCCATTCTTCAATATTGTTCTTTCAATAAATTTTTTTTTTCTCTTTTATATTTGATTACATTCTTATCTTTCTTTGTCCATATTTAAATTTGTATTCTAAATTTTTGTAAGACTCATTCACTAGTATGCGATGACATGACATGTTTAGGAAAGTTCTGTCTAGTGACAAATACTTGTCCAAGGAAAAAGGTAATTAAATGAGAACAGACGAGCTTCACCTCTTTCCTGAGAACTTTTCTAGTGTTTCTGCTACAGAATGATCTGGATTGAACTTAAGTGAGAATTACAAATTTCAACAATAATTTCCTCGTCTAAATGCAATGCAATTCAATTTTTTCTCCCAATTTTTTTGTTTTCACCCTGAGTTTCTCTTTGCCATTGATGTATGTCATATAACTTTGGTCTCTTACGTGAATGAATTCTACTAATGATTGTAGTCTTACTAATGAAGAGATTGGGAATCGGGAATTAAGAATTTGAGAAACTTGAAAAGGAATTGCGAGCAGGTGATTGAGCAAATAAATCAAATCCATTTCTTTGTTATCGTAGCTCAATGGACATGCCAAAATGTGTACAATTTCATTGTCTCATCTTCTTAGAAGCTGTCATTTTACCTTTGGAACTTACAGCATATTTGAATGAAAAGATTTGAAAAGAAACAAAAGGATTAAAAGAGAAACTCATGATTTTTCTCATTTTTAGGAGTTTAGATAAAACAGAAAATAAGAAATTTTGATAGATTTGAAATCTCTTCAATTTTAAAATTTTTTCTTCTCCAAAAATAGAAAAAAATAGAGGGGAGAAAAAATGTTAAAATTAAACATTTATCATATTTCAGAAATACCCTTAAAAACTAAAAACAAAATCTTTTATTCCCATTGAATTACGTTTCTTTTTTTTTTTCTTTTATAAAACTCCCAGATAAGGAGAGAAAATTATAATTTTTTTCTTCTTTTCTTTTCTCTCCTAACTAATCTTTTCTTTTCTCTTCGAAACTCCTAAATAAACTGTTAAAGTTACAACATGGGATAAACTTTTCTATTCTTTTTTCATTATTTTATAAATTCGGTAACATCATGCTATAAAACAAAAGTATGAACATGGTAGTATGCATGAAGAAATAGAATTTATATTGTGATTTGTCCTATGATACTCAAGTGCTGACCAAACTTTTTTTTTTTTTGAATTGTCTAAAATTGCAAAGAAAAAAAAAATATGGCTGATATTCTATGAATCAAGGAATATTGTTGGCTAGAAAATGTTATACATCGTGGTGTGTACAAGGACCAAAGATACCAAATCAAGTGCTGACCAAAGAAGTGTGCAAATTAAGAAATTTTCAGTGCAAGAAATAGGGTTCAAGCGTATTTACTGACTTTGGTTATACAATAATTCAGAAAAAAAATTTTATCGTTACAAATTATAAAAGTTTAAATCAATCGTTGTCTTATTTGAGTCTTTGAAAGCCTCAGAATTTTAAACCATTTAAAAACCTTTAAAGATAAAATTTTAAAAATATGTTATGAGATGGGATGGTGTATGAATTTTAACCTAAATCAGGTTAAATTGTGCAAATTGTGCAAATCGGACGTGCAAGGGCCAAAACTACATGTTCCCGCAAAATGATGGCGAAAAATGGTTTCTTGATCGATGTAAACTGGAAAATTTCAATGGGGTCGACATCATGTTCAAAAAAGACATCATGGTTTTAATATTTTTACATCCATAAAATTGCTTATAAGTTGCAAGATATCTATAATTATTTCTTTTTGATAAAAAGAGTTTTTTGCTTTTTCCAAAACTTTTTAACATATATCCTAAAGTTTAAAACCATCAAAATAAACTTCTTTCTTTGAAAATATATTACTGAAGTGTCATCAATAAGTATCAATAATTCTTAAATATTTTTATTTTGAAAATTAATTTATAATCAATCTAACTCTCAGACATTTTTCTCTAAGTAAGGAAAATTAAAAAGCAGTTAAGATGATGCCCAAAGAAGATTTTTTAGGTGTTAATTTCTCTTCGAACAATTATCTATTTTTCTTCAAGTAGGAAAAATTGTAAAGTAGTTGACATGATATCCTAAAAAAAGACTTTTTAGATGTCTATTTCTCTTTAAGCAGATATCTATATTTTAAATATCTATTTTTTCTCTGTGTAAGGAAAAGTACAAAGCAAGGCAACATGATATCACAAGAAAATATTTTAGGTATCTATTTCTGTCTATTTTTTAAGAATTTATTTTTTGTCCAAATAAGAAAACTGCATAACGAAGACTTTCTTGCCATGAAGATGAAAATTCAAAAGCCACTGCCAACCTAATACTGCTCACTTCTTTGATATTTGTACTCTTGGTCACGGTCAATTAGAGAACTAATATCATTTTCAAAAGAGATGTGCTGATTGTTTTTTTGTGTAAATTATTGTTGCTATTTTTTTTTTCTACACAACTTTTTTTTCCAATAATTTTACATCCATTAAATTACTTATAAGTAGCAAAATATCTGACTAAAATTTAGTAATTATTTCTTTTTGATAGAAAGGTTTTTTTTTTTCTTTGAAAACATTTTAACATATATTTTAAAGATTAACACCATCAAAATAAATCTCTTTCTTTGAAAATATATTGCTAAAGTGTCATGAATAACAATAAGTACCAATAATTCTTAAGTATTTTATTTGAGAAATTAATTTATAATCAATATAACTTTTAAACATTTTTCTCTAAGTAAGAAAAACTATAAAACAATAGGGATGATGTCCAAAGAAGATTTTTTAGGGGGTCTATTTCTCTTCAAACAATTATCTATTTTTCTTCAAGTAAGAAAAATTGTAAAGCAATCAACATGACATCCTAAAAAAGACTTTTCAAATGTTTATTTCTCTCGTAGCAAGACTCTATCTTTTGAATATTTATTTTTTCTTTGAATAAGGAAAATTACAAAGCATTCGACATGATATCCAAAGAAGATATTATTTTAGGTATCTATTTCTGTTTATTTTTTAAGTATTTATTTTTTATCCAAATTTCATGCCTTGAAAATGAAAATTGAAGCCACTGCCGAGCTAATATTGCTCACTTCTTTGATATTTGCACTCCTGGTCACCGTCAAGTAGAGAACCAATATCATTTTCAAAGAGATGTGCTGATTGTGGGTTATTTACCAAAATGGGGTTTTTTGGAAAAAAATTTTCCCAAATGATGTGTTTTTTTTAGGGATTTTAAAACTAGTGATTTCGTTATTGGGAATCGTGACTTCATCAATATTTTTTTTTTTACAATTATATTAAAAAAAATCAAAAAGCGACATCGACAGTGACGCTTTCTGAAAGCGCCACCGTCAATCTCGCTTGGTGCCACTCCTTCTCTTGTTTTTTTATTTTTTTATTTTTTGAAATAAAAATTATTATTATTATTATTATTATTATTATTATTATTATTATTAAAATATTATTATTATTAACTTCATTTTTATTTTTTGAAAAAACTTAAAATTAATAAAAATTAAATATTAACCAATATTATTAAAAATTATAAATAAATTAATTAAAAATAAAAAATTGTTTTTAATTTTTGAAATAAAAATTGTTATTATTATTATTATTATTATTATTATTATTATTAAAATATATAAATATTAATAAAAAATTTTATTAATTAAAAATTTTTATTAACTGCATTTTTATTTTTAAAAAAACTTAAAATTAATAAAAATTAAATATTAACCAATATTATTAAAAATTATAAACAAATTAATTAAAAATGAAAAATTGTTTTAATTTTTGAAATAAAAATTATTATTATTATTATTATTAAAATATGTAAATATTAATATAAAATTTTATTAATTAAAAATTTTTATTAACTTCATTTTCATTTTTAATTAATTTGTTTATAATTTTTAATAATATTGTTTAATATTTAATTTTTATTAATTTTAATTTTTTTCAAAAATAAAAATAAAATTAATAAAAATTTTAATTAATAAATTTTTTTATTAATATTTATATATTTTAATAATAATAATAACAACTTTTTATTTCAAAAATTAAAAATAATTTTTTATTTTTAATTAATTTGTTTATAATTTTTAATAATATTGGTTAATATTTAATTTTTATTAATTTTAAGTTTTTTTAAAAATAAAAATGAAGTTAATAAAATTTTTTATTAATATTTGTATATTTTAATAATAATAATAATAATAATAATAATAATAATAATAATAATTTTTATTTCAAAAACAAAAAACAAAACAAAACGGCATGAGGTTGGCGTCAATGTCACTGAAAGCAAGATTGGCAATGACACGTTCAGAAAGCGCCACTACCGCTGTCGCTCTCTGGTTTTTTTTTTATTTTTTTATACAATTGTAAAAAAAAAAAAAAAAGTTGATGAAATCGTGATTCCTAATCGCGAAATCACTAGTTTTGAAATCACCGAGATAATCACACTATTTGAGGAAATTTTTTTCCCAAAATCCCCATTTTGGTAAAAAAAACCTGTTGATTATTTTATGTGTAAATTATTGTTGCTATTTTTTTTTCTACGCAACTTTCTTTTTCAACAATTTTACATCCATTAAATTGTTTATAAGTTGCAAAATATCTAACTAATATTTAGTGATTATTATTTATATAAAAAGTTTTTCTTTTCTTGAAACATTTTCACATATGTCCCAAATGTTAACAACATTGAAATAAATCTCTTTCTTTCAAAATATATTACTAATGTATCATCACTAAGCATTAATAATTCTCAAACATTTTTATTTCCAAAAATTAATTTATTTTCAATCTAACTCTAAAATATTTTTTCTTTAAATAAGGAACACTAACCGACATGATTTCCCAACAAAGACTTTTTAGATGTCAGTTTGTCTTACAGTAAGTGTCTATTTTTCTCTGGGCAAGAAAAACTACAGACAAAAAGAAGTTTTTTTTAATATCCATCTCTCTCTAAGTAAGTGTCTTATCTATAAATATTTACTTTTTTTTTTCAAGTTAGAAAAATTACAAAGCACTTGATATGATATCTTAAAAAAAAAACATTTCAGATATCTATTTTTTCGTGAGTTAGTGTCTATTTTTTAAGTGTTTATTTTTTGTCCGTGGAAGAAAACGACAATGAAGATGAAAATTGAAAAGCCACCGCCAAACTAATATTGCTCACTTCTTTGATATTTGCATTCTTGGTCACTGTCAAGTCAAATCGTTGCAGATAACCAAGATATATATTATTCTTAGGAAGTGGAGCTCATTAAATGGGTTGCTTTTCTTATTTTTGGGAGGTGGGAGTGGCGTCGGGCTGGCACTATGTGTCCTTCAATTTTTTTTTTATTTTTTTCACTTTTTTTGTTTTTATTTTTGAAGTGACCTTTTTGTCTTAGTTAATTTTTATTAAAAATATCACCGCTCAATCTTATTCTTTCTATAAACTATATACATTTAATAATCCTAATCCATAAAATTCTTACCATTGTACTCCTGTGTATTACCATATGCTTCTAATAATTCTGAACAAGCTTACAGTATTTTACTCTAGCACATCAGTTATTGCTAATTTACAGTTTCTTAAAACCGTAAAGCAATCAGGATGATGCCCAAAGAAGATTTTTTATGTGTCTATTTTTCTTCAAACAATTATCTATTTTTTTTCGAATAAAAAAACTGTAAAGCAGTTGATATACAGTCCTAAGAAAAAAAAAGAACTTTTTAGGGATCTATTTCTTTTCGAGTGTCTATTTTTTGTCCAAATAAGAAAATTACAAAGCAAAGACATTCATGCCTTGAGGATGAAAATTGAAAAGCCATTGTCAGGCTAATATTGTTCACTTCTTTGATATTTGCACTCTTCGTCACCGTCTACGTCTAGAAGAGAACCAATATCATTTTTCAAAAAGATGTGCTGCTTGTTTTTTGTGTAAATTATTGTTGCTATTTTTTTCCTTACACAACTTGTTTTTTTTTTTTTTTTCTTTTTAATAATTTTACATTCATAAAGTTAGTTATAAGTAACAAAACATCTAACTAATATTTAGTAATTATTTCCTTTAATAGAAAGGATTTTTTCCTCCAGAAATATCCCAAAGATTAACACCATCGAAATAAGCATCCTTTTTTGAAAATATGTCACTAAAGTGTCATCAATAATCACCGATAATTCTTAAATTTTTAATTTGGAAAATTAATTTATAATCAATCTAACTCTTAAACATTTTTCTATGAGTTAAAAAAAAAAAATTGTAAAGCAGTCCGGATGATGCTCAAGGAAGATTTTTAGGGGTCTCTTTCTATTAAAATAATTGTCTATTTTTCAAGTAAGAAAAACTGTAAACAAGTTGACATGATGCCCTAAAAAAGACTTTTCATATGTTTATTTCTCTGTAAGTGTCTATTTTTTAAATATCTATTTTTTTTTTTTTTGAGTAAGGAAAACTACAAAGCAATCCATATGATATTCCAACAAGATATTTTAGATATTATTGGAGGTGGGTTTGGTTCCATTAATAATGGCTCTGTTAACTCGAGCGGAATGATTTAGTTGCCTAGAAGTTGTGATTGATGGGACCTGTAAAAGACTACCAGAGGGTGATCTAACGAGAGAGGATCCGACGCTCAAATTAGAGAATGATTTTCAAGAGAAAAGAATAGACTAAGAGAGAGAGTATGAACCCAGTGTGAGTTATGTGCCCCTGTGTAGGCCAAGAGAACTTATCGGGCAATATGCATGTGTGAATCCTTATATTTTTCGGACGTAAGAGCCGTGCAGTAATAGAGTGATAAAACCTTAGTTTTCTTCTGAGGATATCCTGAGTTTTTGAGAAATCATGTCGTAAGATGCACACAAATTGTCGAACCTTATCGATAAGAAAAGTCCGGATCGTCTGAGGAATCCTTTCCCCTATTGACGGAGGTTATATATACCGTTTCCATTTTCATAGGGTTGCCTCTGCGATTACAAGGGGCGAATGCTTCAACAATAATCATCGAGGATCAATCAATCAGGACATCGAGTAGATGTCCATTAGATTGAAGGGGCAACCAGTATACACTGGTCATGGATGTGTCAGTGGATTATGGGTTTAGTTGGTTTTCTGATGCTCCGTAGGCCTAGTTGCTTTTTAGGTCTGGCATGGCCTAAATTAAATATCATCATTTGCCACTTACTTATTTCTTCACTTCGTAGGAGAGGCGTAAGGAGTAATTTAGAAAGTTGGTAACTGAAAAGCCAAGAGGGAGTAAATGTGTTCAACCTTCGAGTAAATGGCTCCGGATTTAATGTAGAGCAGGCAGTTGAAGAGGTCGAAACTCCTCATTCATTACACACATTTCTCAATGGACTATTTCATCTACCCAGAATTGCAAAGATCGTGCCTTCTTCGCTATAAATAAGGGTCACGAGGCTTAGTGTTGTCTCAGAGAGATTTTGTGTATTTTTTATTCTGTAAGTTTTTTCCACTGAGAGCCCGATTTTTTGTGAGGTTACTTGGTGATGAGTTCTGAATAACAAGGCTCAAAAGTGTAAGAAACTTCCGCCGATGCAAGGCTTCGTCAAGAATGGGACTACTGGTGCGAGGCTCCATCATGTCGTCTGGTTTCTGGACATCGTGATGGATCTCATCAGGGCCCTCATCAGAGTTTTTGACCTTGAGGAGGATGAGATGCCCCTCAACTTGAGCTCTCTTCTTAGGGTTAGGAACGCTGTCCGATCTTGGGGTCCAACAGGTGGTTGAGGCATTCACTCGTGTTGCTAGAAAAGAGCTGAAGGACAGTCGTTCCGACTTACTCTGTAGTCTTCTTGTCCAAGTTTGGCTGTAAAAAATTTTAAAATTCTTTCTTTCGACTTTTTTCTACTATTTTTATACTCTCCAGTCCTATCAACTGACCGTGATCTTGCAGCTTTTGTCTAGGATTGATGCTGTAAATTCTTTGTGTTTATCTTCAGTTATAACTAGGTCTGCCCCAAGACCTATGTAATTTCCTTTTGTGTTATATCTGACTGTGTATTCTGATATGTGCTTGTCATATGAAAATTAAAAAAAAAAAAAAGCTTTTGTTATTTGCCTGTTGGCCTTGTCTATCGTTTGCCTTCTGGACTATAAATAGCATTTCGTCGGTGAAATATTTTGCATATGGTAGGCCTCACTTCTGCTAGGCACGGGATGACATTGTCCTTGTAATCCTAGTTGGAGAGAGTGGATTCGCTCGAATGTTGAACATGAGGACTGCCCTTGTTCATCTAAACTTTGTTTCTTGACACGATTCGCTCAATGGAAGGGTAACGTTCATCGACTTAAGGGAAGAGATCTCAATGGTTGGACTGGGCAGTATTGACTCATTCAGGGAGATGGATCCTGACAATAAATCAGGGCAATGTTGGCTCATTCGGAGAGATAGATCTCAATGATAAGTCAAGATGACATTCGTCCGTTCAAGGATATAGATCCCAACGATAGGTAAGGGTGCATAGATCTGTTTAAGGAGATAAATCCCAATGATAAGTTAAGGTGATGTTGGCCTTTCGAGAGAATTGATCTTAACGATAAGTCCGAATGACGTTGACCCATTCAGGGGGATTGATCCCAATGATAAGTTAGGGTGATGTTGATCCGTTCGAAGGGATTGATCCTAATGATAAGTCAGGGTGATTTAGTCCATTCGGGGAGATAAACCCCAATGATAGGATAGGGTGATATAGACCCATTCAGGCAAACAGACTCCAATAATAAAGTTAGGGTGACGTTAGCCCATTCGAGAAGATAGACCCAACGATAGACAGGGTAACATAGACCCATTCTGTGAGATAGACCCTAACGATAAATCAGGACAATGTTGGTCTATTTGGAAAGATATACCCCAATGATAGAATAAGGTGATATAGACTTATTCGGAGAGTTAAATCCAACGATAGGATAGGGTGACATGAACCTGTCGAGGAGATAGATCCCTACAATAGGATGTCCTAAAAAACATAAGAATAATCGGATCGGTTAGCATAACAAGACATAGGACCGTAGGGATCTTTCCTGGTTAGGGGATTTCACGTTAGACTAAATGCATGCATTTGGTAGGGGATCGACCCATATTGGTAGTAAACATATAGGTTTTCAGAGTTCCATATCCTGGAAACTACCAATCCATCTAGGTGATCAAGGTGGTAGGTGCCTGGGTGAATTTCTGATTGTACCCAATAGGATCCTTCCCAATTGGACGCTAACTTGCCCCCCAATTTGGGCTATCTAGTGGCTTCCACTTTCCTAAGTACCAGGTTACCTAGCTTGAACATTTTAGTCTTGACCCATTTGTTGTACTATCTTGCCATCTATTATTGGTAGGCCACCATTCGGATGAACATCATTTCCCATAGTTCAGGGAGTAGTTCTAATCTCTAGTGCAATGTGGGTTCGTTTTGTCCTTTTGCTTATAGGTCCATCATCAACAAGTAAATTCCAATTTCGACTGGTATGACTCCTTCGCAACCATATATGAGGCCGAACGGAGTTTCACGTGTGGCTCTTCGGGGGATTGTTCGATAAACCCAGAGAATACTATAGAACTCCTCTATCCAGCAACTTTTGACTTCATCCAGTGTAGCATTTAATCCTTGGAGAATCATTCGGTTGGTTACCTCTATGATGTCATTGACTTGTGGGTAGGCGATGGAAATAAAGCGGTGTTGGATCTCTAATCTATCGTAGAAATCCGAAGCTTTTGTTATCAAATTGCTTGCCATTATCTATGATCAGAACGCAGAGGTATACCAAATCTGGTAATTATGGATGTCCATACAAAGTATTGTATCTTGTCGATAATGATCTGGGCTAGCGGTTCAGCTTTCATCCACTTGGTAAAATAGTTGATGGCTATAACCAGGAACTTGTGTTGGCTAGTTGCTTGTGGGAATGGTCCTAAAATGTCCATTCCCCATTGGGCAAATGGCTAGTGACCAGCTATCGAGCAGAGCTCGGTAAACGGTCATTGTGGTATCAACAAAAGGCGTTGGTATTTGTCACGTCTTTTGACGTAGTTGTTTGCGTCAGCCTTTATGGTTAGCCAATAATAGCCTTGTCAAAGGGCTTTGTTCGCTAGGTTTCGGGTGCTTAAGGTTGTGTTTAGTTGTGGAAAATAAGGATATTTTGTAGAAAATGTTTTTTAAGAAAATGAAATTGTATTCAAATATTCAAAATTTTAATTTTTAGAAAATGAAAATTGAAAAACAAGGTTTTTCAATTTATGAAGAGAAATAAAAAAACAATCTTAGGGGTGCTTTCTACTGTTTTCCATTATAAATAAATCTGTATTTTTTAAAATTGTTCAACTTTGTTAGAGAAAATCAGAGATAGAAAAATGTGTATCTTTTGAACATATTTTTTTAATTTTTTACTCTTTTGTTTGGAAATAAAAAATATGAGAAAATTAGAAAATATTTTTCATAATTAAATACACCTTAGGTGATTTTCATATATCCCTTCATGGATTTCTCGGAAGAAATAGTCTCCCTATTCAGGTGTTAAGCATTTTAGGTAGGGGTGTGTATAGCACTTCTTATAGAGATTGTCATCAATAATGACATAATGGGCAGCTTGGCGCCTAATCTTGGTAGCTTCAGAGGGAGTGCTCAGTGACTGCCCTGTGTTTCAGATAGGCCCCAATGGGATCTTTCCAGTTGGGTGGGCCTCCTGTCATTAGGACTTGTTCAAGTTCCTCGATACTGGGATATAACAGACTTTCTATGTAGACGGTACGACTAGTTTCTATTGAATCGGATCTACTGAATCGGAGCTAGCTAACTTAGAGAGCATGTCAGCTAATGCGTTCTTAGATTGAGAGATTTGCTGAATGTCTACTCTGCTGAAGTTGTCTATGGCTTGGCGGATCTTAAGGAGATATTTCGCCATTGTTGGCTCCTTAGTCTCGTAGATCCCCTTGATTTGTTTGATGTTCAGTTGAATATCGGTAAAGACCTGTTAGTTCTGAGTTCCCAATGATGCTATGATTCTTAGCCCGGTTAGGAAGGCTTCATATTCGGCCTGATTATTGATTGCCTGGAAGTTGAAACAAAGGGTGTATTCGACATTGAAGTTGTCTGGCCCAACTAGGATAAGTTTGGCTAAACTACCTAATGAGTTAGATGACCCATGCATGTAGAGGGTCCATTCGGGTGATTGGCACTCTGTGGTCATCGGTGGACGATTGCTCAGTGGTTATTGGGAGCGTGCATTTGAGAATGAAGTCAGCAAGGGCTTGGCCTTTGATTGCAGGTCTCAACTGACACTGAATGTCGAACTCACCTAACTCGATGTTCCACTTGATGAGCTAGTCTGAGGTGTCCCTTTTCTATAAGATTTGCTTTATCGGCTGATTAGTCAACACCATGATGGTGTGGGCCTAAAAGTATTGTCGTAGATGTTTAGCAGTAATGATTAGTACGAAGGCTATCTTCTTAATAGGTCAATAGTTGATCTTAGATTCATGAAGTATCCTACTGACATAGTATACAAGCTTTTATATGGTGAATTCTTGCTTTACGAGATAGAACAAAGGGCTTGATCAGAAACAGAGAGATAAATATAGACTTTCTCACTTGATATCGATCTGGAGAGGAGCAGGGGTGACTTGAGATATTCTTTGAGCTTCTCGAACATGGCCTGGCACTCAGGTGTCTATATGAACCTTTGGGACTTCTTCAGAGTGTCATAAAATGGTTTGTACTTCTCTCCCACTTTTGACATTAAACGATTGAGGATTACAATTCTGTCAGTGAGGCACTGTATATCCTTCATCGTTCGGGATGGTGCCATGTTGAGTATGAATTGGATCTTTTCTAGATTTGACTCAATGTCTCGGTTGGTAATTAGAAAACCCAAGAACTTCCTGGACTTGATCCTGAAGGTGCACTTCGTTGGATTTAGCCTTATGTTATATTGTTCCAGTGTCTAGAACGTTTCCTCTAGATCGGCTACATGGTCATTGGCAGTGGCACTTTTGATGAACATGTTGTCGATGTATACTTCTACGTTTCTGTCAATTTGTCCATTGAAGACTTTGTTGACCAGATATTGGAAGGTGAGCCCAGCGGTCTTAAGGCCAAACAACATGACCTTATAGCAATACATGTCAAACTCTGTAATAAAATTAGTTTTTTCCTCATCTTTAGGAGACATGTGTATTTGATTACACCCGGAGTAGGCATCTATGAAACTTAAGAATTAATGGCCGGATGAGTTATCGACTAACTTGTCAATATTAAGGAGTGGATAGCTATCCTTGGCATGCCTTATTGAGATCAATGAAATCCGCACACATTCTTCACTTGTTGTTTGCTTTCTTCACCATGATAACGTTGGCTAGCTACTCGGGGTATTCAACTTCTCGAATGAATCCCGCTATCAGGAGTTTTTAGATCCCTTCTTGTATTACACACTAACACTCAAAGGCGAACTCTCTTTTCTTCTGTTTAACTGGTTTGCAGCTAGCATCCACAATCAGTTTGTAAACTATGACTGAGGGGTGGATGCTTGGTATATCGTCAGGAGACCAAATGAAAACCTTTGCATGATGCCGTATGCAATCTACGATTGCCTTTTGGAGAGATGCTGGCATGTAGGTACCAATCTAAACAATTTGGCCCGAAATATCCGTGATTTGCATTTTGATTGTCTTTTCCCTAGACTGGGGCTTGGATTGTTGTTTGATGTCATCTCTGAGTTCCATTATGTCGAATGCCTGGATCTCTTCTTATTCTCCTGTAAAGAGGATGACAAGTAAATCTGGGTCTCTATGGAGAGTTACGATCCCCAAAGGTGTTCTGAATTTGATTCTCATGTGTCGAGTGTTCTGTAGTGTTTCAAGGCCATCTAGCTAGGATGCCCTAAGATGGTGTTAAAAGAAGATGAGACTTTCACCACATAGAAGGTGGTTTGGATGGAGGCAGGGTGGGGAGGAGTCCCCAGGGACATGACAAGCGAGATGATACCTTCTGGGAATATGCACTCGCCAGCAAACCCCTTAATGGGTTGGTCGTAAGACTGGAGGAGGGATAAGATGAATCATATTCATTGGAAGGCATCCTAGAAAAGAATGTCATGGTTTGATCCTTGGTTCACGAAGGTTCTCTTCACGAGGTAAGAGTCGATTCTGGCAATGATAACGAGTGGATCGTTTTGGTTGGTGTTGACTCCCACCAAGTCCTCATCATCAAAACCGATTATAGGTCTCATTCTCTTGGTTGAGGCCATGATGAAAAAGAAGAGAAAAGGGGTGTGGGTAGGAGTCAGCTTAGCTGGAAAGCTAGTTTGTTCCCACGAACAGTATCAATCTATTGGAGGTGGATTTGACTCTACAGATGATGACTCTGCTAATTCGAATGGGATGATTCAGCCATCTAGAAGTCGCGATTGATGGGACTTGCAAAAGATCATTGGAGTATGCTTCGGTGGAAAAAGATTCCGACGTTCAAGTTAGAGAGCAGTTTTTGAGAGAAAAGAATAGACTGGGGGAGAGAGCAAGAATCCAGCGTGAGTTGTGTGCTCTTGTGTAGGGCAAGAGAACTTATCTAACAATATGTGTGTGAGAGTTCTTATATCTTTCGGGTGTAAAAGTCATGTAGTAACAGGGCAATAAAATCCTAGTTTACTTTTGAGTATATCCCGAGATTTTGAGGAATCAAAACCGTAAGATACACAAAGATTGTCAAACTTTATCGGTAAGGAAAGTTCGGATCATCCAAGGAATCATTTTCTCTATCGACAGGAGTTGTATATACCCTTTCCATTTTTGTAGGATTGTTTCTGGGATTACAGGGAGGTGAATGTTACATCAATGATCATTAAGGATTGATCAGTTAGGACTCCAAGTAAATGTCCATCAAATTGATGGGGCAACCGGTGTGCATTGATTGGGATGTGTCAGGGGACTGTGGACTTGGTCGATTTTCTGATGCATTGTGGACCTAGTTGCTTTTTGGCTCTGGCGTGACCTAAATTAGGTATCATCGTATATCTATTTCTCTTCAAGTGTCAATTTTTTAAGTATTTTTTTGTCCAAATTAAAAAAAAAAAAAAAAAAAAGATCATCCCTACAAAGCAAAGACGTTGATGCCTTGAACATGAAAATTGAAAAGCCGGTGCCAAACTAATATTGGTCACTTCTTTGATATTTGCACTCTTGGTCACCGTCAAGTAAAGAACCAATATCATTTTCCAAAGAGATGTGCTAATTTTTTTTTTTTTTGGTAAATTATAACTGCTATTTTTTCCTACCCCTTTTGATAAAAAAGGGTTTCTTTTTTTCCTGAAACATTTTAACATATATCCTAAAGGTTAAAACCATCAAAATAGGCCTCTTTCTTTGAAAATATATTGCTGAAATGCCATCAATAAATACCAATAATTCTTAAACATTTTTATTTGAGAAATTAATTTATTATCAATTTAACTCTTAAATATTTTTTCCTCAATTAAGGAAAACTGCAAAGCAATAAGCATGATGCCCCCAAAGAAGAATTTTTTAGGTGCCTATTTCTCTCCGAACAAGTATCTGGTTTTTTTTCGCGTCAGAGACACCGTAAAGCAGTTGACATGATGCCTTAAAATATACTTTTCAAATATTTATCTCTCTCTGAATAAGTGTTTATTTTTTAAATATCTATTTTTTCTGAGTAAGGAAAACTATAAATCAGTGGACATGATATCCCAAGAAGATATTTTAGATATCTATTTCTGTCTATTTTTAAGTATTTATTTTTTGACCAAATTCATGCCTTGATATCTGCACTCTTGATCACCGTTAAGTATGAGAACCAATATCATTTTCCAAAGAGATGTGCTAATTGTTTTATTTTTTTTTTAATTTTTGTTGCTATTTTTTTTTTCTTCACAACTTTTTTTTTAAAATAATTTTACATTCATAAAATTGCTTATAAGTTACAAAATATCTACCTAATATTTAGTAATTATTTCTTTTTGATAAAAAGGGTTTCTTCTTTTCCATTTTAACATATATCCTAAAGGTTAAAACCATCAAAATAAACCTCTTTCTTAGAAAAAATGTTACTCAAATATCATCAATAAACACCAATAATTCTTAAATATTTTTATTTGAGAAATTAACTTATGATCATTTTAACTCTTAAATATATTTTCTTTGAATAAGAAAAACTGCAAAGCAATCGGCATCCTTGTAGCCAAACAGTTGGGTCCCATTCATGAAATCAATGTTCTAGTAAAATTTTCAAAATTACAGCGTGTTTATTAAGATTCGCATATTACTATCCACCACAGAGTTGTTATGGAATTCGGGAACCTCCTTATTTATGCTCCTATATTTCCATTATTTCCTTTTTTTTTTTTATCTTTTATTCGTATATAGACATAAGCAAGGAGCAACAGAGAATTTGTTACGACAGTGGGACTATGTGAAAACTAAAGCAGCCTCTAATCATGAGCATCGGGCCAATTTGAATATTGTATCGGGTTTTGCGGGGCAAAGGTAAAGGATTATAGGCCTAAGCCCGACCGAACTAATATGTTTGGATCAACTCTTCCTACTAAGTAATTCTAGATATAGATATACATAAATTGGGTGGGTTTATAGAAATTCTAATACTAATCTTTTTTGTATTATTTTTATACCATTTAAATTGATATTAAATTTTATATTGACTAATTTAAAATTTCAAACATAATATATAAATATAATAAATTTAACATTAAATATTAATTTTTAACATATAAGTCAAGCTTTTTTTCCCCCTTTATATTGTATTAGAGCCAAAAGGCCATATTAAGATCGTATGTATATCTAGGGATGAACACTGTTGGAGGTGCATTAGACTCCATAAATGATGGTTTTGTTAACCCAAACGAGATGACTTAGCCATTTGATGGCCTCGACCGGTGAGACCTGCAAAAGACCATTAGAGGATGTTCTGACGGGAAGGCTCCAATGCTCAAATAGAAAGCGGTTTTTGAAAGTAAGGAAACAGACCGAGAGGACAATTTTAGGTGGTAAATACATTGGAATTTATATAACTTTTCGCTTGTGAGAGTCGTATATATGTGGGGTGATAAAACCCTAGTTTCTTTATGAAAATATCCTAAGATTTTGGAGAATCGTGTCGTAGGATTCTTAAAGATTGCAAAATCTTACTTGTTTGGAAAGTCTAGATTATCGTGGAGGTTCTTTCTCTTATCAGATACGATTGTAGATCTCCTTTCTATTTACGTAAGATTTTCTCCGTCCTTTTAGGAAAAGTGGATATCTCCTTAACAAATCAAGCAGTTCACATCGAACAATGAGGAAACCTTGGAGCCGATCAGTTGAGGTGCCGAGTAGTTTGTTATCAAGAGAGGAATGGTTGGCAAGTACCGATGAGAACTGATGACGAGCCATGGGCCTGACAGGTTTGGGTCCTACACGATTTGGATTATATACCATCACTTACCTCCTACTCCTTATGTCACTTTGAAGGAGGGGCGTAAGGAGTAAGCCAAGGGTTGATACTTGAAAGGTCACGAGAGCGTAAATGTATTTAACCCCTGAGTAAATGATCCTAAAATAAATGTTTCGTGAGAGGTTGAAAAGGTTGAGACTCCCCATTCATTGCACACGTTTCTCTTTTAGTCCATGCGTTCATTTGAAAGTCTAACCAAGTGAGAGGGCCATGTATGTCTATCTTGGAGACTCATCCCTTGTTATCGCCTTTTCATTCAAGAGGTGGGGCAATATTTGCCCATCCAGGGAGATATATCCCAACAATAGACTCCATTTGAGAGAATGGGGCAATAGTTGCCCTTTTTGGGAGATAGATCCCTAATGATAGATTTCGTTTGGGAGGACTAGACGATACTTGTTCGTTCAGAGAAATAGATCCCTAATTATAGACTCCATTTGGGAGAACTGGACGACACTTGCCCATTCTGGGAGATAGATCCCTTACTAATGATGTGCTTTAAGGAGCATAAGAGCCAATCAATAGGTTAGTATAACAAGAGATAGGACTATAAGGGACTTACCTGATTATACAATGGATCATGTTGTCTCGAGAGAGTGTTGATCCTGATTGATAATAGATACGTAGGTTCTCAGAATTCCAGGTTCTGGATATGATCGAGCCATTTAGGTAGTTAAGGCAATATGTGCCTGGGTGGACTTCTGAACTAATTCTGTAAGGACCTTCCCAATTCGGTGCTAACTTGCCCTCTGGTTGGGATTGACCGGTGGCTTCTACCTTTTTGAAACCAAGTCGCCCAGTTTGAGCATTCTAGTTCTGACTTGTCGGTTGTGATACCTTGCTGTCTGCTATTGAAAAGCAGCCATTCAGATGGATGTGGTCTCCTTTAGTTCGGGAAGTAGGTCTAGGCATCACGCAATATGGATTCCTTTCGCTTTTCTTCGTATTCGTTTACCCTTAGTGAGTGAATCTCAATTTTGACTATTATCACCACCTCGCAACCATATGTAAGGCTGAATGGTGCCTCTCTTATTGCCCTTCGGGGTGTCGTTCGATAAGCCCAGAGAATGCTATAGTGTTGATCCTGAATGATAACAGATACGTAGGTTCTCAGAATTCCAGGTTCTGGATATGATCAAGCCATTTAGGTAGTTGAGGCAATATGTGCCTGGGTGGACTTCTAAGCTTATGCTGTAAGGACCTTCCAAGTTTGGTGCTAACTTGCCCTCTAGTTAGAATTGACCGGTGGCTTTTACCTTTTTGAAACCAAGTCGCCCTGTTTGAGCATTCTAGTTCTGACCTGTCAGTTATGATACCTTGCTGTCTACTATTGATAAGCAGCCATTCAAATGGATGTGGTCTCCCTTAGTTTGGGAAGTAGGTCTAGGCGTTCGCGCAGTATGGATTGATTTCGCTCTTCTTCGTATTGGTTTACCCTTAGTGAGTGAATCTCAATTTTGACTATTATCACCACCTCGCAACCATATGTAAGGTTGAATGGTGCTTGTCCTATTGCCCTTCAGGGTGTCATTCGATAAGCCCAAAGAATGCTATAGAGCTCATCTATCCAACAACCTTTGACTTCGTCTAGTACGACTTTTAACCCTTGTAGGATCGTTCGATTAATTGGGTAGGCAACAGAAGTGAAGATGTGTTGGATCTCTAACCTAGTGCAGCAGTCTCAGAAACTTCTGTTGTCGAACTGCTTTCTGTTGTCTATGATAAGAACATGAGGTATGCCGAACCTAGTGATGATGGATACCACATAAAGTGCTGCATCTTGCTTGCAGTGATTTAGGCCAATGATTCAGCTTCTACCCACTGGATGAAGTAGTCCATGGCCATGACTAAGGACTTCCATTGTCCGATGGGTAGAGGAAGTGTTCCTAGAATGTCCATTCCCCATTGGGCTAATGGCCATGGACTAGCTATCGGGTACAGCTCAGTAGAAGGTTAACGTGGTACTGACGAAATGCACTGACACTTGTCATACCTTTTGACATAGTCATCTACATCGGTCTTCATGGTCGGCCAATAGTATCTTTGCCAAAGGACTTTGTTCATCAGATTTCGATCGCCTACGTGACTTCCGCATATTCCCCCATGGATTTCTCTAAGGACGTAGTCCTCTTCTTCGAGCATCAAGCACTTTAGATACAGATGGGTGTAGGATTTCTTGTAGGGGACACCATTCATGATGGCATAATTAGCGACCTTATGCCTCTATTTGGCAACTTCGAAAGGTGAGCTCGATAGCTGTTCATGTTTCAGATAAGCTTCTATGTGGTCTTTCCAACTAAGTTAGCTGTTCACCGACAAAAACTGTTCGGGTTCTTTGATGCTAGGGTATAGTAGACTCTCTACATAAACGGTAGACTAGTTGCTACTGAGTTGGAGCTGGCTAACTTCGAGAGCGTGTCGGCTCGTGTGTTCTCAAATTGAGGAATTTGTTATATGTCCACTTTATCGAATTTGTTTTATACTTGGTATATCTTGGATAAATACTTTGCCCTTTTTTACTCCTTGATGTCATAGAGCCCCTCAGTTTGCTTGACGACCAGTTGGTTATCAATAAAGACCTATATGTTTTGGGCCCCAAATGATGCCGTGATCAGCAATCAAGTCAGAAGGGTTTCATACTCAGCTTGATTATTGGTCGCACGAAAGACTAAGCTGAGGGCGTATTTGACTTTGAAGTTGTCTTACCCTACTAGGATGAGTCCGGCTCTGCCTTTGAAGAATTAGATAACCCGTCGACATGAAGGATCCATTCGGGCTATGAGTGTTCTTCTTTGTTGTCAGTAAGGGATTACTCAGTGGACGTTGGGAACGTGCACTTGAGGATGAAATCTGTGAGGGATTGGCCTTTGATAGCCGGTCACGATTGGTATTCAATGTTCAACTCGCCTAGTTTGATACTTAAGTTGATGAGTCAACATAGGGTATCTCTCTTCTGTAAGATCTGTTATAGGGGCTGGTTGGTTAGCACCACGATGGTGTGGGCTTAGAAGTAAAGCTGAAGACGTTTAGCGGTGATGATCAAGGAAAAAGCTATCTTCTCAATAGTTCTATAGTTCACCTTGAACTCATGGAGTATGTGGCTGACATCGTACACCAGCTTTTGTATGATAGAATCCTGCTTCACAATGATAGAGTAGAGCTCGTAGTTAGAAATAGAAAGGTAGAGGTAGAATTTCTTACTAGGGACCAATCAAGAGAGAAGTTGAGACAACATGAGATATTCTTTGATCCTTTCGAACATGGCCTGGCATTCAGACGTCTATATGAACTTATGGAACTTCTTCAGGGCATCATAAAAGAGTTTATACCTTTTCCCTACTTTCGACGTGAATCGATTTGGAGCCACAATTCTTCCTGTGAGGAGTTGTACATCCCTTACTATCCTTGGTGGTGCCATGTCAAGTATGGTTTGGATTTTTTTTTTTCCAGATTTGTCTCTATTCCTTGGTTGGTAATTAGGAAACCCAAAAATTTCCTAGACGTGACTACGAAGGTTTATTTCATAGGGTTCAGCCTTATGTTGTAATGTTCTAACATTTAGATTGTCTCTTATAGGTCTATGATGCGGTTATTGGCATCGGTGCTTTTGAAGAGCATGTCGTCGACATAGGTCTCTACGTTTTTGCCAAGTTGTTCATTGAAGATCTTATTAACCAGGTGCTAAAAGATTGCCTCAGTGTTCTTGAGGCCAAATGACATGACCTTGTAATAGTAGGTACCGAGCTCCATAATGAAACTGTTTTTTTCCTCATCTTCAGGGTCATACATATCTGGTTGTAGCCAGAGTATGCATCCATGAAACTCAAGAGCTGGTTATTAGATGAATTATCGAACAGTTTGTCTATGTTGGGGAGAAGATAGCTATCTTTTAAATATGTCTTGCTGAGATCGGTGAAGTTTATGTACATTCTCTACTTTTCGTTTGCTTTTTTCACTATGATTACATTGGCTAACCACTTGGGGTATTCCACCTCTCAGATAAACCCTATTGTTAGCTTTTGAACCCCTTATTATATCGTATGTTGGCATTCCAGTGCTAACACACTTTTTTTTTTTTTGCTTAACGAGCTTGCAACTAACATCTACAACCAGCTTGTGAACAATGATTGAGTGATGAATGTCTGGCATGTATTCGGGAGACATGCGAAGACTCTAGAATGACATCATAGGCATTTCACGATTGACAATAGTCAGCTTGTGAGCTAATTTTATATTGATATTGCTTTTGACCGGTTGTGTTGGTAATAGGGACTTCAATTATGTCCTCTCTAAGTTGAGGTTTCAACTACTGCTCAGCATCGTCTCTGAGTTCCATTGTGTCTACTACTAAGATTTCTCCCTCTTCTCCCGCTATGGGGACAATCAACGGATTAGGGTTAGTGTAGAGTATCATGATCCCCAAGGATATTATGAATTTGATTTTCATGTGTTTGGTACTTGCTAATGCTTGGAAGCTGTCTAGGCTAAGACGACCCAAGATGGCATTATAAGGGGATAGAAGTTTCACCACATAAAATGTGGTTCTGATAGCAGCATAATGAGGAGGCATTCCTAGTGACACAACGAGCGAGATAATGTCTTCTGGATGTATGCATTTGCCAGCGAGCCCTCTAATGGGCCGGTCCAAAGGTTGAAGGGGTGAATCTCATTCGTTGAAAGGCATCCTAGAAGAGGATGTCGCGATTTGCTTCTTGATCTATGAAAGTCCTCTTGACGAGGTAAAAGCCAATTCTTGCTGTGATGACTAGCGGATCATTTTAGCTGTATCTATTCCCATCAAAACATCAATGTCAAAACCAATTGTTGGTCTCTTTCTTTTAACTGAGGTCATGATGAAGAGAAGAAGGTAGTAGCAAGAGCTAATTTGGTTAGAAAATCAATCTGTTTTCTACAGACGGCACCAATCTGTTAGTGGTGGATTACGCTCCACAAATGATAACTCAGCTAACTCGAACAAGATGACTTTGTCATCTAGTGACTCCGATCAGTGAGACTAGTAAAAGATTATCAGAGGGTGCTCTGGTGAGGAAAGTTTAGACACTCAAATTAAAGAGTGATTTTTGAAAGGAAGGAAATAGATTGATTGCCACAGAAAGAGCTCTATATGTTTTGTGTGCTATATGTAGGCTGAGAGAACTTACTTAGGTGGTAGACACATTAGAGCATACATAACTTTTCACTTGTGAGAGTCATGTGTATGCGGGATAATAAAATCCTAGTTTTCTGATGAGAACATGCCAAGATTTTGGGAAATTATGTCGTAGGGTTCTCAAAGATTGCTAAATCTTAGCCGTTTGAAAAGCCCAGATTGTTATGGAGATATTCTTCCTTATTCATTACAGTTATAAAACTTCTTTTTATTTATGTAAGATTCTCTCTGTCCTTTTAGAAAAAGTGGATATCTCTTTAACAAATCGAGCAGTTTACTCCGATCACCAAGAAAACCTTGAAACCGATCAGTTGAGGTGTCAAGCATTGGCTTTCAGGAGAGGAGCGGTTGGCAATGTGATGCCAAGATCTTCCTGATGTTAATAATAACAATGGTTTAAATAAATTATTTTACAGAGGATTAATAATTATACTGGTATCAATATACATTTTTCATTCAATAGAAGATATAATAAAGAAAAAGGGGACCTGTCATGTCATGTTGCTGCTAGTCTAACAATAATGACACTAATCTCGTTTTTCTTCACAAGATCTTATGTTCAAAATTGTTGAAATCTTATCCAGGAGTGTGAAATAATATTTTTGGTTGACTTGTAGTGTGGAATAATAATAATTATTATAATTTGAATTAATTATTTAATAGATAATTAATAATTTATATTGATGTAAAAGTGGCCGATTCTAAATTTGTATCTTTTTAAAAGAAATAAATTTTAATTTTAATAATAATTTTGATTTATTTAATGATGTATGATAAAAATTATCTTTATTATATAATTATAAATTTCAAAATAATTACAAACTATAATTTTCGTGTCCTTTCGCATGACAAAATAAGAACATATGGATGTTATCCTGCGATCAACCTTAGTGGGGGTTTCACTTTTAGTATATTTGAGAGTTTTGGAGAAAAAAAAAAGATTAGTTAAGAGAGAAAAGAAAATGAGAGAAAATTAATTTTCTCTCTATTTTGTTTATAATTTTTATGGATAAAAAGAAAAGAAATGGTATTTAATGAAAACAAAAAATTTTATTTTTATTTTTTAAAATGTATTTTTATAATATAAAAATATTTTAACTCTTACATTTTCTCTTCCTTTTATTTATTTTAACTTTTGAATAAGAAAAAATTTTAAATTTAAAAAGATTTAAAACCCTCTAAATCCATCCTTTTCTCTTATATTTAAACTTAAAAAAAAAAACTTATGATTATCTCTTCAAATCTTTTTTTATATTTCTAAATCTTTTTATTCGATCAAACTGTTTATCCGGATTGATGATCCTACTAAGTACTTTTTGAATATATAATAGATAAAGGGTTAAATAATTGACAAGTAAGAGACATGGAGAGTCATGATTCGTCAAAAATATTAAAAAAAAAATGAAATTCAGTTTGATGCGGTACTTTTTTTTTTTTTAATTAAACTTTTTTTTTTCTGATATTTTGTCAAAGGGATTTTATGCATATCATGCCATAAACTTTTTTGGTATTCGATTGATCTATCCAGCTCAATCAATTAATATTGTAGAGTATTTAAAATAAAAATTATATTATATGTATTATATATATAAATTATATTAAATAGTATAATAGAAAATACTACCGCTTAAAGTAACTCCTTTTGTTTTGTGGTTCTATTTAGAGCGATTTACTAATTTATTTTTCAAGACCCTCAAATTTGTTCGCTAAATTATGAGTAGTTTCTATTTTTACTTGTTTTCTTTAATGTTCTTGGATTTATCAATTGTTTGAGGCTTCGTTGATTTTTTGTCAATGAAATTCATCCAATCTGAACAGTTTTAGGTTGGGCTTTTCTGTCTTTTGGGGGAAATTTCAGATTAATTGTTATTTTTATCTATTTTCTAGTCATCAATCATGTAGAAATCTTGAGTGCATAAAGTCATCCACCCATAAGAAAAAAAAAAAAAAAAAAGTAAATTCCTCATCTATATGCAATGCAATTCAATTTTTTCTTCAAAATTTTTAAATTTTATTTTATTTTATTTTTTGTCATTACAAAAGATTTAAGTCATATAACCTACGTCTCTTATGTGAATGAATTCTGCTAATGACTGTGGTCTTACCAATGAAGAGATTGGGAATCGGAAATTTGAGAAACTTGTAAAGGAATTGCGAGCAAGCGAATGAGCAAATAAATCAAATCCATTTCTCTGTTTTCATAGCTCAATGAACATGCCAACATCTGTACAATTTCAATGAATCGTCTTCTTGCAAGCTGTCATTTTACCTTTGGAGCTTTAAAGTTACAACATGGGATGAATTTCTCTATTTTTTCATTGTTGTATAAATTCTGTAACATCATCTTATAAAACAAACGTATGAACATGTTTCTATGCACTAAAATGATGGGAAAAAAAATGGTTTCTTGTTGGATGCAAAATGGAAAACTGCAGAGCACTCAACATGATGCACCAAAGAAGACTTGGTGTGTATTTCTTTCTTTTTCCATTTTTTTTTTTTTTTTGTGAGCAAGCGTCTGTTTGTCAAGTGTCTATTTTTCTCCGAGCAAGTGTCTATTTTTCTTGGAGTAAGGAAAACTGTAAAGCAATCAAACATGATGCCCCAACAAAGACCTTTTTAAATGTCTATTTTTCTCTAAGTGTCTATTTTTTTCTGAGTAAGGAAAACTGCAAAGCAATTGACATGAAACCCCAAAAAGACTTTCAATCGTCAGTCCACACGATACCCCAAAAAAGGCTTCATGCGTTGAAGATGAAAATTGAAAAGCCACTGCCAAGCTAATATTTATTAAAAAAAAACATGATTTTAGTTACGTACGTTAGTCACGAATAAAATTTGTCGCTATTTACCTATAAATTTAATGATAAAAATCTGATTCATTGCAAATTAGTCACAAATTTTTGTTCGTGGCTAAATTCGTGACTAATTTGTCACAAATCCATTTTCGTCGCTAATTTAATGACGAAATTCATAATCCATCGCTAAACAGTCACGAATTTCTCATTCATGACAAAATTTAGCTACGGATCAAAATTCGTGACTAAATTTAGTCACGAAATTCGAAATTCGTGGCTAATTAGCTACGGATATGAAATTCATAACTAAATTCGTAGCTAATTAGTCACGAATCTGCTCGTGACTAAGTTCGTCGCTAATTTGAAATTCTATTAAATATAATTTTATATTTTTATTAAATATAAATTTATATTTTATATGTTTATTAAATTAGGGTATTGATTTTTATTAAATATATTTTTGTATTTTTTAAAATATAATTTTGTATTTTTGTTAAAGATAATTTTGTAATTTTATTAAATATAATTTTGTGTTTTTATTAAATATAATTTTATATTTTGTATTTTTGTTAAATTAGTAAATTATATTTTTAATATTAAAAGTTAGAAAGAAAGTAATGAAGTAAAAAAAAAATATATATCAGATAAGTTAATATGGTATAGTGGTCGAAAACATTCCATATGTCCTCTTAGTCCCAGGTTCGAATCTAGATAAATGCACATTTTCTACAAAAATATAAAATAGCAAGAAATTGGTTCATATACAAGCGGGGACTGACGGGGGCCGACGAGTTGACTGGCGGCTATTAAAATTAAAAATATAAAATAAAAAATTTAGCAAAGAATTCAATAATTCGTAGCTAAATTCGTGACTAAATTTAGTCATGAATTTTTATATTCGTGGCTAAATTTAGCTACGAATTTATTTAGTCACGAATTCAAAAATTCGTGATTAAATTTTTGTGACGCGCTATTAGTCACGGATGTGAGTTCGTGACAAAGTCCGTCACTAAATAATTTAGTTATGAATTTTTTAATATTTTCGTGACTAAATCTATCGCTAATTCGGTATTTTTCTATAGTGATTGCTCACGTCTTTGATATTTGCACTCTTGGTCACCCTCAAATCGTTGCAAAGAATCAATATCATTTTCCAAAGAGACGTGCTAATTGTTTTTTGTGTAAATTATTGTTGCTATTTTTTTTTCTACACAACTTTTTTTTTTTTCCCAATAATTTTACATACGTAAAATTGCCTATATAAGTTGCAAAATATCTGACTAATATTTTGTAATTATTTCTTTTTGTTAAAAAGGGATGTTTTCTTTTCTTGAAACATTTTAACATATATCCTAAAGGTTAATACTATTGAAATAAATCTCTTTCTCAGAAAATATGTTGCTGAATTGCCATCAATAAATACCAATAACTGTTAAATATTTTTATTTGGGAAATTAACTCATGATCAATCTAACTATTGAACACTAATTACGGTTCCTGGCGTAAAGCTGGCAATCTAACGTGCTTCATTCACGGAACAAAATTAAAAAGATGATATAACAACAATGACTAGGTCAATGACAATTATTAAACAAATTGGAATGTGTGGGAATGTATTTGCCATCCGAATCTTTAAAGAAAGAAATTGTGTACATTTTTCCTCCTTTGCCGCTATTTCACTTTCGTGAAATTAAATGTTTGAATATAAGGAAAATGATAATTAATGTTTTGAACTTTCTTTTAGTTTATTTTTTGATTTCTGAGTCAAAATCTCTTTTAGTTTATTTTTTGATTTCTGAGTCAAAATCTTTAATTTTGTCAAAAAGAAAAGAAAATTTGTATTACATTTTTTTTTTTGGACTAACCATAGGTTTTTTTTTTTTTTTTTTTTTTTTTTTTTTTCTAGTGATTTGAAATGACTATCACAATCATGTTAGCCTGGCAATGGGGCCACGTCTCTATTTGTTAATACAGAGTACACATTTGATTGAAAAGTAAAATTTTAAGAAAAATCATGAGAGCAACGTCTTGAGAAGTAAATGTTACTTCCATGGTATTTTTCATTTCTTGTTATTTGATTGAATAAAGATAATACTGTTATATTAAATAAAAGATTAGAGAAAAAATATTAGATGATAAAATCAATTTAGTTTATTTTTTTATTTAAGTACATCGATTAAATAATCTCTCTCTGAAAAATCATAATTTAGTTTTTCTTTTTATTTGGAACTAAGCATACACTAATTTTATTTCTTAAAACAAATTAATTTATTTCAAATATTTTCATATTTTCTCGCAATCATATTAGACTGTCCCTTTGGAGACATAAAAATCTTGATCGCATAAAGTCATCCACCCATAAGAATTTTTTTTTTTTAAATGTAAATTCCTCATCCAAATGCAATGCAATTCAAATTTTTCTCCAAAAAATTTATTTTTATTCTTTTTTTTTTTTTTTTTTTTTTTGCATCCTGAGTTTCTCATGCCAAAATGTGTCATATAACCTAGGTCTCTTATGTGAATGAATTCTAATGACTGTAGTCTTACTAATGAAGAGATTGGGAAATGGGAATTCCAGAAACTTGTAAAGGAATTGCGAGCAAGCGATTGAGCAAATGAATCAAATCCATTTATTTGTTGTCGTAGCTCAATGAACATGCCAACATCTGTACAATTTCAATGTATCATGTTCTTGGAAACTGTCATTTTACCTTTGGAGCTTTAAAGTTACAACATGAGATGAACTTTTCTATTTTTTTTTTTTTCATTATTGTAAAAATTCTGTAACATCATATTATAAAACAAATGTATGAACATGGTTGTATGCATGAAGCAATAGAGTTTAAGAAATCGTGATTTGTCCTATGACCAAACTTTTTTTTTTTAATTTTTTGAATTGTCAAAAAGTGCAGTAAAAAAAAAATGTGGCTGATATTCTATGAAACAAGGACTATTGTTGGCTGGACAACGTTACACATGGTCTTGTGTACAAAGACCCGCGATACCAAATCAAGTGTTGACTAAAGATGTATGCAAATTAAGAAATTTTCAGGGAAAGAAAAGGGTTCCAAGTGTATTTAGTTACTATATTAGCCTTATTTACTGAATTTGGTAATATAATAATTTAGGAAAAATTTTATAATGTTACAAATTATGAAAGTTTAAATAAGTCATCGTCTTATTTGAGATTTTGAAGGCCTTAGAATTTTAACCTATTTAAAGACATTTTATTTTTTTTTAAAAAAAATAAATTTGTTATCTATATGTGGATTTTGAGCTAATTTAATCAAGTTATTGTGCAAATCAAACGTGCAGGGGCCAAAACCACATGTTCCTGTGCACTAAAATGATGAAAAAAAAAAAGAAAAAAAAAAGAGGTTTCTTGTTCCATGTAAAATGGAAAACTGCAAAGCAGTCGACATAATGCCTCCAACGAAGACTTTTCAAATGTCTATTTTTCTCCATATTTTCTCCAAGTAAGGAAAATTTAAAAGCAATCTATGTGATGCCCTAAAAAAGACTTTGGGTGTCTATTTTTTTCCGAACAAGTGTCAATTTTTCGGGTATCTAATTTTTCTCCGAGTGAAAAAAAAAAAAAAAAAGAGAACCGCAAAGCAATTGACATGACACCCCAAAGGAGACTTTCCAGTCAATCGACATGATACCCCAGGAAAGGTTTTCATGCTTGAAAAACCAGCGCCAAGCTAATTTGGCTTGCCTCTTGGTCACCCTCAAATCGTTGCAAGAATCAATATCATTTTCCAAAGAGATATGCTAAATGTATTTTGTGTGATTTTTTTTTTCCACACAACATGTTTTTTTCCTAATAATTTTACATCCATAAAATTGTTTAGAAGTTGCAAAATATCATACTAATATCTAGCAATTATTTCTTTTTGATGAAAAGAGTTTTTTTTTTTCTTTTCTTTTCCTGAAACATTTTAACATATATCCTAAAATTTAACACCATCAAAATAAAACTCTTTCTTTGAAAATATATTAGTGTAGTGTCATCAATAAACACTAATAACTCTTAAATATTTTTATTTGGGAATTTGTGATCAATCTAACTAACGGACACTAATTAGATTTCATATGGTAAAGTTAGCAATCTAGCTTGCTTCGTTAATGGAACCAAATTCCAAAGATGATAAAACATCGATTAAATTTTCTCTTTCTAAAAAAACATAATATAATTTTTTTCTTTGAAACTAAGCATTCACTAATTTTATTTATTAAAATAAATTAATTTAGTTAATATTTTCTCTCTTCAAATATATCGATTAAAGTTTTCTCTCTCTAAAAAACGAAAATTATATTTTTTTTCTCTTTTTAAAAATAAATACATTAATTTTCTCTTTTTGAAATAATTTTAATTCATATTTTTTGTCTTTGAGCTCATTGACCTTTCCACAAGAGCCAAAAATTTTTTCTCTCTATAAATAAATAAATTAGTTTTCTCTTTAGAAACACTTTGATTTTATTTTTCTCTCTATAAAATACAAAATTTATTTTGTTATGTCATGTTGCTACTAGTCTAACAATAATGATGTCTTTGCCAGGACTTAAACTACTAAATAACTCTTGTTCTAATGTTTTTTTCGAGATATTATATTCAAATCTTAGTTAATTTATGTAATTTTATGATTTTTACAATTCTTATATAATAAAAAAATCTAACAATAATGACACTAATCTCATTTTCCTTGTAATAATAATAATAATAATAATAATTTTAATTAATTATTTAATAGATAATTGATAATTTATCTTGATGTAAAAGTGGGCCGTTTTAAATTTAATATATAGCAATATTTTTAAAGGAAGTAAATTTAAATTTTGGTAATAACTTTGATTTATTTATTGATGTATGATATAACTTATATTTATTATATATAGTTATAAATTTATGAAAATAATTTTATAATTGAATAAAAAATAATTATAATCAATAATCTTTTCGTATCTTTGTATCTTTTCGCACAATAAAATAAGAACATGTCGATGTCATCCGGTAATCAATCTCAGTGGGGGCTTCACTTAATCGGCATTGATGATGGTGGCTCCTAAGTACTTTTTGAATATAAAAAGATAGATAAGAGTTAAATAACTGACAAATAAGATATATGGAGTGTCATCATTTGTCTATTTATTATTTTCTTTTATTTTTTAAAATTTGAAAAAATATTAAAATTAAATACTAAACACAAATGAAATTCAGTTTGATAAGATACTTTTTTTAAAACTTTTTTTTCGATATTTTCTCAAAGATACTTTATGCGTATCATACTGTAAAGTTTTTTGGTTTTGATTTTCAATCTATCTGGTTGAATCAATTAATATGGTAGTGCATTTAGAATAAAAATTATTTTATATGTATTATATATAAAATTATATTATATATTATAATAGAAAATATTACCCCTCAAACTAACTCCTTTTGTTTTTGTGATCCCTTTATGTCTCTCGCTCTCTCTGCTCTTTGATTCAT
The DNA here is from genome assembly GCA_037126225.1 of Dillenia turbinata. Lineage (NCBI taxonomy): Eukaryota > Viridiplantae > Streptophyta > Magnoliopsida > Dilleniales > Dilleniaceae > Dillenia > Dillenia turbinata. Next base: position 10,683,414 of record JBAMMX010000005.1, read on the forward strand.
TCTCTCCCCTGCTCTCTTACCATCACGGCTGACACACAACCCACGTCACAGATTCCTTAGCATCTGATTTTTAAGATGTTCTTGATGTACACAAGTGTGCTGATTCGATTTATTTTTATAATTTAAAGTGATTCACTAATTTATTATTCACGATCTTCAGATAGATTTGATCGTTAAATTATAAGTAGATCCTATTTTTGCTTTGTTTCCTTCAATGTTCTTGGGTTTATCAATTGTTTGAGGTTTAGCTGATATTTTGTCGATGAAATTCATCCAATCTGAACATTTTTAGGTTGGGCTTTTCTGTCTTTTGGGGGGAATTTTTGATTAATTGTTATTTTTATCTAACATATAGCCATCAGTCATAGAAATGTTGAGTGTATAAAGTGATCCAACCATAAGAATTTTTTTTTTTAAAAAAAAATGTAAATTCCACACCTAAATGCAATGCAATTCAATTTTTCTCCAAAATTTTAAAATTTATTATTATTATTATTAGTATTATTATTATTATTATTATTATTATTATTATTATTTCCGGTCCCGAGTTTCTCATTACCAAACTTGTAACCTAGCTCTCTTATGTGAATGAATTCTACTAATGACTGTGGTCTTACTAATGAAGAGATTGGGAATTGGGAAATTGAGAAACTTGTAAAGGAATCGCGAGCAAGCGATTGAGCAAATAAATCAAATCCATCTCTTTGTTATCGTTGCTCAATGAACTTGCCAACATCTGTACAATTTCAATTTATCGTCTCCTTGGACGCTGTCATTCTAACTTTGGAGCTTTAAAGTTACAAAACGGGATGAACTTCTCTATTTTTTCATTATTGTATAAATTCTGTGACATCATATCATAAAACAAATGTATGAACATGGTTGTATGCATGAAACAATAGAATTTAAGAAATCGTATTAGCCACATGTCCCTGTGCATTAAAATGATGAAAAAAAAAGGTTTTTTGTGCAATGTAAAATGGAAAACTGCAAGGCACTTGACATGATGCCCCAAAGAAGACTTTTCAAGTGTGCATTAAAATGATGAAAAGAAAAAAGGTTTTTTGTTGGATGCAAAATGGAAAACTGCAGAGCACTCAACATGACGCCCCAAAGAAGACTTGGTGCGTATGTTTTTTTTTTTTTTTTTTTTTTTAAGCATCTATTTATCAAGTGTCTATTTTTCTCCAAGCAAGTGTCTACTTTTCTTGGAGTAAGGAAAACTATGAAGCAGTCAACATGATGGCCCAAACAAGACTTTTTAAGCGTCTTTATTTCTCCAAGTGTCTATGTTTTCTGAGTAAGGGAAAACTGCGAAGCACATTGACATGATGCTCCAAAGAAGACTTTTCAAGTGTGTATCCTTTTTTTTTTTTTGGATCAAGTGTCTATTTTTCTCCAAACTAGTGTCTACTTTTCTTGGAGTAAGGAAAACTGTAAAGCAGTCAACATGATACCTAAAGAAGACTGTTTAAGTGTCAATTTTTCTCCAAGTGTCTATTTTTTCTCAGTAAAGGAAACTGCAAAGCAATTGACGAGATACCCCAAAGAAGACTTTAGGCGTCTGTCCGCATGATATCCCCCAAAGAAGGCTTCATGCATTGAAGATGAAAATTGAAAAGCCACTGCCAAGCTAATATTGCCCACTTCTTTAATATTTGCATCATTGGGCACCCTCAAATCGTTGCAGAGAATCAATATCATTTTCTAAAGAGATGTAATAAATGTTTTCTGTGTAAATTATTGTTGCTTTTTTTTTTCCCTTACAAACAACAATAATAATTTAGACCTTTTATCTTAAAATTTGAGATCAATCATATAAGAGATAAATATCAAAGAAAAAAAAAGAATATTGATTTAATTTGGTTTCCCTACACAACTTCTTTCTTCTTTTTTTTTTTAAATAATTTTACATCCATAAAATTGCTTATAAACTGCAAAATATCTAACTAATATTTAATAATTATTTCTTTTTGTTAAAAAGGATTCTTTCTTTTCTTGAAATATTTTAACATATATCTTAAAGGTTAATACTATCAAAATAAACATATTTCTTTAAAAATATGTTGCTGAACCGTTATCAATAAATACCAATAACTCTTAAATATTTTTATTTGGGAAATTAATTCATGATGAATCTAACCATTGGACACTAATTTCGGTTCCTGGGGTCATGCCGGCAATCTAACTTGCTTCATTCATGGACACTACAAAAAAAAATTGTCATTTTGCGACCAACTTTGGAACGAATTTTTAAGAAAAATTCGTTGCAAAAACTATTTGTGATAAATTTAGCGACAAACAATTTTTTGTCGCTATCAACTCATCGCAAATTTTAACAACAAAAAATTAAAATTCATCACTAATAAGCTATGAATTCTACGACGAACCGTGTTTCATCGCTAATCTGCGATGAACCCCAATTCGTCGCTAAATTTGTTGTTGATCTGCAACAAACCCAACTTTGTTACAGTTTTCAATTTAGTTGCAAATTTCGTTGCAAACATATTTTTGCAACGAATTTTGCAACAACGAATTTTGCAACGAATCTGAGTATTTTGGATCCAAAATTTAGCAACAAATTTTGCAATAAAAATCAAATTGAATTCTATAATTTGACCATTTTTTCTGTATACCATGTTTCTGTCTCTCATCCAATATCATAATTAATTAATAATCAATCAATCAGCCATCTAACAATATCAACCAACCATCAAACAATACCATCATCAACCAATCATCCAACAACAATATCATCAATAAACCACATTATCAACATAATCAACATTGTCAACATTATCATTTACTAACTATGAAATAACAATAAATAATATCAACAACAAACACAATAAAAAGTCACAATATTCAAAGATAATAGTATGCAAAAACCACATTCAAATGTAACCATTAAATAACAAATAGAAATGTCAAGAAATACCATCACCACCATTATTATCAAATAAATCATCATCATCGTCACCATTATCACTATCAGGAGGATTATTAGAAGAAAACAGAAATGAGGTTGTCTGACTTAAACCGGGAGCTAACTGAAGATGCTGCATTATGAAATTTTGGTTTGCGCATAACTCGCTGATTGCGTCCTCATTTTGCCTTTGCTGTGTGCATAATTCTTTAATTTGATTGTCTTTTTCTACTAGTAGCTCCTGCGACTGGCTTATTCGGTTGTTCATTTGTATCATTTCTTCCTTTACAACTGCTGGAGTGGAAAAAGATTGACCGATGATTCTACAAGTCTGGCTCAAAGAGCCCATCCCAAGTATTATTCCTCCATTTTTTACACCACCACTTGCCTCGACTCATAAACCTATACTATCAACAATTGGTTTAGATGAGTTAGCATCTTCATTACCGATCGAATTCTGCTGTAACTCATCATATCTCTTCTGCATTGTCATTACATAATTTCAAATGAAATTAGAGTAACAACATATATAATATCGAAAAAAAAGAAAACAAAGTGTTCATTTATAGTTTACAATGTAATTATATAAAAAAAAAATCAAAATACAAAATTTCGTTAATTATTAAGCCATTGACAATTAACAATATGATACAAAAAATAATATATACATCATACATTACAAATTTAACAATGAGGTTGTAACACCGACACTGCGGTGTCCGTACAAGTATACTGTTCATGAAATTAAATAAAATATTTCTCCGTTTACATATAGAGAGAAAATTTTAAATTATATTGATTTTCGATTTTGAGGTATGTAATTTGAAATTTTTGGGATATTTAAAATATCCGTATTTCCGATTTGTAAAATAAAGTGAGTATAAAAAAATATATAGATGATTTTTTTTTATTTATTCATTTATTTATTTATACATTACTCATTTAATTTTTTTTAATTCATTTACAAAAGGAAATATAATAATAATAATAATAATAATAATAATAATAATAATAATAATAATAATAATAATAATAATAATTATAAAAAAAAAAAGAAAAAACGAAATTAGGGCTTAAAGCCCTAATTTCTCTCCCACTTTCCCTTTCACTCTCTCACCGCCTCTCCATCTCCCCACCCGCGCCAGCCGCCGCCGCCGCGGCTTCCTCCTCCACCGCAGTTGCTCGGCTCCGCCACCCCACGGTGGTTCGACCACCCCACCGTCTCACTCTCTCTCGGATCTATCTCTATTTCTCTCTCAACTCCTCTCCCGCGGCTCTCTCTCTCCGACTCGATCTCCCTCCACCGCGAAACGGTTGCTTTCCCCCGCCGTCCGCCGCATCTCGCCGCCACCGCGACCACCACGGGTCGTCGCTTGTCTCCCTCTCTCGCTGCGCGATCGCGCGAGCAGAGCGCGAGTCAGCCGCGATGCGCTGCTCCCAGCGCCAGCCCCGCCCGGCGCGTGGCCGCCCGCACGCGACTGCCGTGCGGCCGACCGCTCGTCGCGCACTTTCTGCCACCTGCGGAAACCCCAACCGAAAGCCCTAGGTCGACTGTCTTGTCCACTGCAAAGGTAAGATCAAACCCTAACCCAAATTCTAGGGTTTCGATTTCTTGGAGATTTATACTAAATTTGCTGACTTTTGCTTCGAATTGGAAGCATTGTAGGTTTCGGACGGAATCGAATGTCGCATGGACATTAGGGTTTTGGACCGCAGTGAACCCTAGGTGAGGGAAATGCAATCCTTTCGATATTTGAGTTATTTTATCGAATTTAGGATTGAAATTAGAATCATAAATTTTATGTATGCTTTGAAATAAGTTAGATTAAAAGGAAATGTACTTTCCTGCAATTTCATATGAAATTATTTATGTTAAGTTTAGAATTTGATATAAATAGGGCTGATATAAATAGGGCTGCGTTGCATAATAGAATGTGTTAGATAATGATAGAGGGTTGTTTGATTCGGTTGTATAGCTTTAGTTGAAAATTGATTGGAATATGCCTGAATGTGAGGGTTAAGTTTAAAAATTTACAAGGATTAGGTTGCTTAGTATGGAAGAAGCTTATCAAAGGAAATAAGATCGAGTTGAATTGATTTAAATACTTTCCTTTAGAGTTTAATTTGACGAATGCATAAAAACAGTCAAAATTTGGGATTTGAGTTTAAGGATCGATGCAGTCTTTCTCATTTTAAGTTGTCTTGCATATAGGCAATCAAGATACAAATTCTATATTATGAAAATAGACATTAATACCTTGGAAATGACATATGGGTTGAAGAAATCGGATGAGAATTGAAAAGTGTATGATTTTTCAAAGATTTCCCAGTTCGTAGGAAACTTATTTATTTTAAGCGTATTTCCAATTTTGATTGGTTTTAGGATTGAATCAGACTTGATTTTGATTAGATTAATTGTTTATAAATGGAATGAAAGTGATGAAATGAGAATCTAGAAAGGTGATTATGTAAATGTTTGATTTAAGTCTTAAATGAGCACATATTGAGGGGAGAAACCCTAAGGAAACATGTACAGGAAAATGTAAAACTTTGAATATGAAATTTGATGGATTTTAATGAGATTTTGAGTGTTAAAATGTGAATTTGATGTACTTGTGTTTTTGGCATTGAAGTGTGGTGTGTTATGGAATATGTATATGTGAAATTGAGGCCAAAAGTGTGAGGATTTATGCATGCTGAATTTTGGATAGAGGTTAGTGAGTATGTGGATGTAAAATTGTATTGATCGAATCCATTGGAGAGATTTGGAATGACTCTAGTAAGCAAGATGAAGGTTTATATGTGTATGTAATAAGGTATAGAAAGTTTATGCATATATATAGTGATATTGGTGTGTTAAAGTGATATGAAAATGTGCAATTGCAAAGAATGAACAAAAGCATGTGTTTGTGTATATGCTGACTCTTATGTACGACGAGAGATTGGATTGGTGTGAGTTTTGTATAGTATTGATTGAGTAATATCACTTAAGTCTTGTGGATATGTTGTAAGCATAATTTTCTCTACACAGCTCCGAATGACGTGAGGTTGTCTGCCTTAGACACTAGACATCCTTAGTTTTAAAAATGAAATAAGAAACTCCTTGATTTGTAAAGGTGTAATTGAAGTTATAGCCTATTTTCTATAACTGCGCAGGTTTGAAACTTGCTGATTACATACATGCGTAAGTGTTGGATGTCTTGATTGAGGGGAGCACAGTTTCGGCACTTGTTATGCATTATAGGGAGTGATTGACCCTCCCGTATACTGTGAGTGGGTTTTATTTCAATGTTTTCGTTTAATATGTAAACTCTGATTTACAACAATTTGATAAATGAGCATGATTTATCGCGTGTTTGAAATGTTTTGACTGGCTTTGGAAATGATTTTGTGAACCGATGGAGTGTCCGAAAATGTGGTTGAATTATGAAATATGCATCCATGTGATTGAAATGTAAAATGTGCCATTTTATGATATATGTTGCATTTGGTTTTTGAACCTGATTACGGCACATGTTTGATATGAAATTGATTTTGGCCTTGAGGGCTGTGATATGGATTGATGATATTGATATTGGCCTTGATGGCTGTGATATGTATTGTTCCGTAGCTACGAAGGACACCGTGAGAGGCGCTTTGGTGGCGTCCGGATATGCCTAGGCCTGGGGTATCCCACGAGTTGTCGAGATTATATTTACGACACGGTACTAGGCAGGTTGAACCCGAAAGGGGGAGGATTTGGATACACTCTCCAAGTCTAGCACCTGGACGAGGTCCGTCGCCAACGCCGGGATAGAGAGCACTTTAAATAAAATCGCATATAACACCCCCGGTGCGCCTGTCATAGGTCGTGGTAGACCTCTGCCGGGAGTTTTACGGCTGGCAGCTCTATGATTTTGATGAAAGTATTTTGGATGCATATTTGATTTGCTGATGCGTGCAAATGATATATTGTTGAAATGAAAAGCATGATGATTTGAAATATGATTTGTATACTTATGTTTTGACACTCCAGTTTCACACCCCATATTACACGATTACATTGACCCACTCACTCACTGAGTATTCTTCCCTGAATACTCACCCCTCCTTTTTCCCTCCCCAGACAGGATTTTGGTGCTAGGGCGATGTAATTGGCTCGAGGGTTTGATAGCTCGTTGACGGATTTGGTGATTCGAGACGGTGAGATTAAGTTTTAAATTGGAATTTCGTATTTTATTGTCGACCCTGCGTGGTCTTGATATTGAGGTCCATAGTTGACCGTGTACACATTATGGGATGACTGTATAATTTTTGGACTTCTGTTTACGAAATTCTCATTTCACTTGCATTGAGGCATTTGTAAATGTTTAAAGTGTTAACTTGGGAATTTGTAAAATATTTGTATAAATTTAGGCCCGCTCGGTGTGACGGCTGTTCATGCTCTAGTTGGGCATGACAGTAGAGGTCTGTGGCTAGGACTGTTGGTGATTTGTTAGCCTTGCGTTGTCTGGATGTCGGTTGGGAGATTTGGTGGATTGTTTTGAGGCCGAGATGACCATTTTATTTTATTTACAGGATGATTTTAATTTATACAGGTTTATACAGGTTAATTGTACATGAGAGACCTCCGATTTATGGGGAGATTCTGTCCGATTTTTTGTAGAAATACAGCCAGCATCCAAGTCAACGGGCGGCTGTTCACGATTCCCGGTTCGGGGCGTGACAGAGGTATCCTCTCATTGAAATTAAAATTGAGTAATTATTACGAGTTCGAAATTATGACACCTCCAACGAGTAAGAAAATAACATAGTTACGTAAGAAAATTGACCTACCATAACGAGAGGGGAGGTTATTAGTCATGTGTTTAGATTGCAAAGACATTATTATTCCTCTAAATTTAATTAATATTAATAAAATAGAATAGCACTATTCATCTCCTAAATTAATCATGAAAAGAAAATTAAAAGAGATTAACCTAATAAATTTATCATCCAACGTTATAATGACGGATTCAATAAAATAAATTTAAATCAATACTGAAAGTGTTTATAAATTCAAAATTAAAAGAGATTAATATTAAAATAATGAAAAGTTTTCAAATTAAATACTATAACAGCTCTAGCTCTCTCCCCACTCTAACTCTTATCTTTTTTTTGGAAGGTTCGCATAAAAGTTTTTATAAATGATGGCTGTGAATCTATTATAATATTACGAACAAAGAATGGTAAGTAAATAAGATAATTAAAAAATTCATATGCTACATAAATAAAAGAATCAATAGTGATGAAAGAATCAAATTTAATACTTACGAATCTCCATAAGAGACAATCACCTCTCACGTGTCTTCCCCCTCGGCATGCAAATATTGCACCAAAGGTGCAACCGAAGGGGACGATGAAGGTGCAGTAGTAGTAGGTAAAGGGGAATGGGAAGGTCCAGCTGAAGCGAACTGCGACCCTGAAGAGTCTGGTCTTCCATCACTATTTTGTGTATGCCCTCTACGTCGATACTATCAATTATAAATGTTAAGATAATAAAGAAAATAACAATTATCAATTTTAAAAAAATATAATGAAATACATAAAAATATTTATCATATTTAAATTAACGAAATATTAGCTTATCACAAGTCACCAAAACTAAAAAAATTCGTTTCAAATTATCTATAAAAAAGAAAATAGTATATTAACAAGCAAAATACAAAAAATGAAATATGAACCACTAAATATTAAACAAATTGAGAATTGAAATTCAACAATAAAAAAAAACCAGATGATATTAGGATTTTATTTGAAATAAATAAAGTCAATAATAAATAAACGGAAAAATTCAACGAAAATGGAAATTATGATGTTTATCAAGAAAAGTCGGAGAAGGTGTATGAGAGTCAGAAATCAGTCGAAAAGTATGAGCACAGCCACCTCTGTCAGTTTATCCTCTATCACTATGATTTTTAATAGGAAAAAAGAAAACAATTTCATGTTACATCATTTAAACCTAAATGTATTTTCGCTTCGTATATCAACCGTGCCATGTCCTTTGCTGAAATAATACCTAAGTTCAGTGCCATGTCCTTTGGTAAAATAATTTAAATCCATCACAATTATATTTCCACAACAAATAAAATCTAAATGTGAAATCCAAATTCACAATAATTCAGAAGTATAGTAAATAAAATTCAACTTCACATAAAATAAAATCTAAATTCATAATGAATGAAATTTAAAGTGCAGGACGAATCCAAAATAAATTTGTGTCTATTTCAAAAGAGGAAAAATAAAATCTAAATCCTTAGATTTCATTTCTAATAAATTGGAAAGTTCATATCCAAATCTGAGCAATCAAATACAAATTTAAAAAAAAAAATTTGTATTTTAAATAGTTTAAAAAAAATATCGAAAGTTCACAAAAAATATCGGTTTCAGAAAAAGGTCTTTAAATAGGTTTAAAAAATTCAAACAAATAAATAAAAAGAAAAAAAACATATAAAAAAATGGAGGGAGGGGGTGCTGCCCCTCCCTCCCGTGGAGGCCGCGATCGCCGAGGCCCTCGCTGCCCCGCGAGGGCCGCCGCACAAGATCCGACAGAGAACCGTCGGATCTGCATGAGAGAGAGAGAGAGAGCTTATCTTTACCAATGAAGTGGAGTGGAGTGGAGCAAAGGAATCCATTCGAAGAAAAAAAAAAATTTTCTAAGTGGAAATGAAGCAGAACAATGGAAAGAAATGATGCAAAAATTTCTAAGTATAGAAAATTTATAACAAATTTTGCGACAAACACTGTGTTCGTTGCAAATTTTGCGACGAATTCAGAGGTTCGTTGTAAATTTTGTGATGAACTTTTGGTTCGTTGCAAATTTAGCAACGAACCAAATTTTGCGACGAGCACAGTGGTTCGTTGCAAATTTTGCGACGAACTTAGGGGTTTGTTACAAATTGTTCGTCGTAAAATTTGCGACAAACTCAAGGTTTTATCGTAAATTTTGCAACGAATTTTTTTTGTTGGTGAATTCATTAAAAATTTGCGATGAACTCTTTTTTATTTGAAAATTTAGTACTAATTGACGATAAATTTTTATTTATCGCAAAATTTATTATTAAAAGTATATTTTTTTGTAGTTGGAACCAAATTTCAATGATATAAAAATTTTTCTCGGAGAATAATAAAGACAAGGTCGATGACCATTATTAGACAATTCGGAATGTGTGAATGCATTTGTGATTCTAATCGTTTAAGGAAGAAATTGTGTACATATTTCCTCTTTGTTGCGATTTCATTTGGCAAAATTAAATGTTTAATGTATAAAAAAATGATAATTAACCTTTTGAATTTTATTTTATTTTATTTTAAGTCAACATCTATAATTTTATTAAAAAAAATAAAATTTGAATGGCGTGAAAAAATTTTATTCTAATCTTTATTTTATTTTATTTTTCCCCTAGTGATTTGAAATGACTATCACAATCATATTAGCCTGGCAATGGGGCCGACGTCTCCATTGTATTAATAAAGAGTACATATTTGATTAAAAAAAGTAAATTTTTAAGAAAAATCATGAGAGCGACAACTTGAGAAGTAAATGTTACTTCCATGATATTTTTCATTTCTTATCGTTTGATGGAACAAAGATAATATTGTTATATTAGATAAAAGATTAGAGAAAAAAATATTAGATGATAAAATAAATATTAGATGATAAGGGCGAATCTTTTAGCCTGAATCAAATTTTGAGGCCCGAATTGATGGGAGGAAGGACTTGGACCAAGGCCTTGATGGGCCTGATGGTTAAACTTAAAGTGTCACTGTAATTTTATTTATTTATTTATTTTTTTAACACAGAGAATTAAATCTCAAATTATAGGGTGGGTTATGACTGGAAAACTATTATCTTAAAAATGTAAAACCTTAAGTATATATATATATATATATATATATATATATATATATATATATGTTGTTTCTTGTCATTTGTCAATTAGAAAATTGAAGAAGTATTAATTATATATTTCACTTTATCAAAAAAAAAAATTAATTATATATTTCAAGCTTAGTCAATAACAACTATTTTAATGGTGAACTAAGAATATTTAACGATTATCTTAATTCTTATGCAATCAGCCCAAAAGACACACACAAGAAAGTAGCAGTTATATATTACATTACAAGTTACAAACTGGCATTTCATGTTTACGTGGGATAATGTTTGATAAATATCCTTCCACATTCTAATAATTATCGTCCAACATAGTGTTGGGATTAAAAGAATAACTTAAAAAAAAAAGAAAAAGAAAAAAGAAAAAAAACTGATTTGATTTCTCAAGAGTGGTGGGTCGTGACGTTTTGATTTACAATTACTCTCTCTCTCTCTCTCAGACCATCATAATTGTGTATTATTTGGGGATGACTCCATAACAATTGTGTGTCATTTGTGCCGAGAACTTTAGATTATCGGACAAATACTTGTTTATCAATTGCATTACTGAGCCGCCCATCATCTATTTTTTTTCTGTAAGTAATGAAAAACTTATTTAATACCTTTTATAATATCAATAGTTGATTCATAAATTAACCTCATTTAATTTTTATAATTCCAAATTTTTCGAAAATATTTCTAGACTACAAAATCTCTCACAATCTCATGATCCAAAAATTTATAGCAAGATAGGGTTTTCTCATCTTTTACGATATGCTGCCCCATGAAGGTATCTTAAATGAACATGCAAATTGACATTAAAAATTATAAATTTTAGCTCATTGGCTCTAAAAAAAATACGTGCTCAACGGTAGACTTAGAAGATGTGAGGGGAAAGCAACCAAATTCTATGGTTAATTTAGTCGAACCATCACCGCCCGCTCCTGGGGCCAACATGTATATTTTTGCACAAGAGTTTTTGAATAAAGGACATTGTACGCAGTAGTAACATTCACTCGTCCTCTCAATATCCATACTTATAAACAGGGTATGATCTTTTCCGGTTTCCCATGTAGGACAAATTCCCACCTCATTTTGAAATTACTTCAACGCATGTCTTACAATAATGGTCCCTTCCAAACTCGATCTCTTCGGTTCTGCACATGTGTATATGCAAATGCAATCAAGAAGTGTTGGTAGATGGTAGATATCTCATGTAGTTCATCTGACCTCATGGGATTGGTCTAAAGTGTTCTATTAAAAAAAAAAAAAAAAGGAGGAAAACAAAGGGCGGATCTTATAAAGTGACAGAGCATCACACTTTCTTTAAGGACTCTGTTGGAGATGGCTTTTGGCTTCACAAATTTAGACTTCTTGACTCAAATGATTGCTCCAAACGAAGAATGAAAGACCTGCAAAAAATCGCCGAAGAGTGTTCTAGCGGGGGAAGTTCCGACACTCAAGTTAGAGGAGTGGTTTTTGATTGGAACGAAACAAACTAAGCAAAAGAGAAATAGGGCTGAGAATGAGAGCTTTGTGATTTGTATGTCAAGTGTATGGTTTCAAAGAATATTCCGAGATTGTAATGTAAGATGCTTTTATATGTTCCTTGTTTATGAGTCGTGCCCACTCTGGGCGTTGCAACCCTAATTTTCTTGTGAATTTGTCCTGAAATCTCCGGACTCTTTAATCAAATATTCCCAAGGGATTTAGAACTCTTATCGTTTGGAAAGTCCATTGCACCAGGGAAATTCGTTCATTATCGATTAGATTCTAGAGATTTTCTTCCTTATCTAAGAGATGTGTCACGTGATTGAATAGGAAACAAATACTGACACGAGACTTAATTAAATATTATCTTTAACTGATAAGGATTAAATGATCAATTCCTTAACAAGGCTGTCGGCCCTCTGCCAAGAAGAGAGGGGTATAAACTTGAGGCTACTGAATGCCTCTACGAACCGATCAGGTTGCCCCCTTTAGAAATTAACCCAAAGGTCAATTTACATTTGTTTTTTGGGGAGAAATCCCTTACAGCAGTTATGCCGAAATGCTTGCCTAGTTACGAACTTTCTAGTCTTTAGGCGCTACTCGATGGGCCTTTGGGTCATATCACATCATTTGTTTCTAACTCATGGTGTTATTTTGTGAGAAAGTCTCTATGAGTAATAACTGTCCTTCAAAAATTGGAAAGGCACGAAGTCTTTAATGCGATGCGTGTCACTTCAAGTTACGCAAATCGTCTTCAATACACTTCATAAGGCACAAAGTTGAAATGGATTGTAGATAGATGCTTTTTTCTCTTAACCATTCCATCTTCCCAAGGATGCTAACGCCTTCGATGTTTAAACAAGTGTCTCCGAAATAATTGTCTTGCAAGAAGTTGGAGGGGTTTAAGCCCTTCATTCATTGCATGCAATCCTCATTCAACCGTTTTGTCTACCCAAAATTCGTGAAGATCTTTTCCTTTACGATTATAAATTGGGGTCGCATAACTCTGTACTGCCTTAGAGAAAACTTGTATGCTTTCGTGTCTGCAAACTCTTCTTATTGAGAGTTAGCTTCTTTGAGAGCTCTTCCAATGGTGTGCCTTAGGTCATGTGAGGTCTCGTCATGCCGCTTGATGTTCGGACATCATGATGGGCTCTATCAAGGTTTCGGTTGGGGTTCTCAACTCTAGAGTGGATTTTCAGATACGCTCATACTCTGGGTTGAGTTCATTGTTTGGATCATGTTTTCTCAAATCAGGCAACTAGAGGAATTGGTAGGTTGTGAGGAGCTATGCATAGCAGAGGGTTTGAATCCTGATTCATCCTCATAGTCTCTTTATGGCCGTCTCATACCCTCTTCAACCTATCATTTTGCAATCATCTTGTCCAAGTATGATTGTGGATATTTTTTAAATTATTTCTTTCGTCTTCTCTTTTTATTGTTTCTGTACTCTCTTGTTTTGTCAATTGATCGTGATTCGGTGGCTTCTTTGTCCAGGAACAATTCTATGGATGCTCTATGTATTTCTTTTCGATGTAACTCAGTTCAACACAAGGACTTATAAACCATGTCTGTTCATGTAATCTAATATGTACTCGTTATGGAAATAAAAGAAGGGTTTTATTTTACATACTTGTCGATTTATGTCTTTGTCCAAATTTCCACTGATAACATTTGTATGCATAGCTAAGTGATGCAATTGTCAGAGTAGTCGTGTAATAAACTCGTTGAAGAATGTTAGAGTTAATCACGAATATGAATGCCTTGGTAAGTCATATTTTTCCGTGAAGATGTCTTTTCCTTTGTTTATTTAACCAATAAGATAGGGTGTACTTATCCAGGAGATACATCCCTTTATTGCTAATGTGCTTTGACCGATAGGACATCTGATAGGAAATTTACCTAAGAGAGTAAGGCATATCCTTCACAGAGACATATGCCTTTCATTTCGAGAGCTAGAAATAAAATGGTAGAATGGGTCATGTCTACCAATCTGGAAGTTACTTTCCTTATTGTCGACACGTTATATTCAATAGGAAACAACCGATAGGATGGGCCATGCCTACCCATCTAGAAGTCACATCCCATATTGATGGTATGCTACATTAGATTGGAAATATCTGATAGAATGGGGTGTGTTTACCTATCTAGGAGTAATTTCCCCTATTAATGACATTCTACGTTGGATAGAAACAACCGATAAGATGGGCCATGCTTACCCATCTGAGAGTTACATCTCATATTGATAACACACTATATTCAATAGGAAACAACCGATAGAATGGGTTATGCCTACCTGTCAGGGAGTTACTTCCCCTACTGACGATACGCTACATTTTATAGGAAACAATCAATAGGATGGGCCGTGCCTACCCGTCTGTGAGTCAAATCCCATATTGATGACATGCAACATTCGATAGCAAACAACCGATTAGATGGGTCGTGCCTACTCATCTGGAAGTTATATCTCATATTGACAATACGCTATCACTCGATATAACCAATAAGAAATAATCAACAAAATAAACAGAAGGGAAAAGCATAGAAGCCTTACTCAATGGGAAACTCTTCTGACCAAGGAAGACGATGAGGTTTACTATAGTAAATACGCAAGTTTTCTGAATTTTGAGTCCTTGGTACAGCTGATTCCTCTAGATTATTGAGACGATAAATCCCCGAACAGATTACTGAGTGTATTTGATAACGGTCTTCCCAGTTAGGCGTGAGATTGCCCCCAATCAAGGGTTGAGCAGTGGCTTCCAATTTCCTTAGGACTAGTTTGCCTGGTTTGAATATTCTATTGCTTACCTTTTGATTGCAGTACTGAGTTATTTGTTACTGGTATGCAGCCATCCGAGCAAATGCAGACTCCCATAGCTCGGGGAGTAAGTCTAATCATTCTCGCAAGATAGGCTCATTCTGTGCCGCATAGTTTTGATCCACCCGCAGTAACGAATCCCTATTTCCATGGGTATGACAGCTTCACACACATATGTCAGGCTGAATGGTGTTTAGTCAGTTGCCCTTCGAGGTGTAGAACGATATAACAAGAGGGTACTATAGAGTTCTTCTGCCCATTACCCCTTTGCTTTATCCAGTGTTGTCTTTAGCCCCTATAGGATCCCTCTATTCGTTATCTCAGTGAATATGTTGGTTTGCGAATGGGTGACTGATGAGAACTGGTGACAATTCTCCAATTTGCTACTGAATTCTTAGAAGATTTTGTTGTTAAACTGCTTTCTATTATCGGTGATGAGAACATGAGGTATGCCAAATCTAGTGATGAAGTGAGTCCATATGAACAATTAGGCTTTTGTTGCTGTTATCTAGGCTGGTGGCTTGGCCTCCATCTATTTGGTGAAGTAGTTGATAGCCACTATAAGGAATTTTTGCTATCCGGTAGCTAGTGGGAATAGTTCGGGGATGTCTATTCTCTACTATGCGAACAACCAAGGACTTGCTATGGGACTAAACTTGGTGGAAGGTAGCCGAGGTACCAATGAGAAACATTGGCACTCGTCACACCTTTTGACATAATTGTTGGAGTTAGTGTTCATAGTCGGCCAATAGTACCCTTGATGTAGGGCTTTGAGAACTAGATTTTTAGGCCGCAAATGATTGCCGGATATTCTTTTGTGGACTCTTGAATGACATAGTCTCCTTCTTCAAGGATTAGGCACTTTAGGTAAGGATGAGTAAAGGATTTTCTGTAACACCGACTCTCGGTGTATTCTATAGTGAATTTCATTTCATATATATATATATATATATGATATTTCTACTACTATATTCATAAATTTTCACTAAGAAAATTTTTCCGATAAATCAACCTTAGATATTTGACGATAAAATACAAATCGGATTAATTTTGACTCAAAGAGATTCAAAACCTTAATTTCACATTAAATAAATTTAATTAGGTCTAATATAAGATTTTGGGCCTAGTGTGTAATTATGAAAATTTTAGGGGTCAAATTAGAATTTTTATAAGTCAAAGGACTTGTTAGCAATTAACAAAACTTAAATGAAATGTGACAAGTGTATTCTTGTATTGAACAAGTGTTATAGTGAGGAGGACAAGTGTTGGCCAAATGGAGATGAGAAAGGCAAGGTGTGCCAATGAGAATACATGCACAGGAAAACCAATGAGAACACATGCAATAGTCAAAATGATCCTATGGTTTAGATTAATTGGAGATTTGATCCTAGGGTGGTGAGTTATTAACACAATAATAAAAGAATAAGGCCTTAGAATGCTTGTTCATTCTTCCCAATTCGTGAGAACAAGGAGAGAAGCAAGAGAGGAAGACCAAGAAAGTGAGGTAAGAAATTTTATCCTGTCTCACTTTAAATTTTATTTCTATCCGTGATTTCATCTCTGTTTTAAGGCATATTAGAGCCAGAATTTGAAAATGTGCTAGTTATATGAATTGTAGATCAAAGTCTTATCTTTCCAAAGAGATAAGAATCACAAAAATCAGATGCCTGTGCCAAAAGTTATGGCACTTTTCCTGAAACTCGACATAGAAATGTCCTGTTTCGAACCTTGACAGTAGTGAGTAAAAACGACCCCTCTTCAGTCTTAGTTTGAAGAAAAACAAAACATGAAAGTTATATATATACTTCTTACCTATAACATATTAAAATTTCAGCCATTTCGCACGAGGAAATTGAAAGTTATACAATTTTCCTTAAAACTGTGTTGACAGAAACTTTATGTTTCACTAAAACGTATCAGTCCTGTTCATGAATTTTGTTGAACCCCTTCCAGGCATATTTGGATAAAACTCAAAACACAAAAGTTGTAGATCTACATCTTAACTATAACATGTTAAAATTTAATTAGACGTTGGTGAGTAGAATGAAAGTTATAGCTTCTGAACAAAAACTGGACAGAATCCAAAACTTAAATATGACAGTAACAAAATGAGGCTTACCGGGAATTTTGTGATTTGAATCTGAGGAAGTGTGCAAAATGAAAGTTATAGTGCTATCTCTTAGCTTTAAAATGAGATAAGAATCATCTGATTTGGACTGGTATCGCCAAAGTTATAGTCTATTTTCCATGACTGCGCAGGTTAAAAAAAAAAATCTGCAGACTGTCTCCCTAAGAGTAATTTGAGTTGAACGGAGGGAGCACTTGATTTACGCTTTGTGGAGATATTGGGGAGTGCATTATCCTCCCCTAACAGTGAGTGGGACTTGACATCTACTTTTAATTGATACTGTGTTTTAAAAAGTTTTCAAAGGCATGATTTAAAATGGTATGATTGACATATTTCCCTGGATTTATAAAAATGTTTTGTGATATATGGAGTGTCCCAACTTGTTTATATCGATATGCATCCATGATTTTGACACTTGATGATTGTACCACACTTTGATATATCTACAAGATTTTATACTTCCATTGCATATTGGCACATGATTTTGACATGTTATGGCTTGAGATATGTGATTTGGGCTGGATGCCCCTGTGGATACTGTGATGATGATGATTTGCTTCCTATGGCATTCCGTAGCTACGAAGGACATTTGGTAGAGGCACCTGTTATGCCCGGATACGCCTCTGCAGGGGGTATCCGCCAGATTGTCATACATATTGTACGGACAGTCGTCGGTTGAACCACTTCGGGGAGGACCTTGGTAGGTCTAGCACCGGTGGGTTTCCATACATGCTTGATCCTTAATACGTGTGCGATATATATATACAGGCTAGTTGGAGTAGTCTGTGGTCAACGTTGGGGTGGAGAGCCTTATTTTATTACTTGCACCGAGAAAACCCCCAACGTTGCCCGTCCTTGGCCATGGTTGGCCTTTGCCGGGATATTTTCGGCCGGCTCTACATGATATGACGGACATGCATAATGGATGCATATTTGATTTGATACGTATGCCGTGAATGATTTATTGAGATGTCATAATATTTTTGCATACCATGGATTTATTGGGACATAATTTTGACACTCCTAATTCACCCAAAAATTAATTGTAGCATGTCATCCCCCGACTTGCTGAGTACCAACCCCCCTCTCTACGGTACTCATCCCTCACATTTCCCTCCTACAGGTGTAGACTCGGACTGAGAGATTTGTGCGCATTATTGTATTGGATATTCTTGGAGACTACTGGGCTGGGGTATGACTACCCGCTCTTCCGCTATATATATATTGAGGTTATTGTATCATTTGAGGAAGTTAGGATGACCATTATATTTGTTTAAATTGGGATGACTGTATTTATAATTTTTCTAGTCTGTATAAGGTTAACTCTCACTTGTTTTAATTTGCATTGAGGCATACATGTATTATTTTTATTTCTTGGGGATCTCTGTGATTTGGAAACCTGGATTTTGTGAATGTCGACAGCCTTATGGTGTTTCGATGTGCGGGACGTGGTTCCCGTGTATCGAGGTGCCGCGGCGGGCTGGTCACGTGCCCGGCTCGGGTGTGGGTCGGGGCGTGACAAGCCTCGGTTGGTATCAGAGCTCTTGGTTAGAGCTGAGTTTGAGAAACTGATTTCGAAAATATCCCCAAGTAAATCTGATTTTGAAAGTTCTCAATGCATGTGAGAGTTATAGTATAGTCATGAAATCCCAATACATGGTCATAGGCAGATAAGTTCATCCATTTTTAGAGGGTTGGATATGGGTCTATCTAACCTAGTATACCTTATCCATTGGTTCCGATGCCAAGTTGATTTCTTTTAGGGGGTTAGTTATTCCATAACTAACCCTAATTCTTATATATCTGCCTGATTTGTGCCTTTTTCCTCGCAGAAGTATGACTACTAGGCGAGGTACCCACTTCTTACCTATTGAGCCCCCCAGTGTACCAGAGGACGTGTCTTCCTCACATGGTTCTCCTTAAGTGCCTACACCACCGGCCACCACGGCCGCAGATCTACCACCACTGCCACCGTTGGACGCCTACCGACAGGTGTTCGAGTGGTACGCTGCCGACGGCATTCAGATGCCACCACCACCAACAACACCGATGGCCGAGCCAACCCCTATGGCCGTGCCACGACCAGTCGCACCGGAGCCTCCACCGGTTGTCGGTCCATCTGCAGTTTCTAAACCCAGTGACGGTACTTCTTCGACGTTGAGACGTATTCACGAGCTCACGCAGCTCGTGAAGGAGGCGAGACAGCTAGGCTGTACAGAGTTCTCTGGGGTGGGTGATTCCATTGCTGCGAAGCACTGGATCAACCGCACCCGTCGAGTATTGACAGACCTTGGCTTGAGTGAGGAGTTCAGACTCCGAGTGGCCGAGAGATTATTGGATGGAGATGCCCTCTCGTGGTGGGAGGTAGTTTGTGATGATGCAGCGGAGCCCAGGAATTGGGAGGACTTTTTGCAAGAGTTCAATCGCAGATATTTTTCAGCGTTCCAGCAGAATAGGAAGAGGACGGAGTTCCACCACCTGCGACAGGGGACTCGGACTGTGACTGAGTATGAGGCCGAGTTGAGGAGACTGGCCGCTTTTGTTCCGGACCTAGCCATACCCAGTCAGTTGAGGTTCAAGTTTGAGGATGGCCTCAACTTGAACATCTGGAGGTATATGACGGTGACCCCTAACTTCTCATTTCCAGAGATAGTAGACTCAGCACTCCGGGCTGAGGAGATCGTCCATGCTGAGGGACGACAGAGAGAGAGCAGGGAGCAGAGGAGGAAGAGGCATGAGTTTTCTGAGGGCCAGAGTTCGAAGAAGGGGAGGACCTCAGGGTTTCACGGGGACCCTTCTCAGAGGCAGGGATCGCAGTCCCAGGGGTTTAGAGCACCAGCCCCGAGTGCCTCCACTTAGACTATAGCCCGACGACACCCTTTTTGTCGTCGATGCGGCAGACATCACCCCTTCGGAGCTTGCGGGGTGACAGTGACTTGCTTCCAGTGTGGGAGACCGGGGCACATCAAGAGCCAGTGCCCTGATCTTGGAGCAGGAGGTCCGGCAGTTTCTATTCAGTCGAGTGCTCCACGAGGGGGACAGCAGGGAGCACCGGCACACTCTAGCCCCATAGCCCCACGAGCAGTAGCTGGGAGTAGTATGGCACCGGGACCATCGCGGCAGCAGCCGAGAGCTCAGGCCCGAGTGTACGCGATGACGCAGGAGGATGCACAGACGAACCCCGATGTCATTATTGGTACTCCCCCTTCTGACTCACACACTTAGAGATTTCCCCTGTACTTTTATTTTGAGACTCATCATAAGCCAAAGCCTTAGAGGCTTGACTATGTTGGTTGTACCTACTTTTGAGATATATATGATGAGCATCTATTTCCACCTTTATCTAAATTGATCTCTTTATTTTCCCCACATTTAGGAACTATGAAGATTTATGGAGTCGACGCCCGTGTCCTTATCGACACCGGGTCGAACTACTCGTATGTGAGAGCGTCCTTTGCCCACCTGATGGGTAAGCCTTTGATGCCACTTGGAGAGGAGATATTGGTTTTCACACCTCTCGGTGAACAGCTCTTGAGAGATTCAGTTTATAGGGGGACAGAGGTCATGATTGGAAACACCGTACTTGAGGCAGATTTAATCCCTTTGGACTTGACCGATATTGATGCCATCCTTGGCATGGATTGGCTGAGCAGACATAGAGCCTCTGTTAATTGTTTCACTAAGGAGGTTGAGTTTCGGAGATCGGAGGGGCTTGCTTTGAGGTTTTCTGGTGAGAGGAGAGTATTGTCTCGCTGTGTTATTTCGGTGATGGAGGCCAGGAGGTTAATACGCCGAGGCTGCACGGCATACTTGGCCCATGTTGTGGATACTACTGTGAAGGGACCGAGGAATGAGGATGTTCCTGTAGTACAGGAGTTTGCGGATGTTTTCCCTTAGGAGCTACCCGGCCTTCCACCTGCTCGGGAGTTTGACTTTGAGATCGACATAGTTCCGGGAGCCGCCCCTATATCTATTCTGCCATACAGAATGGCACCAGCTGAGCTGAGAGAGCTCAAGGTCCAGTTATAGGAATTACTGGACAAGGGTTTTATCCGTCCGAGCACTTCGCCTTGGGGTGCTCCGGTGTTGTTTGTAAAGAAGAAGGACGGGACCCTACGACTGTGCATGGATTACCGGCAGTTGAATAAGGTGACCATCAAGAACCGGTATCCTCTGCCATGTATTGATGACCTATTTGACCAGCTTCAGGGTGCACGGGTCTTTTCGAAGATCGATTTTCGGTCTGGTTATCACCAGTTACGGATTCGGGCCGAGGACGTGCCCAAGACTGCATTCCGCACTCGCTATGGTCACTTTGAGTTTTTAGTGATGCCGTTTGGGTTGACTAATGCTCCAGCGGCTTTTATGGATTTAATGAACCGGGTCTTCCACGACTACCTGGATCGGTTTGTCATCGTATTTATTGATGACATTCTAGTATACTCACGGAGTGATGAGGAGCATGAACAGTACCTGAGGGTGGTCTTACAGACTCTCCGTGAGCAGCAGTTATATGCCAAATTCACCAAGTGTGAATTTTGGCTAAGAGAAATTGGATTTCTGGGCCACGTTGTTTCTGCGGAGGGGATTTTTGTTGATCCGCAAAAAGTAGAGGCCATATTGAGGTGGGAGCAGCCACAGACCGTTACTGAGGTCCGGAGTTTTCTTGGACTTGCTGGTTATTATAGACGATTTGTAGAGGGTTTCTCGAGGATTGCTGCTCCACTCTCTCGATTGACGAAGAAAGATGTCAAGTTCTGTTGGGATGACCGCTATGAGGCGAGTTTTCAGGAACTCAAACAGCGACTGACGTCCGCACCTATCTTGGCTCTCCCTACAAGCGACAGGGAGTATGTTGTGTACAGTGATGCCAGCCGGTAGGGGCTGGGTTGCGTATTGATGCAGGATGGACGGGTGATCGCTTATGCTTCGAGACAGTTAAAGAAGCATGAGGCGAACTACCCTACTCACGATCTTGAGCTGGCAGCCATAGTCTTCGCACTGAGGATATGGCGGCATTACTTATATGGAGTTACCTGCAGGGTCTTCACAGACCATAAGAGCTTGAAATATTTATTTACTCAAAGAGAGCTAAACCTAAGACAGAGGAGATGGTTAGAGCTGCTGAAAGACTACGACTTGGTTATTGACTACCATCCAGGTAAGGCAAATGTAGTAGCAGATGCCTTGAGCTGGAAGTCATCTTCTTCTACCACTTCTCAGACAGCAGATAGAGCCTACATCTTCTGCTTGGTAGGACTCCGAGCTTTGGGAGTCAGCTTGGCCAGCGATGAGCAGGGTACACTGCTTGCCAGATTTGAGGTGCAGCCTACACTACTTGACCGCATCAGAGAGTTTCAGGGTATAGGTGTAGACCTCCAGACTATTCACGATCGGATCCGTCGAGGAGAGGGCGGGGATTTCCGAGTCCGTGCTGATGGACTCGTGGTGTTCAGAGACAGAGTGTGTATTCCAGCTGATGTTGAGTTTCGACGTGCCATCCTTGAGGAGGCACACTCTTCGGCTTATGTTATGCATCCCGGGGGTACAAAGATGTATCGCACCATCAGAGGCAGTTATTGGTGGTCGGGCATGAAGCGGGAGATAGCAGAGTTTGTAGCACGGTGCTTGGTGTGCCAGCAGGTGAAGGCTGAGCACCAGAGACCAGAAGTGGGAACATATTACCATGGATTTTGTGATGGGGTTACCGAGGACATCCACGCAGCATGATGCGATTTGGGTGATTGTCGATCGACTCACCAAATCTGCACACTTTATCCCCATCCGTGGTGACTACTCCTTGGAGGCGCTGGCACGTCTCTATATGGACACCATAGTACGACTTCTCGGGGTGCCTGTGTCGATTGTTTCAGACAGGGACCCCAGGTTCACGTCTAGGTTCTGGCCCAGGTTGCAGGAGGCATTGGGCACTAGACTGAACTTTAGCATAGCCTATCATCCTCAGACAGATGGCCAGTCAGAGCGTACGATTCAGACACTTGAGGATATGCTTCGGGCTTGTGTTATTGACTTTCATGGTAGCTGGGATCGGCATTTACCACTTGTAGAGTTTGTATATAATAACAGCTACCAGGCAAGTATCGGGATGCCTTCATACGAGGCATTGTATGGGAGGCAATGCCGCACACCTTTATGCTGGGACGAAGTCGGTGAAAGGCACCTCAGCAGTGTGGAGCTTGTTGAGGAGACGAG
Organism: Dillenia turbinata; assembly: GCA_037126225.1. Lineage (NCBI taxonomy): Eukaryota > Viridiplantae > Streptophyta > Magnoliopsida > Dilleniales > Dilleniaceae > Dillenia > Dillenia turbinata. The sequence continues at coordinate 10,706,884 of JBAMMX010000005.1, forward strand.
GGAGAAGGTCAGGATTATCCGACAGAGGATGAGAGCCGCCCAGGATCGACAGAAGGCATATGCAGACCGTAGGCGGTGACCACTGGAGTTTCAGAAGGAGACATGGTTTTCTTGAGGATCTCACCCGGGAAAGGGGTGATCCGTTTTAGACAGCGGGGCAAGCTGAGCCCCAGGTATATTGGGCCCTTCCGTATTCTTGAGAGGATCGGAAGTGTGGCATACAGATTGGAGCTGCCAGTGGAGTTGGCACGTATTCACGATGTGTTCCATGTCTCGGTGCTTAGGAGATATATGCCTAACCCTTCTCATGTTTTAGAACCTCCACCAGTTGAGTTACGAGAGGACCTGAGTTTACCTATATAGCCCGTAGCAGTCCTTGACCAGTAGATCCATAGACTACGAAGCAAGGATGTTTCGTTGGTACGCATTTTGTGGCGTAGCGACCAGGTCGAGGAGGAAACTTGGGAGCCCGAGGAGACTATGAGGGGACAGTACCCTCATCTATTTACTGAGTAATTTTCCTTTCCCTATATGGTTTTCTTTTAGTTTCGGGGACGAAACTTGTTTTTAGGGGGTTAGGAAAATGTAACACCGACTCTCGGTGTATTCTATAGTGAATTCCATTTCATATATATATATATATATATATATATATATATATATATGATATTTCTACTACTATATTCATAAATTTTCACTAAGAAAATTTTTCCGATAAATCAACCTTAGATATTTGACGATAAAATACAAATCGGATTAATTTTGACTCAAAGAGATTCAAAACCTTAATTTTACATTAAATAAATTTAATTAGGTCTAATATAAGATTTTGAGCGTAGTGTGTAATTATGAAAATTTTAGGGGTCAAATTAGAATTTTTATAAGTCAAAGGACTTGTTAGCAATTAACAAAACTTAAATGAAATGTGACAAGTGTATTCTTGTATTGAACAAGTGTTATAGTGAGGAGGACAAGTGTTGTCCAAATGGAGATGAGAAAGGCAAGGTGGGCCAATGAGAACACATGCACAGGAAAACCAATGAGAACACATGCAATAGTCAAAATGATCCTATGGTTTAGATTAATTGGAGATTTGATCCTAGGGTGGTGAGTTATTAACACAATAATAAAAGAATAAGGCCTTAGAATGCTTGTTCATTCTTCCCCATTCGTGAGAACAAGGAGAGAAGCAAGAGAGGAAGACCAAGAAAGTGAGGTAAGAAATTTTATCCTGTCTCACTTTAAATTTTATTTCTATCCGTGATTTCATCTCTGTTTTAAGGCATCTTAGAGCCAGAATTTGAAAATGTGCTAGTTATATGAATTGTAGATCAAAGTCTTATCTTTCCAACGAGATAAGAATCACCAAAATCAGATGCCTGTGGCAAAAGTTATGGCACTTTTCCTGAAACTCGACATAGAAATGTCCTGTTTCGAACCTTGACAGTAGTGAGTAAAAAGGACCCCTCTTCAGTCTTATGTTGAAGAAACACAAAACATGAAAGTTATATATATACTTCTTTCCTATAACATATTAAAATTTCAGCCATTTCTCACGAGGAAATTGAAAGTTATACAATTTTCCTTAAAACTGTGTTGACAGAAACTTTATGTTTCACTAAAACGTATCAGTCCTGTTCATGAATTTTGTTGAACCCCTTCCAGGCATATTTGGATAAAACTCAAAACACAAAAGTTGTAGATCTACATCTTAGCTATAACATGTTAAAAGTTCATTAGACGTTGGTGAGTAGAATGAAAGTTATGGCTTCTGAACAAAAACTGGACAGAATCCAAAACTTAAATATGACAGTAACAAAATGAGGCTTACCGGGAATTCTGTGATTTGAATCTGAGGAAGTGTGCAAAATGAAAGTTATAGTGCTATCTCTTAGCTTTAAAATGAGATAAGAATTATCTGATTTGGACTGGTATAGCCAAAGTTATAGTCTATTTTCCATGACTGCGCAGGTTAAAAAAAAAATCTGCAGACTGTCTCCCTAAGAGTGATTTGAGTTGAACGGAGGGAGCATTTGATTTACGCTTTGTGGAGATATTGGGGAGTGCATTATCCTCCCCTAACAGTGAGTGGGACTTGACATCTACTTTTAATTGATACTGTGTTTTAAAAAGTTTTCAAAGGCATGATTTAAAATGGTATGATTGACCTATTTTCCTGGATTTATAAAAATGTTTTGTGATATATGGAGTGTCCCAACTTGTTTATATCGATATGCATCCATGATTTTGACACTTGATGATTGTGCCACACTTTGATGTATCCACATGATTTTATACTTCCATTGCATATTGGCACATGATTTTGACATGTTATGACTTGAGATTTGGCTTGAGATATGTGATTTGGGCTGGATGCCCCTGTGGATACTGTGATGATGATGATTTGCTTCCTATGGCTTTCCGTAGCTACGAAGGACATTTGGTAGAGGCACCTGTTGTGCCCGGATACGCCTTTGCAGGGGGTATCCGCCAGATTGTCATACATATTGTACGGACAGTCGTCGGTTGAACCACTTCTGGGAGGACCTTGGTAGGTCTAGCACCGGCGGGTTTCCATACACGCTTGATCCTTAATACGTGTGCGATATATATATACAGGCTAGTTGGAGTAGTCTGTGGTCAACGTTGGGGTGGAGAGCGTTATTTTATTACTTGCACCGAGAAAACCCCCAACGTTGCCCGTCCTTGGCCATGGTTGGCCTTTGCCGGGATATTTTCGGCCGGCTCTACATGATATGACGGACATGCATAATGGATGCATATTTGATTTGATACGTATGCCGTGAATGATTTATTGAGATGTCATAATATTTTTGCATACCATGGATTTATTGGGACATAATTTTGACACTCCTAATTCACCCAAAAATTAATTGTAGCATGTCATCCCTCCGACTTGCTGAGTACCAACCCCCCTCTCTATGGTACTCACCCCTCACATTTCCCTCCTACAGGTGTAGACTCGGACTGAGAGATTTGTGCGCATTGTTGTATTGGATATTCTTGGAGACTACTGGGCTGGGGTATGACTACCCGCTCTTCCGCTATATATATATTGAGGTTATTGTATTATTTGAAGAAGTTAGGATGACCATTATATTTGTTTCAATTGGGATGACTGTATTTATAATTTTTCTAGTCTGTATAAGGTTAACTCTCACTTGTTTTAATTTGCATTGAGGCATACATGTATTATTTTTATTTCTTGGGGATCTCTGTGATTTGGAAACCTGGATTTTGTGAATGTCGACAGCCTTATGGTGTTTCGATGTGCGGGACGTGGTGCCCGTGCATCGAGGTACCGCGGCAGGCTGGTCACGTGCCCGGCTCGGGTGTGGGTCGGGGCGTGATATTTTCGGTATAGATTTCCGTCAATAATTACATAGTGAGTGGCCTTTCATTTCAGTTTCGTTGCCTTTAATGGCAAGTCCAGCAGACAATCATGCTTCAAATAGGCTTTTATGGCATCTTTTCAACTAGGAGGTTGGTCCACTATAAGGATTCTTTTCGATTTTTCAATGCTAGAGTATGGTAGGCTCTCGATATAGACTGTTTGGCTAAAGGTGACCGAGTCTAAATTGGCTAACTTAGAGAGTGTGTTTTTCCACGTGTTTTCTGATTAAGGAATTTGTGGAATTTTAACTTTGTATAGCTTGTTCATCGTTTCACATAGTTTCCTTAAGTACTTGGCCATGATTGGGTCTTTAGTCTTGTAGACCTACTCAATCAGTTTGATAATTAGCTGGCTATCCATGAACACCCGAATGCTTTGAGCCCCCATAGTCGTTGCTATTTGAAGTCCTACTAGCAAAATTTTATACTATATTTGATTGTTTGTGGCCATGAAGTCGAAACGAAGAGTGTATTTTGCCTTAAAGTCGTCTGGACCCATCAGTATAAGCCCAACACCACTCCTTAAGGAGTTTGATGATCCATCAACATATAACATCCAGTTCGGTAGTGACCATTCTTCATGGCCATCGGTAGGCTCATGTTCAACTGGAACCGAAAGAATACATTCGAGAATGAAATCTGTTAGGTTTGGCCTTTGATCATAGGTCTCAGCTAGTATTGAATGTCAAACTCACCCAACTCTATACTCCATTTAATGAGGCGATCAAAAGTATCCCTCTTTTGAAGTATCTATTTCAATGGCTGATCAATGAGCACTACAATAGTATGGGTCTGAAAGTATGGTCGAAGACGCCTAGCTGAGACGACTAAAGTGTGGGCTATCTTTTTAATCAGTCAGTTGTTGATTTTAGACTCTTTGAGTATTCGACTGATGTAATAGACTAACTTCTGTGCGGTTGACTCCTGCCTCACAAGAACAAAGCAAAGGCCCAGCTAGAGATAGAGAGATAGAGGTATAGTTTCCTACTAGGAATAGGACGAGATAGCATCGGGTGTGACATGAGATATTCTTTGAGCTACTCAAAGGTCATTTAACACTCGGGCGTCCATGCAAACTTCTTGACCTCTTCAGGGCATTAAAGATGAGTTTGTATTTTTCTCCAACCTTTAACATGAATCGGCTTAGGATCAATATTCTACTAGTGAGGCACTGTACCTCATTCAATGCCCGGGGCGGTTACATGTCCAATATGGTTTGTATCTTTTTGGAATCTACCTCAATTCCCCAATTGGTGATCATAAAATCCAAGAACTTACCAAATGCGATTCCGAAGTACATTTTGCTGAGTTCAACCGCATGTTGTAATGCTCTAGTATCTAAAAAGTTTTTTCTAAATCAGCAACATGGGCTTCTGAACTAGTGCTCTGGATGAGCATATCATTAACATATGCTTCTATGCTCCTACTGGGTTAGTCCTTGAAAACCTTATTAACCAACCATTGGAAGGTCACTCCAACGTTCTTCAAATAGAAGGGTATGACTTGATAGCAGTACGTGTCGAATTCTGTGATGAAACTTGTCTTTCCTTCATCTTCCAGTGCTATTTGTATTTGATTATAGATAGAATAGGCATCCATGAAACTCAAGAGTTGATGGCCCCAAGAGTTGTCCACCAACTTGTCAATGTTAGGAAGTGAGTAACTGTCTTTTAAACACTCTTTATTGAAATTGGTGAAATCACACACATCCGCCATTTACTGTTGGCCTTTTTCACCAGGATCACGTTAACTAACCATTCGAGATACTTAACTTCACGAATGAATCCAACCATCAGTAATTTCTAGACTTCTTCTTATATGACACCTTGGCATTTTAGAGCAAACACCCATTTCTTCTATTTAACTAGCTTGTATCTCACGTTAACGATGAGCTTATGGACTATAACTAATAGATGAATGTCTAGCATGTCATCAGGAGACCAACCAAAAATTCTTGAATGTCAGCGTAGGCACTCGATAATTGCTTCTCGTAGATGTATTGGTAAATTAGCCCCAACTTGGAAGGTCTAGCTAGGGTCATCAGTTAAGGGGATCTTGATTATTTCTTCCATAGGCTCAGGCTCGATCATTGGTTCAACGTCGTCTCTAAACTCCAAGGTGTTGATTGGAAAGTTCTCTTGGTTACCTTTGACAACGAGGAGAGCATAAGGGTCGGGGTGGCTACAGAGAGTACCAATTCCTTCTGGCATTCTAAACTTGATCTTTATGCACTTTGTACTAGGTAGTGCCTCAAGTTCATCCAGGCTAGGGTGACCAAGGGTAGCATTGTAAGATGAAAATAACTTCACCACAAGGAAGATGAACTTTACAGTCACATGGTTGGGGGAAGTACTCAAAGTTACAGTGAGAGAAATAACATCTTATGGATAGATGTGTTCATGGGAGAGTCCCTTAAGGGACCCGATAGAAGTTTGGAGATGAGATAAGTTAAGACCTATTTGCTGGAAAGCGTCCCAAGTGAGAAGATCGCAATATGCTCCTTGATCAACAAGAACTCTTAACAACATGAGATTCCACTCTTGTGGTGATAACTAAAGGGTCGCTGCGATTAGAATCAACTCCGATTAGATTGTTATCATCGAAGTCAATGATTGGCATTTTTCTCTTGCCGACTGTCATGTTTGGAATAGCAGTAAGAGGTGGATGGTACGTTTGCTCTTAGAATCAGTCTATTTCTCACAGACTGTACCAATCTATTTGCTCTTAGAATCGTTGCTCTCTACCCCGACGTTGGCCATGAGTTCGCTGGGGCTAGCTCATCATAGTGTATAGGACCCCGCCCGGTGCTAGACGGTGGCGTAACACACGTCCACCCCCATGTGGGTTCAACCGGCCGTGCCTATAGCCATATAAAACGCATCATCATGTATAGAACCCCGCCCGGTGCTAGACAGTGGCGTAACACACATCCTCCCTCTATGTGGGTTCAACCGGCCGCGCCTATAGCCATATAAACTAACGTTTGCAGATACCTCCTGCAGAAGCGTATCCGGGCAACCCGTGCCTCTACAAACGCCCTTCGTAGCTACGGAATCAATCAAGTCATATCATCTCATCATATCATCACATAACTAGTGGGCATCTAACCCACATAGTTCATCAAATTATTTCAAATCCGCGTGCCAATACATTTCATCAAATCATTTCAAATCAGCATACCAATGCAACGGTAGAAAAGGAAACTAATCAAATTTTCAAGTAATGGCACAATGTTGTTTCATTTCAAACATGGATGCATAGTCATGGAAAACATAAGTTTACGATATTCAAATAATCACAAAACAGATTTGAGATTTAATATTACACGTCAAATCAATGCATATCAAAAGCATGTTTTATTGAAAACTCGGTAGAAAATAAATTTTACTATTTTATGCAAGAGATTAGGGTCCCACTCACCTATATGGGAGGGTATGTCACTCCCCAAAATGTACCACACTGTATAAGCAACGTGCTCCCCTTGTTCGATCACTAAGTGTCACTACAATGACAAAACACAATATGTATATATATGATTTGTGCCACACATTTCAAAAGCCACTATGTTAAATTTATATTTTTAAATAAATCCTATGTCTAGGATCAAAACTTGGGGTCTCATAGCTAGGCTTCAAATGTGCACATGTGTTGTCCTATTTTCATCACCAAATGTAAATTTCAATTCCTCATTTCCGAAGGCACACAATTTAACTCAAAAGCTCTAAGGTTTCACATACCATCCTAACAAACAATGCCACTTTAAATCACCCAAAACCATCATTTTAACAACCCACCTCTTGAATTCCCCAAAACAGTCCACAATTTTTTTAGAACTTTATATGGTCAAGTCTCACTTCCTTTGTGCATAAAACAGTCCACATTTGCATTGTACTTTTTTTAACATTCAATCTTTAAAATTCAGCATGCAACACACCAAATTAAATTCACCACTTCTTTATAATATTCCACATTCAACAATCCTTGCACATATACATACTCATATGCATTTCTTACATTTTAGGTTACTCACCACTAATACACATCTTATCATATTAGCCTAACATACATATATTATCCATACATGCACACACACATATCCTTCACACCTTTGGCATAAATTTCACATACATACAATCCCAATTTACTACCAAAAATCTGTACAACTTCTTTTCTTCTTTTTCCATTTAAATCAATAGACATACATATTTATACATCATTCTTATATTAACTTTCTGCACGTCTTTCATCTTCATCTCAACCAACAAACATACATACATAGCATCACTTTTGCACTAAAATTCAGCACCTTTCATCTATAAATAAAAAACACAATCAAAGTCAAGTCAAATTCAATCCTAAAGACCTCTCAAAGTCGGAAGCAAGCCTAAAATAAATAAATCTTCTATAAGAGAGAAAATTTTTGAAAAATCATAAACTTTTAAATTCTCATCCAAACGTTTCAAACCATATGTCATTTTCAAAGTATGGAAGTCTATTCTCTTAATACTGAGATCGTATTTAGATTGCCTATATGCAGAACAATTTATAATAAAAAATGTTGCATCGATCCTTAAACTCAAATCCCAAATTCCGACTATTTTCATGCATATGTCAAATTAACTCTAAGAGAAACTATTTAAATCAATTCAACTCGATCTCATTATCCTTTAACATGCTTCTTTCGTATCAGACAATCCAATTTCTGTAACATTCTATACTTAACCTTCATAATCACATATAAACATTTCAGAAATTGTATTCTATTCGCATTCCACTTACATTCTAAATATATACAGAACCTTTCACCTTAGATTCATCCCTAGATTCATTCAATTTAACAAATAGAGTAGAAATCTCCTCACCTATTCGAAACTCACAACCCTACGTCCGTGCACCTAGGGGTGTAATCGAGCCGAGTTGAGTCGATACTCGACTATACTCGAACTCGACTCGATTAAAAATTATCCGGCTCGATACTCGACTCGAACTCGACTAGAAAGAAATTTTACAATACTCAAACTCGACTCGATTAGGCTCGATTAGGCTTAATTAAACTCGATTAGTCATAATCTTATAAAATATAATATAATATATAAAACTTGATTATACTCAATTAGGCTCGATTATGCTCGCGAACATTTCGAGTCGAGTATTTTAATACTCGAACTCGACTCGATACTTAAATTAATATACTTGAACTCGGCTAAAGCTAGATTAAATTAATATACTTAAATTAAATCGAGCCGAGTTCGAGTATGTTTCCAGCCGAGTTCGAGCTACTCGCGAGTAGCTTGACTCACTTACACCCCTAGTGCACCTACAACTCAGTCCGGAATCCTGCAATGCTTCCAAATTGAAATAAACGTCAACAATTAAACCTAGCTTCAAAGAACATTCAAAACTCTAATGTAATTGATCAGAGTTGTCATCCTCACCTACGTAGGGGATGACTGTAGATCCGACCAAGGGTTTCTGAAGGCCTCTTACTCCTACCAGTTTGGGGTTTCTGCAAGGATTGGAGAAGAACCCTCAGCTCTTACCTGCAGAGAATGGAATCGCAGTCCCGCGACCTAGGGTTTTCAAACATAGGCTGTCGCAGCAAGGATCACAGGAGGATCTCTCTCTCGAGAGAGAGTAGAGCACGCGCAAGCAAAGGAGAATCTGTTCTGTTCGCATGTGAAAGGGATGGGGAAGATCGCGTGATCGAAGGAGAGAGAGACAGAGTAAATAGAGAGACAGAAAGATCGTGGGAGAAAGAGAGAGCGAGAGAGACTGAAAGAAAGAAACCGAGAGAGGGAGAGTAAGAGAACAGAGAGGGGGCTAGAGAGAGAGACGGTGGTGGTTGTGGTAGTTGTGTGTGGCGGAGGGAGAGGATACGGGTGAGGGAGAGCGTGATCGAGGGAGAGATCGAGGGAGTGAGTCAGTGAGAGATAGAGAGAGAAAGGGAGCAGAGAGAGAACCGAGAGGGAGGTAGAGAGAGAGTGGTGGCAACGGTGGTTGGTGGCGGAGGAGGGAGAGACGCGGCGGAGAGTGAGATCGAGAGAGGAAGAGAGAGCGGCTGCGGGAGAGGGCCGCAGGAGAGGAAGAGATGGAGAGAGAAAGAGGGAGAGGGGAAAAGGGGATTAGGGTTTTCTAACCCTAATCCAATTATTTGGGTTTATATATATATATATATAAATATATATTTTTATAAAATAAATTTATAAATAAATAAATGAGTAAATAAATAAATTAATAAATGAATAAATATTCATATATATATATTTATACTCACTTTATTTTTTTCAATGTTCTAAATTTTTAACAAAATAAGATAAACTTCAAATCGGAAATACGGATACTTTAAATATACCAAAAATTTCAATTTAAAGACTCTAAAATCGAAATTCAATATAAATAAAGATTTCTCTCTATATATATAAATTGAGGAATATTTTATATAATTGATAAAAAGGACACTAGTACGGACACCGCAGTGTCGGTGTTACAGACCGGCTGTGTTCTTTTCTGCTATGACGGCCCTTTTGTCGATCAAAGACCTCTGCTTCCTCTGCAGTAATATATTTCTCCGCTCGAGAGTAGAATTCTTGGATGGATGCTGGAGACTTCTTTGTAATGGAGACCCTCATATCGGAGGAGCGTAGGCCTGTTAAGAGCGCGACCAAGGCGATATTATGGTCCAGATCAGGGACCTTCAACATTTCTGACTTAAATCTCTCTATGAAGTTTCTGAGAGATTCTTCTTTCCATTGGTGTAATGATAAAAGGGATGTCTATTTCCGTTTAACCCCTCGGCTGATTACAAAGTGGGCCTCAGATTGTTGTCAGAGTTGCGTGAAACTCTTGATACTGAGCGGAGGAAGAGAATTAAACCAGATCAAGGCATTACCCTTAAGAGTGGTAGGAAAATACTTGCAGATCGCGACGTCCGAGAGATCTCTAGAGACCATCACCGTTATGAAATGAGCGGAATGGTCGCGGGGGTCGTTTGTTCCGTCATACCGTTCCATGGGAGGCTGGAGAATATATCTCGGAGTTGGTTCCGTCAAGATCTTTGCGTCGAATGGCGATTCGCCCAGGGAGCATTGGGTATCTTCCTTGTCCTTTACTCCTGCTCGTTCTAGCTCAGCAGCCACGAGCTGTTCAATCTGTCTTTTTAGGCATTGGGAGTCGTATTGGGAGGCCACCGATGGTTCCGGGAGTTCTTGTCCAAGGGGTTGTTTGTATTCAGATTCCGCTGCAGATGAGTGGCTGTCCGACCCAAGGGCTCGACTGAGTCCTTCCAGCTGCTTACTCATCCTTTGGATTCCAGACACCAATCTTTCCATTTGAGGCTGGTCTGCCAGTCCTGGTTCTGGGGCCATGACTTGTTCTTGGTTTGCATATCGCGGAATTAACTCCGGATGTGAAGGTCGGGACACTGGATTGGGAATTGGAGGATTCATTACTGAAGGAATGGTAGGTTCGGTGGGCGTAGGGGTGTGCCCTTCTGGAGCGGGGGCTGCTCTAGAGGATGCTCTAGTCCTTGGAGGCATGATTATTAGAACTTCTCTAGTCTGTTTCCCACGGACGACACCAATCTGATGGAGGTGGGTTTTGACTCCTCAGATACCATCTCCTTATTGACTCGAACGATTGCCATCAATAATGAATGGACCTGCAAAAACTGTCGGAGGGTGTTTCGGCGGGGAGACTTCTACGCTCAAGTCAGTAAAGAGCAGTTTTCATTTGAAAGAAACAGACTAAGAGTAGAGGGGGAGTGGATCCCCTGTGTTTAGTGTGCCCCCTCTGTTAGGCTTAGAGGGCGTACCTGGTGTCTAGGGTTTTGACACCTCTTATACCTATGAGAGTCGTGCGCCGCTGAAGGACTTTTACCCTACTTTCCTTATCGAACTGATTCGGGAATCTCGAAAGTCCATATTATGAATTGATTATGATTCTTATATACCGGGAAACCTTCCTTATCTGAGAGATCCGCAATTTACCACTGTGAAATAGGAAACCGGAGTAAAGAAGATCTCAGCCTTTCTTTAGAATCGCTTGGGGCGTTGCTACCGATCTGTTGCTCGACTGATAAGGGGCCTTTGGGACTGGTCTGATCGGGAGACTGGCCTTACTCGATGAGTCACGATTGGTTATTAGGGCGATTGAGGCCCTATTGTTCGGTAGGGCCGGACGACTAAGACCCTTCGGTAGATCAATTGGGATGACTACGACCCTTTGGTAGATTGTTGTTGCGGTCGCTAGATATTAATCGACAGTCCCTTTTTTCGTGGACCCCTTGGGAATTGACTCTTTTGGACTAAGTTTTGAAATACGTCCCATCAATTAGTTTATTAATCGGACTGATCAAACCATTTTACAAATCGAATGACAATATTAAGATGTCATATATAATTTATATATTATATATTTTAAAATAAAATAAAATTCATATATCTCTATGAAAAATGAATTTGTTCTAAAAAAATATATGAATATAAAAACATACTATAAAATGAATAACCGGTCATATTTATTAAATTTTTACCTCAACTTGTTGTCTATTATAATAATTTCAATTAAAAATTTTTTAAATCTAAATAATAGTATAAAAAATGTCATCCTAATTCTTCAAAGTAAATAAATAAAAATAATGATTATGAGTTTCAATTTAACAATCTAAAACTGATATAATTATATAAATTCATATTTTGAATTTCAAAATTCAGAATTATCATAAATTATGATTTAATTTAATTCACTCAAATTATATGGAAAATGTTATCTCGCTATTTATAGTTTTTAATTTTTAATTTTTATTTTAAAATAAAAATTGAGACATTTTTGCGGGTACGAATAAAATATTTAGAGTATGGAGAAATTTTAAAATAAAAAATGAGATGTTATTATCATGAAATTATAAATAAATATAAATTATAATACAATTAGATAACAATAACACATGGTATGGTGATGAAATTTATATATGTTATCATCATATTTTCAGATTCGAATCTAGATAGTTATAATATTTTAATACACTTTTTATACTAAAAAAATCTATTGGACCGGACTGATTTAATCCGGTTCGTCCGATTCAAACATGAGTTGGACCGGTCTTGATTGATTTTTAAAAAATCTAATTTTGTAATGAATATCCGACTGCCTGCCGGTCCAGTTTCATTTAATTTCAAAATATTGGTGTTAACCCATAAGCTAAAGTATAATTTGGAAGTGCAGGGTGCCACTATTCATTTAATTTCATATTATCTTTGTTTGTATGGTAATATGCGCACAACCCCAGTAGAGCATCAAACATTTATCAGCTACTTCATATCTTTTGTTGGCCATTTATATATTTACTTTTCCTATATGTAATATTCACTAAAACCTACGTGATAACTAAAATTTAATGACGAATTTTTTGTGTCCAAAGTTATTATTAGTTATCAGAATTTTGATGGTAGAGGGCATCATTTTAGTGAGTCCTGATGCTTAGGAAACTTGTTTTAATTTTTTTTCCTTCTATCTTATTTAACCATCCTGATACTAATCGCACACAATTAAGACTTCTTTTTATTATTATTATTTTTTAATAATCGATTATATAATATGGGCACAACTCTTGTAGATTAATATAATCGCAACAAACATTTATCAGCTACTTCACATCTTTTGTTGGCTATGTATAATTTACTATTCTTACATTACATAAATGACTGAACTTAGATTTTATTTACAGGACTTCCTTAAGTATTGATATTTATAAATTTACTATCGTTGAATTATTGATTATTATTTTTTTAAATGAAAATATTAATAATTGAAAATCATTCCTTCAATGAGACACGGAACCGCACACCGCCTTTTTTCTGGACCACCTGGATTTTCACAACCATTCTTTCTAGCCAAATCCTTCTCACCAAAAAAAAAATAATAATAATAAATAAATAAATAAATATTAAACAAATTATCATTTAATGACCTTTCTTTTTTTTTTAAATGAAAATATTAGTAATTGAAATCCTTTAACGAGACAAAGCGCAGCACAGAGCCGTTTATATGGACCACCTTGATTTTTACATCCATTCTAGTCAAATCCTTCTCACAAACAAAAGGCAATTAAATGAATTAAAATATTCGAATCCAAAGTTCCAAATAACATTAACGAAAGGAGGAGAGTGCAGAAGTCAAGCCCCGTCCTGTAGAAATATTTGAATCAGCTATCCTCGACAATCTCTTTTGTTAGAGATAGGTTATCGCTCCACAGATACTATCTCCTTCTTGGTCCGAGCAGTAGTCGTCAATGGTAAATACACTTGCAAAAACCGTCTGAAGGTGCTCCGACAGGGAGATTCCGACGTTCAAGTCAATAAAGAGTGGTTTTCGATTGTAAGAAACAGACTAAGAGTTGAGAGAAAGATGTTTCCTATCAGTGTGCCCAGAGTGTTAGACCTAGAGAGCGTACCTGATTTTGAGTTACTTATACCTCTGAGAGACGTGCGTCACCAGAGGATTCCAACCCTACCTTCCATATAGAACCAATCCGAGAATCCTGGAGGTTAATATTACGAATTAATTACGACCCTAATTTATCGGGTGAGCTTCCATTTTCGGGAGGGATACATTTCTTATTTGAAAGATTTTGGAATTGTTGTTATGAAGTATGAGACCAAAGATAAGGAAATTCTAACCTTCCTTTGGAACCACTAGGGGAGTTACGTAATTGGTCGGTCGCTCGATCAGTTTGTGGCTTCGTGGCTTTTTCGCTTGAAGAGTTGATGTCTGCATGCCCAATTGGGGTGATTACCCTCGCTCGGTGAGGATCGCTCGGTTGGCCGGGCGACTGGGACCCTATCGTTCGATAGATCCAGGCGACTAAAACCCATCTGTAAATTGATCTAGACGACTGAGACCTTTCGATAGATTATTATTCAATTCGTCAGATGCTGTTTGTAAGAGTCCTTCATGGGCCTTTTGAGAATTCTTTTTTTTTTGGTTTGGGCTTTTTGGGTCATGTCCCATCGTTTGCCCTCGACTTATGGCTTTCTTGGAAAAGAAATGTCATAAGTGAAAATCTATGAAGCGTATTTTGTACGTCAGGAGCGTATAGGGACGGTTCAATCCATTTGGATTCATTCTTTTTTGCTTGCTGCGAACGTGGGCATATCTTATTGGATATGACTCTCTTTATGGGGAATTGAAGACACTTTACTTTGTCATTTATGACTTGTGTTTTTTGGAGGATCCGTTTCATCTCCCCCAAATTAATTGAGGCTTCCCCTTTTTACCGTTATAAATAGCCATGACGCATACCCATTTTCTTTCGTCGAGAATTAACACTCCTCCTTCATGGTTGTGTGGCTGAAAATGATTCCTTCCGAGGGTCGATTCATCGGATGTTGCAGCGTGCAATGCTTCTTGGCCGAAGTGACTTCTACTGGAATGAGATCTCATAAAAAAAGAGGATTACTGGAATGGGATCTCATTATGTTGACCGTTCACTTTGGTAGCATAATCTGATCCCTTGCCACCGAGGGGGTATATCTTGTATCGCCTTGCATGGCCTTCTCCAGTTGGTCCTCACCCTCTAAACGCGGTGGGGGTATTTCTCGTACCGTCTTTGGATGGGTAAGTTGAGCTCGGGCTATGTTGGGGGTGACAAAACCTAGGCTCGTCTCCTCTTGTCTATAGCACTACATTTTTGCATTGTTCAGCATAGGGATCATGTTCTCTCTTGGTTGTTGGATCATTTCCTTAGTCCATAACAATTGCTGAGAACTACTTGTGGAAGAACACTACTATGTATTTCTCTTAGTGTAACTAGCCCAACTAAGCGACTTGTGTATGTTCTCTTATAACCGAATGTATTATTTCGCACGGGTGTAAATGAAAAAGTTGTGCTTTACTTACTTGAGTTTTGCTTCTTCTCTTTCTATTCCTTGTTCAGTTACATGCCTTTCTTCAGTCTTTGTCACAGTGGATCCGTTCTTTAGGTCCTTTCTCATTTAGGAAGACTTCGTGTGATCCGAGTGAACTGTAGAACGTGGTCGACTAAGGCCCCTCGCACGATAGGAAAAGTTTTAAGTTGTGGACTGCGTCTACCCGCTCGGAGAGTTACATTTCCTCTTGATAACGCGTACGATTGTTAGATGCTAGGCGACTGAGGCCCTTCGATAGGAAATTCTTAAATTGTGGGTCGTGTCCACCCATCCGGGAAGTTACATCCCCTTTTGACGACGCGTACAATCGGTAGAGACTGGGCGACTGAAGCCATTTGATAGGAATTGTGGGCTGTGTCCACCCGTATGGGGAGTTACATCCCCTCTTGATGACACGTAGGATCGGTAGAGACTGGACAACTGAGACCCTTCGATAGGAAATTCTTAAATTGTGGGCCGAAGAAAGACCTCTTGGATGTTGGACAGCGCCGAGGCACATTGATAGTATATGTGTAGGTTTTCTGAGTTCCAAGTTCTAGGTATCGCCGACCCATCTAGGTTGTTGAGTCGATACGTCCCCGGTCGAATTATGGAACGTACTCGATGCGGGCCTCCCCAATTAGGGGCGAGCTTACCCCTGGACTGCTGTTGACCGGTAGCCTCCACTTTCTGTAGCACCAATTCTTCGGGTTTGAACGTTCAGCTTCCAACCCTTCGGTTATGATACTGGGTCATTTGTTACTGATAAGCCGCCATTCATGTTGATACAGATTCCTGCAATTCTGGAAGTAAATCTAATCTTTCTTGTAGGGCGCGTGCATTTTGCCCGGCATCATAGTGAGCTACTCGGAGCGAATAAATGCTTATTTCCACGGGTATAACTGCTTTGCTTCCGTAAGTCAGACTGAAGGGCGTTTCTCCTGTTGCCCTTCGAGGGGTAGTATGATACGACCAAATAATGCCATAAAGTTCTTTGACCCATTGCCCTTTGGCATCGTCCAGCGTTGTCTTTAGTCCTTGCAGGATCGTTCGGTTGGTCACTTCAGCCAGTCCATTGGTTTATGGGTGAGCGACTGTTGAGAATCTATATTGAATCTCTAGTTTCTCGCAAAACTCCCGGAAGTGCTATTTATCGAATTGCTTCCCGTTATCTGTGATAAGGACACGTGGTATACCAAACCGGGTGATAATATGAGTCCATACGAAGGATTAAACTTTGGCAGCCGTGATTTGGGCTAAAGACTCGGCTTCCACCCACTTCGTAAAGTAATCGATCGCCACAATCAAGAATTTTAACTATCCTTTGGCTGGGGGAAACGGTCTGAGGATGTCCATGCCCCACTGAGCAAATGGCTAAGGGATGGATATTGGATTAAGCTCGGTGGAGGGTAGTCGAGGAACCAATGAAAAGCGCTGGAATCTATCACATTTTTTGACGTAGTTGTTAGAATCATCATTCATGGTTGGCCAATAGTATCCCTATCGAAGGGCCTTATAGACCAGGTTTCGAGCGCCTAGATGATTGCCGCAGATTCCTTTATGAATTTCTCGAAGAACGTAATTTATCTCTTCGGGAGTCAGGCATCATAGATACGGGTGAGTGAATGACTTACGGTAGAGAACTCCATCAATTATGGCGTAGTATGCGGCCTTTTGCTTCAGTTTTATTGCTTTACCCGGGGATTCTAGCAGGCGATCGTGTCTTAGGTACTCTTCTATATGGTCCTTCCAATTAGGCGGCTGATCGACTGAGATGATCTCCTTAAGCTCGTCGATGTTGGAATACGACAAGCTTTCAATATATGTCGTTCGGGTAGAAACAACTGAATAGGAGCTAACCAATTTCGACAGGATATCAGCTCGCGTATTTTCCGAACGAGGGATTTGTTAGATGTCTACTTTACTTAATCAGTCCATTGTCTCACGTAACTTACATAAATATTTTGCCATGACCGGATCTCTGGTTTCGTAAACTCCTTCGATTTGTTTCATGACCAACTGGCTATCCGTAAACACCCTGACATTTCGTACTTCCATGTCGATGGCGATCCGGAGGTCCGTTAGCAGAGATTCGTACTCGGTTTGGTTGTTGGTGGCTTGGAAATCGAAATGAAGGGCATACTCCACCTTAAAATCGTTCAGTCCTACCAATATAAGTCTAGCGCCACTTCCTGAAGAATTTGATGATCCATCTTCATGGATAGTCCATTCGGGGGTCACCACTCTTCTTGATGGCTAGAAAGTTGCTCTTCAGATATCGTGGGCAACATGCATTCAAAAATAAAATCGGCTAGTACTTGGCCCTTTATTGCGGGTCGTGGTTGGTACTGGATATCGAATTTGCCTAACCACACACTCCACTTGATGAGCTGTCCTGACGTATCCCTATTCTGGAGGATTTGCTTCAGTGGTTGATCAGTGAGTACCACAATGGTGTGGGCCTGGAAATACGATCGAAAGCGCCTCGCTGAGACAATCAAAGCATAGGCAATCTTCTCGATTGGCTGGTAATTAATTTCAGAATCTTTCAGTAT
The DNA here is from genome assembly GCA_037126225.1 of Dillenia turbinata. Taxonomy (NCBI): domain Eukaryota; kingdom Viridiplantae; phylum Streptophyta; class Magnoliopsida; order Dilleniales; family Dilleniaceae; genus Dillenia; species Dillenia turbinata. Next base: position 10,724,756 of record JBAMMX010000005.1, read on the forward strand.
TCTGTTGATATAATAGACTGGTTTCTGGGTGGCGGACTCTTGTCTCACCATTACGAAATAGAGTACTCGTTCAGATACGGCCAAATACAGGTAAAGTTCCTCCCCGAGAATGAGCCGGATGAGCAGTGGCGGTTGCATCAAATATTCTTTCAGGCGTTCGAAAATCGCTTGGCATTCGGACGTCCATTCGAACTGTCGAGATCTCTTCAACGCGTCAAATATGGGTTTGTACTTTTCACCAACTCTGGACATGAATCAGCTTCGGGCCGCTATTCGACTAGTCAGGCATTGCACTTCCTTGAGTGTCTGGGGGTGTCATGTCCAATATTGCTTGTATTTTTTCGAGGCTGGCCTCTATCCCTCGATCGATGATCATGAAACCCAGGAATTTTTTGGAAACGATCTTTGAATGTACATTTTTTTGGATTTAGCTGCATATGGTACCGTTCTAAAGTCTGAAAGGTCTCTTCAAGATCTGCGACATGAGTTTCTGCTGTAACTCTCTTTACGAGTATGTCGTCGACATAAGTTTCGACATTCCTACCTAATTGGTCTTTGAAGACCATATTGACCAGCCGTTGGAAAGTTACTTCGGCGTTCTTCAGGCCAAAAGGCATGACCCGGTAATAGTAAGTACCGAATTCGGTGATAAAGCTGGTCTTTTTTTCATCTTTTGGCGCCATTCTGATCTGGTTATAGCCAAAGTAGGCGTCCATAAAACTCAAAAAGGAGTTGTCTACAAGGTTGTCAATATTGGGGAGGGGATAACTATCCTTTGGACACGCTTTGTTGATGTCGATGAAGTCCACTCACATCCTCCACTTACCATTAGCCTTTTTCACCAAGACTACGTAGCCAGCCATTCGGGATACTTAACTTCGCAAATAAATCCTACTATCAACAACTTCTGAACCTTTTCCTGGATGACGTGTTAGTGTTTGAGGGTGAATACCCTCTTCTTTTGCTTAACCGGTTTGAAGTCAGGATTAATAGTTAGCTTATAGGCTATGACCGACGAGTCTATGCCGGACATGTCTTCTGAAGTCCATGCGCAGAGCTTCGAGTGTTGTTGCAGACAGGCGACTAAAGCCTCTCGTAAGGGAGGTGATAGGTTGGCTCATATTTTGACTGTTTGACTAGGGTCGTTTGTCAAAAGGACCTCGATCATTTCTTCACCTGGTTTAGGCTTGGCTCTTGGCTCAGTATTCTCTTTAGGTTCCAGAACATCGACCGGAAAAGCTTCTTGTGCGTCTTGTGTCTCAAAAAAGATATAAGAGTCTGGGTTGCTTCTTATGGTAGCCACCTCTAGAGGTATTCTAAACTTCACTTTCATCTGTCTCGTGCTTGGTAGTGCCTCTAGATCGTCCAGACTGGGTTTGTCGAGTATGGCGTTGTAGGGAGAGTAGAGCTTTACCACATGAAAAAGGACGGGAGCGGTTGTGTGATTAGGGGATCTTCCTAGGGTCACAGGAAGATGAATGATGCTTTCAGGATAAGTGGGCTCGTCTGAAAACCCTTGAAGGGACTCGGTAGGTGGCAAAAGCTGAGATGGATTGAAGCCCATCCTGCAAAAGGCGTCCCAGGTGAGGAGATTACAATCAACCCCCTGATCAATGAGGACCCTTTTTATAGTGTAGGAGTCTATTTTGAGGGTGATGACAACAGGGTCATTGCAGCAAAGATCTATCCCTGCTAGAAGGTCATCGTCATCAAAACCTATGATTGGCCTTCTTCTTTTGGCGGTTGTTGTGTCGGGGATGACCGTAGCGAGCATTGTCATAAGAGTTCAGAAAATCAGTCTATTTTCCACGGACAGCGCCAATCTGTTGGAGGTGGGTTATGACTCCATAGATACCATCTCCTTCTTGGCCGTAGCAGTAGCCGTCAATGGTGGATACACTTACAAAAACTACCGGAAGATGCTCCGACGGGGAGATTTCGACGCTCAAGTCAGTAAAGAACGATTTTCGATTGAAAGAAATAGACTGAAAATTGAGAGAAAGTTATTCCCTGTGATCAGTGTGCCCAGAGTGTTAGGCTTAAAGAGCGTACCTGATTCTGAGAGTTTTTGAATTACTTATACCTCTAAGAGACGTCCGTCACTAGGGATTCCAACCCTATCTTTCATATCGAACCGATCCGAGATTCCCAGAAGTCAATATTACGAATTGATTACGACCCTCATTTATTGGGTGAGATTCCATCTTCGGGAGAGATGTTTTCCTTATTTGAAAGATTCTGGAATTGCCATTATAAAGTAAGAAACCGAAGATAAGGATATTCTAACCTTCCTTTGGAACCGCTAGGGGAGTTACATAATTGTTCGGTCACTCGATCGGTTAAGAGATCTTCATGGCTTCGTGGCTTGTCCGCTTAAAGAGTTGATGTCTGCCTGCCCGATCGGGGTGATTACCCTTGCTCGGTGAGGATCGCTCGGTTGACGGGACGACCGTGGCCCTATCGTTCGGTAGATCCGGGCGACTGAAGTCCATTTATAAATTGATCTAAACAACTGAAACCCTTCGATAGATTATTAGTTGATCCGTCAGATGCTGGTCTGTAAGAGTCCTTGTGAGCCGTTTGAGAATTCTTTCTTTTGGTTTGAGCTTTTTGAGCCATGTCCCGTCACTTCAAAATTTCTTGACTTCCTTTAATTGCGGATCACTTAATAAGCATTTTGTTATATTTTTGGTTCATGCAGAACAATCGTATAGGCATATTTGGTATTCAGTTTTTCTGGAAGAAGCTGCGGATTTATTTGTCTATACAAAGATTGAGCACGAGTACAAAACTGGCAATCTTACATTCTCTGATTGAGAGGAGCTTCAAATTTGCAGCCCAAATGAGAAGAAGATTGAAAATATGTGAATTCAGATGCAGTATCTCATATAATCCTCATACTAGCAAAATATTTAAAGAAAATACCGCTTGGGATGGCTTTAGTAGCTAGTAGTTCTCGCTAATAAAGCCTGAGCAATGATTTGCATAGTTGGCCTAGCCTGTGGATTGGCATTTACACATGCAACTGCAATCTCGAGAACTGATATCACGTCCTCTTCAACTTTTTCCAAGGGAGGTGAAAGGCGTGGATCTAACACTTGATTCAGCTCTAAGTTCACAGCTGAATCTGATGTCAGAGAGGAGACGAGATCACCTGGATGTTTCCCGCTGATCACTTCCAGTGCTAGCACTCCAAAACTATATACATCACACTTTTCTGTCACTTGCATTGCATAAGCAAGCTCTGCAAGGAAGAGAAAATGAATCACTTACCATATATGTTTTTTCTGTTCAATTTTCTAAAATAAAAATGTTGTAATTACCTGGTGCTAAGTATCCGTACGTGCCTGCGGGTTCTGTCCAATTGGATGAGTCTAGCTTTAAAAGCTTAGCAATGCCAAAGTCTGAAATGCGAGCCTCACAGTCCGAATCAAGCAAAATGTTCTTGCTTGATATATCCCTATGAACAATCGGGGGTCTGCAATCATGGTGCATGTAAGACAAGGCATAGGCCACACCCCTAATGATGTTTACCCTTCTCGTCCAATCCAATTCTCTTGCTTCTTCATTGTTGCTCAGTATTGCAGATAAGCTTCCTCTTTCAATGTACTCATAAACTAAAAATGAGTGCCTAGAATGTGAGCAGAAACCAAAGAGTTTCACAACATTGCGATGCCTTATCTCTGTCAATGCTCTAATCTCATTCATAAAACCTCTCCTATCTTCAATCTCACCATCATTCCACGAGTGGAGTTTCTTCACTGCCACCACAGTGTTTGATGGAAGATTTGCTTTGTAGACGCGTCCATATCCACCCTTTCCAATACAATATGCCTCATCAAAATCATTTGTTGCTTTTATGATATCATGATACAGTGTCCGCCCATCAAAATTTAATATTGAAAAAAGAGCTTCATTGTGCATACCGTCTGACTTTACTGACAATTGAGATCTTTTCCTCCTGCTAATGATCAAAACAATTAATGTTGCTACAAATATAGCTAAAAGTGCACCTGCAATAGGTAGCACAATAAACAATGCGACATTGTGATCCTTTTTCTTGGATTTTCCATTTGTTGCTGTACTGCAAGCTTGAATACCAGTGACATTGCCACATAAACCCGGATTGCCTTGTAATGCATATATTGAAGCATTCAAGAAGGCTCCATTGTTTGGGATTGGACCAGAGAGGTTATTGTATGATATGTTGACACACAACAAACCACGCATGTTTTCAAAGGCCTCTGGAATTGAACCTGAGAGGCTATTGTGAGAAACATTTAGCAGCTCCAAGCTTTCCAAACCTTGGATATCGGATGGTATCTTACCTGTAAGCATGTTATAGCTTAGGTCAAGTGCTGTGAGATGTGTGAGCCCCCAAATTCCCCCTGGGAGACTTTCATTTAAACTATTGACACTTAAGTTCAAGTAAATCAAATTTGGGCAATCACTTATAGTTCCAGGTATGGATCCATCCAAGTTATTCATGGACAAGTCCAAATGTGTGAGACTAGAAATAGAACCTAGTCCTGTAGGTATACCGCCTGAGAGCTGATTATCATTCAATTGAAGCTTCAACAAAGAAGTCAGATTCCCAAATCCGCTTGGAATTTCCCCGGTCAAACCATTTGAAGAAAGGTCAAGTAGCTCAAGTTCATTTAAGGATGTCAGCTGAGGTGGTATATTACCAGTGATTCTATTGCCAGCGACTCTAAATGATGTCATGTTAGAGCAACCGAACCAATTATCAGAAATGTAACCATCAAAATTGTTGTAACTCAAATCAATATAATCTAGTCCTGGATAGACACCGAATGCTTCAGAAATGTTCCCACTGAAGTTGTTACCATCAAATCGTGCTCTGAACAAGGTTGAACAGTTTTTTATGCTTTTGGGGATTGGGCCGGTGAAGTAGTTGTCCATGGCAGAGAAATGCTCGAGCTTTCCACTGAGACAAATTTCGGGCAAGGTACCCGAAAACCGGTTTGTGCCTAGTTGAAGGTTTTTTAAGCTAGTCAAGTTTGCTAGTTTTTGAGCAACTGAACCAGAAAGTTGGTTGTCGAGGAGACTCAATTCCTCTAGTCTTATCAAGTTGCCTAGTGACGCTGGAACAGTACCATTGAGAAAGTTCTGACTCAAACCAAGTTTAAAGATAGACGTCAATTGGCCTAGCTCTTCAGGAATAGGACCGTTGAGAAAATTCTCACTCAAATCAAGTTCAGAGATAGACGTCAATTGGCCTAGCTCTTCAGGAATAGGACCAGTGAGATGATTGGCATTTAGATACAGAACAGACAGCTTGGTTAAATTACCAAGAGAGGCAGGAATTGAACCAGTCAACTCATTTATAAGAAGGCTTAGCGTTTGAAGGTTTTTCAAGTTTCCAAATTCTGGTGGGATTTGACCAGAGAGATGATTGTCAAACATGGATAAAACGCTCAAATTTTTCAAGTTCCCAAAAGTTGAAGGAATTGAACCAGAAAAATTATTGTTGAACATGAATATGACATTAAGGTTAGTGAGATTTCCAATTTCCAGTGGAATTGATCCAGAAAGTGAGTTGTTATAGAGAAGTAGAGATCCCAAGTTGCTCAAATTCCCAAAAGAAGAGGGAATAGGCCCAGAAAGCCGGTTGTTGGACACAGAAAATTCATACATAGATTTCAATTGTCCTATGTTTTCAGGAATTGACCCATTTAGCTGATTCCGAAACAAATGAAGGACTTGAAGGTTTGTTAGATTGCAAATTTGAGGTGGGATATTTCCCACAAATTGGTTTGCGGAGAGATCAAGAGATATGAGTTTGGATTTCATTTGTCCTATGTTTTCAGGAATTGACCCACTTAGCTGATTCCGAAACAAAGAAAGGACTTGAAGGTTTGTTAGATTGCAAATTTGAGGTGGGATATTTCCCACAAAATGGTTTGTGGAGAGATCAAGATATATGAGTTTGGAGAGAGACCCAATTTGAGATGGGATAGTTTCGGAAAGAACATTCATGCTGAGGTCAATATAAGCAAGGTTTGGGAAAGATGAAAAGGAGAAACTTTGAAGTGTACCTTCCATGCTTGAGTTGGTGAGGTTCAATCTGTTGACTCTTCCTGTTGCGTCGCAGGCAATTCCAAACCAATTACAAGGGCTCGTAGTGTTTGAAGAAGAAGACGCATTCCTCCACGAAGAGAGCACAGAACGTGAGTGGCTTTTGAGGGTTGATTTCCATTTGAGAAGTGCCGTAACTTCCTCGGGGAAAGTAGCAGCAGAGGACACATTGTTTAAGAACATTATTTTGACAAAAAGTACTAAGAACACAACGCAGAGCTCTCTCCCGGCTATTATTGAATTCATGGTTCTTTTCATTTGTTTGCTTCAGAGTTTACAGCGTGCCGAAATTAAACACTTGTATTTATAGTTGTCGTCCAAAGCTTTTCTCTCACTTTATTTTATTCTTATCAACAATGAAATTTTACTGCTGTCGTTATCAGATTCATGTTCATGAAAGGATGTCATGTATGCTTTAATCTAAAAATTAGAGACAAAATTAACATAAACAAAAATTAAGAATTTAGATTTATCTCCGACTATCCTCTTGTTTTTCATTTTTAACGAATATAAAGTATCAACATAATTTTTAAAATGTGCATAAATTTTCTAAATCCTCAATTTCACTCGATAGATGGTATAAAATTTAGAAATTCAAAATTAGGAATCTAATACACTAAGAGAGAGTTTATATAGGCTCTCAACCATAAAAAAACTATTAAAATCTTATAATTATTATCCTAAATAATTGTTGAACGTTTTGAGAATTTAATTAAATATTCAAAACAAAAAAATAAAATTAATTGTGTGGAGATTTGAATGAGATATCAAAATCCAATCAAATGTATCCTCAATTCAAATCTCTTCCATTGTTTATCATATTTAATCCATTTCGATTATATTTTTCCTATTAACTTTAATTTAAATATTTTGAATGCATTGAATTTGAATTGTAAAAGAAATTCCTAATATTCTGTAATACCGAAAATTCGGTATTTGAAATATTCAGTAAAATATCTGAGTAATTATAAAAGAAAATTTTAAATTTTATTGATTTTCGATTTTTTAGTATTAAATTAGAATTTTGAGTATATATAAAAGGCTGTGTTGCAAATTTATAGTATATTCTATTTTTAGTAAATTTAGAACTTCATTATAGTGAGAGTATAAATATATATATATATATTTGTATTTATTAAAAAAAATAAAAACCAGAGAGATGCTGCGTTTCAGAATGAAACGCAGCACCCCCATTTTCCCCTAAATCGATTAGGGCTAAGCCCTAATCACTCTCTCCTTCACTCCCTGCTCTCTCTCCCTCCCGCTCGAGATCTCTCTTCGTTGATCTCCCTTCGCCATCTCTCCCTCATCTCGATTGATCACCACCTGTTGCCGCGATCCAAACTCCACCACCACCGCTACCACCGTGAGCCACCATCGATCCTCCTACATCTCTCTCTTAGTCTTTCTCCCGGTTTCTCTCAGTCTCTCTATCTCAGTCTCTCTCTCAGTCTCGCTCTATCTCACTGTCTCTTCGTCTCTCTCGCACCATCTCTCTGTCTCTCACTCACTCGTCTCTCCCTCTGTTTCACTCTCCGTTTCGTCTCTTTCGCACGCAAAGAGCCTTCACCCTGCTCCTTGCTCGCGCGGTGTATCCTGCGAGCAGCATCCTTCTGCCACCTTGCGGAAGCCCCAATTAAAAACCCTAACTACGATTATGATCCGCTCTACATAGGTGAGGTTCAGTCCCTAACCCTAATTTTAGGGTTTCAAACTTTCTTAGAAATTAGCTTTAGATTACTGAAATTTACTTTAAATTGGGAGCTTTGCAGGTCTGAGAATGGACTGAGAAGACATCTGAGCTAGGATTATGAATCGTGAAAAACCCTAGGTAAGGGATTTTTGATCCCTTTAATATTCAGACTATTTTGTTGAATTTAGCTTGAGAATAAGTGTAGATATATTCTGAAAATATGCTAGATCCGTAAGAAATGGGTTATTCTTGAAAGTTTGTATGAAATGATTGAAGTTAGGTCTAGAATTTGATATGAATTGGACTGAGAAGCATGTTAGAATGTCATAGATAGTATTAGAGTTTTATTTAATTGATTTGCGTAGTTTTTCTTGGGATTTGAATTGAAATTAATATGGATTAAATTAGGATTATGTAAATTTGGGAGAAATTGATAAAATTGAGGAATATTATAAATTTAAAATCATTGGTGATTTGAAATGATCCTAGATTGATGAAACGAAAGTTTAGTAATGTAATTGTGCAAGTTAAGGCTATTGTAAATAAAGGAAAATTTGAAAACCCTTTAATAGAGCTTTAATTGATGATTATTCGTGTTGATTGGTCTAGGTTGACCTTTGGAGACTCAAGAGGAGTCATTTTGAGTTGATTTTGAAAATAGGGATGCATACCCTCCCTAGAGGTGAGTGGACGGTCCGTTGTGTAATAAATGAGCAAAATGGTTTTAAATTCTTTGGTAAATGATTTTGAATGATTTTCACATGATTTATATGAAATGATTTGTGATTGTGGGATGTCTGAAATGAAAATTTGAATTACGAATGCATTCTATGTGATTATAAATGAATTTGTACCATTTGCATTTGGATACTTGATTGGTAAATGCTTGTAGCAAGATTTTCGGAATATATTGATGAAATATGGCACATTGTTTGAAATACAATGATTGTGAAATGATGGTGCACGAGAGAAATGGCTATAGTCATCCCCCCACGGAGCGACTCGACGGGATGACGTGAATTGGGGTTTTATTACGAGAGAGGTAGACGCGACCTCTGCTCTGCCACATCGAACTATCTGGATTGCACCCCGGTGAGGTTCGAGCCAACGCCAAGGTGTACAAACCCTAAAACAAGCATAAATTATTAGTTTTCCACTAGGTAGAAATTCTTCGAAAAATCATAAACTTTTCAATTCTCATCCAAACGTTTCAATCCATATGTCATTTTCAAGGTGTAAAGATCTAGTTTCATAATACGAAGATTGTATTTGAATTACCTATATGCAGAACAAACTATAATGACAAAGGCTACATCAATCCTTAAGCTTTAATCTCAATTTTCAAACTATCTTTCCATATACATACCGTTATGTAATTAACAACTCAAAAACAACCTAAGAAAGATTTGGATGCAACAGTATCCAGTATTCTATCGAATATTTCATTCCAACCCCAAAATCCTAAGATTTTCATGCACATTTCAATCGAATTTCTAGGAAAGCTATTCAAATCAACCCAACAAGATTCTATTATCCTTTAACATGCTTTTTTTGGATCAAACAGTCTAATTTATGTAAAATTCTAGACTTAATCCTAATAATCACATATAGAATTTCATAAATGCATCTTATTCAAATCTAACATACATTCTGGATATATACAAGACTTCTCAACCTAAATTAATACTAAATTCATTCAATTATCGAAGGGATTAGAATTCCCTCACCTAGGGTTTTCGTAGCTCACAGACTTAACTTTCGTGTACCCTCAGTTTAGTCCGGATTCCTATAATATTTTCAAATCGAAGCATGGTTTAGCAATTAAGTTCAATCACTTAGAAACATCGAAACCCTAGAACTCTGAATCACGAATCCGTCCTTACCTACGCAGAGAATGAAGTTCGTGGGCTGGGTTTTCGAACAGGGTGCTGTCGCAGTAGGGGTTGCAGGAAGAGCTCTCGGCAGAGAGAGCAGCACGAACGAACAAGGAAGAAACAGAGCACTATAGTCGCGTGCGAGCATGCGAGGGACAGAGTGAGAGAGAGAGAGAGAAACAGAGATGGAAACATAAAACAATCACGTGCAGTGGTCGGAGGTGGCGTCACTGTGGAGGTTAGAGAGGGAATCGAAAAGGAGACAGAGAGTGAGAGTGAAATAGAGAGAGAGTGTGATCGAGGGAGAAGAGAGAGAAGCAAAGAGTGAGGTAGAGAAAGACAGAGGGACGATAGAGAGAGAGAGTGGCGGCGAGCGGCGGAGAGGGTGGCGGAGGAGGGCAGTGAAGCATCGCGAGTGGGAGAGAGACGGAGGGAGAAAGATTAGGGCTTTTAGCCCTAATCGATTTGGGGAGGGGGAGACGCGGCGTTTTGGGGTAAAACGCTGCGTCTCTCCTCTTTTTTTTTTTAATATATATTAATAAATAATTAAATAAACATTAATATATATATTTTTACTCATTTCCCATTAAAAGATTGTGAGATTTCCAATTTAGTGGAATTGATCCAGAAGGTGAGTTGTTATAGAGATATAGAGGTGCTAAGTTGCTCCAATTCCCAATAAAAGATGGAATAGGCCCAAAAAGCTGGTTTGTGTACGGAGCAAATTCATACATAGATTTCATTTCATTTTTCCTATGTTTTCAGGAATTGACTAATTTAACTGATTCTTAACCAAATGAAGGACTTGAAGACTCGTGTACAGAGCAAATTCATACATAGATTTCATTTCACTTTTCCTATGGCTTAGTTGATTTTTCGTTAATGAAATTCATCCGATCTGAACATTTTTAAGTTGGGCTTGTTTGTCTTTTGGGAAAAATTTTGGGATTAATTGTTATTTTTATCTGATATATAACCATTAGTCATATAGAAATCTTAAGTACCTAAAAATTTATAAAATTTATTTTATTTTATTTTATTTTTGCATCATGAGTTTCTCATTACCAGAGAATTGCGAGCAAGCGATTGAGCAAATAAATCAAATCCATCTCTTTGTTATCGTAGCTCAATGAACATGTCAACGTCTGTACAATTTCACTGTCTCGTTTGCTTGGAAGCTGTCATTTTAACTTTGGAGCTTTAAAGTCACAACATGGGATGAACTTCTCTATCTTTTCATTATTGTATAAATTCTGTGACATCATATTATAAAACAAACTTATGAACATGTTGTATGCATGAAGCAATAGAATTTAAGAAATCGTGATTTGTCCTATGACCAAACTCTTATTTTTGGGGGGGGGGGGAATTGTCTAAAAGTGTCGTGAAAAAAAAAATGTGGCTGATATTCTATAAGACAAGGGACAATTTTTGGCTAGAAAATGTTATACATCGTCGTGTGTACAAAGTTCCAAGATACCAGATCAAGTGCTGACTAAAGACGTAAGCAAATTAAGAGATTTTCTGGGGAAGAAAAAGGTTCCAAGTGTACTTAGTTGGTACATTAGCCTTATTTACTGAATCTGGTTATATAATAATTTAGGAAAAATTTTATATTGTTACAAATTATGAAAGTTTAAATAAGTCATTGTCTTATTTGAGATTTTGACGGTCTTAGAATTTTAATCTATTTAAAGACCTTTTATTTTTTTTTAAATTAAATATGATATGGACTGTATCTGAATTTTGAGCTAATTTTAATGAGGTTAATTGTGCAGATCGAATGTGCAAGATCCAAAGCCACATGTTCAATGGTTTTTTGTGCAATGTAAAATGGAAAACTGCAAAGCACTTGACACATGATGCCCCAAAGAAGACTTCTCATGTGTTTTTCTTTTTTTTTTTGGATCAAGAGTCTATTTTTCTCCGAGCGTCTACTTTTCTTAGAGTAAGGAAAACTATAAAGTAGTCAAAATGATGCCCCAAAGAAGACTTTTTAAGTGTCTATTTGTTCTGAGTAAGGGAAACTGCATAGCAATTGATCAGATACCCTAAAGAAGACTTCAGGCGTCAGTCCACATGATACCCCCAAAGAAGGCTTCACGCATTGAAGATGAAAATTGAAAAGCCACTGCCAAGCTAATATTGCTCACTTCATTGATATTTGCACTCTTGGTCACCCTTAAATGGGTTTTTTTTTTTTTTTTTTTTTTTTTTTTTTTGCGCATACAGTAAGATTGGAACCCGAACCATTACAAAAAAGTACAGTGAGACTGGAACCCGAACCATTACAAGAAAGAGGAGGGAGGTGCCATGCAGAGAATCAATATCTTTTTCTAGTGAGATGTGCTAATTGCTTTTTGTGTAAATTATTGTTGCTATTTTTTTTTTGACATAACTTCTTTTTATTTTTAATAATTTTACATCCATAAAATTACTTATAAGTTGCAAAATATCGAACTTATTAGTTTAGAATGCCCACGAGGGGCATTTTAGACATTTGTAATAGGGTTAGTGGGGTAACTCCCAATAACCACATCTTAACCATTTCTCATGATTCTCTCCACGTTAAGAGCATCACATTTGTGGAAGGAGACTAACCACTCATTCATCATTGTACGTGAGATGATGGCAACCATGGGTGAATGGCTTGAGAGAGAAAAATATTTTCTAGAGAGAGAATATAGAGGGTTGAGAAGAATTCCGAGAAAGGAATTTTTTCTCATCACAACGAATTGTCGGACTGAGTGTTGCGGCGTCATGGTATTGCGGTGGTGGTTCGATAAACATCGTAATCACCATCCCGACCACGAGATCCGTTCGAGAGATGTTCGATTGATTTTTTGGAGGCTCTACACATTCGAGATATTTATACCCTATACCCAATATATATTTTATTTTTTTCAAAAATTATTATAAATGCTTCCGCTGCATGTGATTCGATTAATTCCAACATTGGTATCAGAGCTTGTTGGATTAATTAAAATAATTTTCGGATTTATATTTTGGATATAAAAAATTTGGGGTTTAAAATTTGGGGTTCGAATTACGGATGAGTTTCGTGAATCCGATACCACTGTGTTATCCATGATCCCTAGAACACGAAAATAATTTTTTCGTAATTTTCTGAGTACGTTTAGGCGAAGAAAATTCCGGTTGAAGCATTCGGTCGTGAATAGTGACCGAACCCTTCAACCCCAGATTTGGTGAGTTTTAGGTCAAATTAGTGCATGAAATTGGTAGATCCGTGTTTATCTCCGCTAGATCTATATTTTGATATATATATTGCATGATGTTGACACTGGAATATGAGGTTTCCGGAAATGGGTCCAAAAACCCAGTTGCAGACAGTTTCGAGCGAAGAAGGAGCCCAAACAGTGCGGCGCGTGAGATACACGTGTGAGGAGGCGCGTCCTTGCAGAGGCGCCAGGCGTGTGAGTTTCACGCGCGAGAGAGGCGCGTGAATCGGGGCCTGGGGTCGTCCGGGTCGGTGCGACCCGGACACGTGTCACCCGAACCGCGCCACGACCCGCTCCCGGGTTCAGAACCGACCCGCGCACACGGGTCTCACGCGTGGATGAGCATGACCCTCTTGCCTGCGCGTATGGCGCGTGTGCCGACGCACAGAGCACGCGTGCGGGCGCGTGCCTGATGCGCTGCGCGTCTGGCACGTGCCAGAGTCTGTCCCCAGCACGTGCAGGCACGTGGGGACGCGCCGCCGGCGTGTGGCGGCGCGTGGGACCACCGACGACGTGTCAGGTCATCTAGAATTGAAATTTTTTCAATTGTTGAGGGTCCCACATCTATAAAAGTGACTTTTTGTGGGTTTTTATGCATCGGATCCTAGTCCAAATGGTGAGATGCTATCCTGGATTGTGGTGTATGGTGTGTGTTGATTCATACGCTAGTCTTGGGGTATGTATTCAAATTATTTGGGTCTTGTTGATTCGTAGGGTGAACAAAATGTAAGAAAAAGTATCACAAGTCACGTCTATCTAAATGACTGCTTCTAAAATTGTCGCATTTGATTTTTTCAAGGGAGATAAAATTGAATGGTGATAAATACGAGATTTTTCACTGGTAGATTCCATTTATTCTCGAGTGGCAAGATCTAATTAAAATTCTGAGGCAGGGGATGGTGGACTCCAGGGATGGTTCCACACCTCAGAGAGACGGGATTAGGAGACATTACGTGCATGGAAGAGGAATGATAGCCGAGTTAGGGCAATCCTCATGAGTAGCATGCACGATGATATAATCCCAATCTATAAGTAATATCCTACGATTTTATCGGTTTGGCTTACCCTATAAAAAGTATTGTAGTGCTCTTACAGATCCTGAGAAGAGAATACTGACTTATAAGTGTAGTAACTTATAAGAAAAGGGTTGATCATATGATGATGCAACATTTGATAAAAATGTCGAGTATGATCGCCGAGTTGGGGAATGTGACCGAGCCCATTTCGGATATATTTTCTTGTACTGGATGTGATCCAGTTCTTCACCTGATTTATGAGAAATCATGAAAGTCTATTTTACATACGATAAAAGTATTTGTACTTTTACTAATGTAAATAGGCACAGTGAGCTCGAGTAGGAGCATCTAGAGGCGAGTAGGCCATACTTGGGTCATGCTTATGCAGTGGAGTCGAGCAAGGACTCCTGTGAGACTCGAGATTCAGGTAAGAAGAAAACATCCGAGAAAACCGATAATAATAATGCGCAGCGAGAAGGAGTTGGATACGATCAAGGTGTAGTGCTACATTAGTAGTAGACTTGGTCATTTCGCTCGTGAATACGATGAGTGGAAATTAACTCTTTCTTCTTTACTTAGTTTGAGTTACTCTCTGTTTTTTCTCCTTTGTGGATTGTAAACATAGGAGCAACCGACTACGTAGCTCGAGATAGGAGCGCGCTTATAAAGTTCCGTCCAGTGAGTCCTCAAGTAGGAGGATTTACGTACATAAACAGAGCGTTTGTCGACATCAGAGGGAGTAGCACTTGCAACTTGGAGTTACAAAGTTTCTAAACTCTATACGTCTTTTACGCTCCGAATGTTCAACAGAACTTAATTTCAGCCTAGGATATGCTCTGTTAATTTGAAAATTTTATACTTTTCATTTATTACGACAATTCTTTGATTGGTTCTATTTTGATCCGTGAGGGACTATATGCACTGGAAGTGATTCCTTTCAATGGTATTTCTTGTTATCCTCTTAGTGTGAGAGAGGATGAATCGGTTAGCAGTGAGTGGTCCGTAGAGCCCGCTAACCAGTTTTGCCTAGACGACAAACTTATAAGAAAACCATTCGACAAAGCAATGAGGGCTGAGACTCCATTGCAGTCGATTCACTCCAATATCTATGGCCTTATGTGCGTGAGAACCTGAAATAATGTTGGGTACTCTATTACGTTCATAGATAATTACATGTGTTTCGGTTACGTTTATCTGATCTCGCACAAGTCTGAGGCATTGAGCTACTTCAGGAGGTATACGAGCGAGGTTGAGAATCAGTTAAACTTGAGAGTAGAGACTCTCAGAACCGATCGATGGCGCGAGTATTTGTCTGAAAAACTCTGTTTCAAGAAGGGCATTACGAGAAACTGACTATTCCTTGCTACTCAGTAGAGTAGAGTAGCTGCGAGAGAGGAATATGACTTTGTTTTTGAGACAATGAGGCCGATGATGGCGTAAGCCAATTTGCACGTTTCCCATTGGGGAGATGTGCTATTGGCTGCAGTTTACGTTCTCAATCGTATTCTATTGAAATTCGCAGTCAGTACCCCATATGAGTTTTGGACAGGGAGGCAGTCTGACCTTAGCCATTTGAGATTATGGGGTTGTGTCGCGTATTCACTCTTTCTCGCATTTACACAGCGAGTTAGGTCTGCGAGAAAAGAGATGTATCTTTATGAGATACTTAGAACACTCCAGGGGGTTGTGTTCTAATGAGCATACAGATGACACTCTCACTGAGATTGAGTCTCATGATGCCGAGATTCTTGAAAGTGATTTCCCTATGAGAGGTGAAATCAATTGAGACTTTACCTTTTATGAGATGGATGAGTTTAGCGGTTTGCTAATCCCTGTGGCAGAATCCAAGAATCCATTACGGATCTGGGTTCTAGTGGGAGCGATCCATCTAGAGGTAAAAAGGTTTCCCCTCCTCTTAAGAGTAGTCGAGGACGCGTACCTAACCGTCGCTTCCTGATTGAGGGAGAGGCTCTCAATGTGACTCTTGAGGATTACGAGAAACCTTTAACTGTCCTAGAGGCTCTTGAGGGTTCTGTGAAGGACCATTGGTTATAAGCCATGGGTGAGAGGAGTTGATGAGAATCAACGGGATCTGGGATCTAGTTGATGTGCCTGAGGGTAGTAGGGCCGTTGGGAACAAGTAAGTTCTCAACATCAAGAGATAGTCCGACGGATCGGTGACAAGGTAGAAGGCCCATCTGATAACCAGGAGTTACTCAGATTGAGGGCGAAATTATTTTGATCCGTTTACTTTTAGCGATTGTCATGGACATGATATGGAACGTCGAGACTGTTCTCCTGAGTATGAGTTTTGGATGAGGAGATCTACAAGGAACAGTCATCTGGCTTTATTCTTGTAGATCAGGATGATAAGGTCCATTGACTTCGGAAGTCGACATACGACCTTAATCATCAATCCAGACAGTGACGCTTGAGATTTCACGAGGAGGTGACATCTCATGGTTTCGTGATGATCGAGGAGAATCATCGCGTATACTTTTTACGTTCTTGTGATCATGCCCTTATGTTAATTACATTTTGTTGACTGGGAACAATAGAGAGTATCTGATAACCACGATGACGTGGAAATTGTCGAGTCTTGACGTGAAGGACATAGGTGAGACTCAGTTCTTCCTCGAAGTTAAGATCCAGATGGATCACTCGAGACAGGTGTTGACTCTTTCACAAGAGTCAAACGTCAAGGGAGTTCTCGAGTACTTCGAGAAGATCGACTACGACCTTAAAGATACTTTTATTGCTAAAATGTTAAAGCCTAATTCTTGACATATGCCCTAAGACTCAAAAAAAAAAGGGACAAGGGAAATGAGTAGAATCCCTTATTCCAGTGCACTGAGTAGTATGATGTACGTAATGTTACGTATACGATCAGACGCTCGCTTTGCAGTCAGTATGGTGATTAGGTATCGATCGAATTCTTGAAGGGATCACTGGAGAGCAGTGAAAGGATTTCGAGATATCTCGAGGGAACTACGGACCTTTTCTAGTGTTACGGAGGAGGTGATTTGCATTTTATTAGGTATTCAAATATCAATTGGGTTGGTGATCTGAACGTATGCAAATCGATATCAGGTTTTGCTGTCTTGGAGTACCAATAAACAAACCTGTATATCTCTATCTACGATAGAGACTGAGCTTATGAGATGCTCAGTAGCAATTCAGGAGAGTGTTTGGTTTTGGAAATTTCTGGATCACTTAAGAGTTGTGACAAACAGTGGGAGGCCAGTGATGATTTATTGAGAAAATCAGGCCGGCCTTAACCACATTTGAGACCCTACGTATCACTAACCTGGTAATGAAAAAAATTTTGATCACTAAACTTTACCCTTTAGTGATGACTTTTTGCACTCTGTCTCCAATAACCTTTAATGACGGAGCTTTGGTGATCATTGAGTAACAATATTTTTTTGGTCGCTAAAACACTTCAGTGATGACATTTGGACTGTTAGTAACCAAATTGCCTCTGTCACTTAAGACCTTTTTTTGTGTTGAATTCAATTTAATTTCATATTTTCTTATTCAAACACAATGATTCTAAATTCTCTTTCTTAAAAAAGAGTTCTTTTCTCTAAAAATAAATATATTAATTTTCATTCTTTCTAAAATATCATTTTGATTTATATTTTCTCTCTCTTCAAATTTATTGATTTCAAGTTTTCCACCTCTACAAAAATTAAAATTAATTTTTCTTTTTCTAAAATTAAACACATAAATTATCTCTCTCTATAATGTCAATTGAATTTGTATTCTTTCTATCTAAAAATGCATTTATTTTAAATTTTCCATTTCAAAAAATAAAATCTATGATTAAAAATAAATTTTTTTATCAAAATAGTTTGTAATATATTGTAAATAAGTTTTTTAAATTCAGTGACAAAAAACAAAATCTTTAATAGAGTATAAATAAAATTTTAATAGTTTGAAGGGATTATAATAAAAATAAGCAAATAAGAATTACTGATGTCTTCATGGGTCCTCCACGAGGACTTAACGAGTTAACAGTTGACTACATTTCTATGCAGATAAGAAATTTGTGGCCACCCGCTAGTCACCCAAATCAAAGTCTCCTTTCCTCTTTACTTTTCTCCGAAAATAAATGGTTGGTGCCTGGGTGGTGGTTGGCACTTATTTTGTGACAATGAAGTAAAGGACATAAACACATGGCCTTCCAATATATGTATGTGTGTGTGTGTATATGTATATATATCACCTTGAGCAGGGGGTGCTTCTAATAGTCATATACACAAAATGGCTTACAGTTACAAGCCTTTTTCTTGCACTTGTCCTTATTTACATACTTTCCTCTTGTTTTTCCTAATCTCGAGTCTCCTAATAATAGTGTGGGCTCCTGCTCCACCAAAAAGTTAGTTACCTCTCTCTTTTTTATCAAAAAGAAAGGGGAGAAAACAAAAAGATTACCTCTCTCTCTCTCTCATATGGTGAGATGATGTAGATGAAGGAAGTCACTCGAGCACAACTTCTTCCATGGCCGGCCAAAGTCCCTCACATGAGGGGATAGCAGCATATGAAATCGGTAATTGGCCTAGTGCAGCGGCACTACTTAGCATAGTTGATCGGGTCATGACCATATAGGAAAAAAGATATAACATAGGAAGAATATAGTTAATTAGTAGGTGGAAACTGAAACCAGATTGTTGGAGGTGGGTTTTGAGTTCACAGATCTGACTCCATTGATTTGAACAATTGCCTCGTAAGATGGATAGAAACCTATAAAAGGCCGCAAGAGGGTGTTTTGACAAGGTAGACTCTGACGCTCAAGTCAGAAAGAGTGATTTTCGATAGAAATAAACAGACTGACAAGAAAGAGAGGGGGCTGAGAATGAGAGCCCTGTGGTTTGTGTGTTGGGTGTATGGTATCCAGAGAGCGTACCTAGTTTTCAGCATATAGTTTGTTTAAATAGGTTTATGTCTCAGGAGATATGTGTTTGCAGGGCATTACAACTCTAGTTTCTTTGTGAGAATGTCCGAAAATCTTATGATTCCATAGTCAAATATTCTCGGGAGATTTGTAATTTTCATCACTTAGGAAATTTGGCAATGTAGAGAGACTTCTTCCTTTATTGATTAATTTTGAAAAGATTCCTTCCTTATCAGGTGAGAATGTACATTGCCTTTAGCCAATGGAGATAGGCAACTTGCCTCTTACCTAAACGAAAAAGATTGTGTCGTCTTGAATGTACCGAACATCTTTGAAAGTTACAAACCGATTGTTTCGCTCCGATTAAGGTCACTCAAAGAGTAGGGCCATGTCCACCTTTCGGGGACACATAAAGCTGAGTTTTTCTGAAATGGGCTTTTGAATCATGTCCATCATTTGCTATTGACTCATGGTATCGTTTTGTAAAAAGGATGCCATGTGGGTTGTTTATTGAAAAGGTATAAAACTTTTAATAGGGGACGTGCGACTTCGAATCCCACGAATCATCTTCAATATGCTTTATAATGCCAAGCGCTCGAGTGGATTAGACACTTCAATATTTTTCTTTCAACTATCCTTCCTTTTTGTGAATCAATCTTTTGTTAGAAAATTTTTCATGAGAAAACGGTAAAGGGTTCTCCTTCTCAAACTCTCCCAGGCATCAATGTCATCAAAAGAACAATGACAAGGGAAGAACTTTAAGAGTTCCAGACTGATATGCTGCAAGGAAATGATGATACTCTAGTGTCGGCCACAAATGAGGATAGGGCCAATAAGGCATCTAAGAACCACGTTTCAATGTATAAGCAAGCAGTGAAATATGGTCTAAAGATACCACACACTGGCCCGATTGGAGAGGTAATACTTCACTAGAACATATTCCCAACGCTGGCTATACGTAGCGCTTGGAGCCTAGTTGTCGCCGTGATCTCTGTACTAGGCTTTTGTCATCTCTGCTTTGACTTTAAAATTCTAACGACCTTTTCTTCATTGAGGTATGGGAGCAGGGGTTCCACCCGAGGCTAGTATAGACTACAAACCCGGCCCAAATCCAACTGGGGATTCTGTTACAAAGAATCAATCGATAAGAACTGGATACATAAATACTTCTTTGTTGAGTTCTTGAATAGGGATCTCATGCCTATATTGCCTAGTACCGATGAGGGGCCATTGTTGGGGTCCAAGTCTTCGACCTCTTTTCGTCATTCTTAATTCGTATGTTTGGTTGGCAACTACTATAAATCGACATAGAGAAACATCTAGGTTGATTTCCTTGTGGATGATTAGATGCTGTCTTTGGCGAGTGTACTAATTGGAGAGAAGAGAAAGATCGATAGACCTCTCCTAGTTAAATGAAGGGAGAAAGAATTGGTTGATGTTTTACCTTCTCCAGGGGATGCTACTTTGAGGGAGGTCACAATTGACAAGCAAGTGAGGCCAAATGCGAAGAGGCCTTCGAAGGAAATTGATAGGTCAGCTGGTGCTCGATCGTTAAAGGCTACTTCCCCTTCATCAAAGAGAAGGAAAGTTCAGTTGTCTCAATCCTCCACGGGAAGAGAGGAGACCGAAGAATTCAGGAGGCGTGTATCTCTTGCCACATCAAGGCATTCTGAACTGAGGACTATCAAATCAGAGGGGACCAATAGTTTGTTTTCTGATGATAATGCATCTATATCAAATGGTGAGGCCGATAAAGACGTCTCGATGGGGGGTGCACCCGAAGTGAAAGAACTTGAAGGTGTTGTGCACCTACCGCGAAGGTGGGACCACCAAGGGAACTGAGTGCTCCCACCACTAATGTGATTTAAACATTTGAGTTATCGTTTGCGAAGCCTCTATGGCCTCTGTGTAAGGTAGTGGATAGGACCGCTCCTTTTCTTTTTGTTTAGTCCCTTGACGGCAATATGGTCTCACTTAAGAAGGAAACGGTTGCCATTTGTGCGGGAGACAACTTGTATAGTTATGTTGATATGACCGAGGTGAGTCAGATAATGGCTCCATTTGATTTTCTTCATTCGAGGGCTAAAGTTAAATAGGATGTCTCTGGAATAGGTCGACAAAGCCCTCTAGTTGCTTGGCTTAACAGTGTCATTTTTCTTTCGAGTTTGACTCGTTTTACTTCTCGTCTTACTTTCAGCTAACTCGATTCTTTTTTGTAGACGATGGTATTGGCAGAGTTCCAAAGGTAGCAAAGGAGATAGTCAAAGAGACTTATCTATCAATTGGGCAACTAAATCCTGGCTTTGCAAGACGCCCTAGAACAAAGGGAAAGAGATGTAGAGGTGGCAAGATCCTCTAGCATATTGCTTGTCGAGAAAGATGAAGAGATCAGGCATTTGAAATTAACTTAGCCTTATCTCAAAAAATTTGTGAGATGCTCAAAGCTGAGGCAAAAGTTCAGAAGACGTGTTTGCAAACTATTGAAACATTTGCTCGGTTACATGAGGAATCAATTCGGGCTGCTGAACGGAAAGTGACAGAGATTGGGGAGTCTTTGCCAGAAAAATCGAGATCTTTAAGCGTTCTTAGCGTAGGCTAACTGAAAGACTAAGCTGTACTGAAAAGATAATTCGTCGATCGAATTTAGATGGCACTTTGCCCCCAGGTGAGAAGGCTATCGGTCAGGAGGCCATGAATCAAAGTTTAGTCCCTATTGATTTGGTTAGTATTCCTACTGAATTGCTTGCGATTCAAACTACTATTACATCTCCTCCTCTGAAGGTTCCTGTACTTCCCCCCATTCCCGTGATTCTGTATGATTTCTATCCTATTGGCTCAAGGAGCTTTTTGTACTGTTGTATATTTTTAATGAAGGACTTTTCGCATTGTTGCATCTTGCATGCGTTAACACTAGAGGATGTTCCCTAATCATTCGAAGGGTGACAGTAGACTTTATCTGTGCGCTTTCTGCAGGATTCATCAGAAGGACTTGACTAGACCATATGCCATGCTTGTCTAGAGGCTTATTGTCTTCACGAGGAGATTAATCGATAAGCCCAGATATATTTGCCCAACTGGGAGCCCTGTTCCTCGTATAGACCATACTCGTTAGGATGTAGTCGGAAGGACAGGCCATGGCTTCCCTTATGGGAGTTAGGTCCTTTACGCTAGGAGTCAAATGATAGGATAGGCCGTGTCTGCACTTCTAGAAGTCAAGTCCCTTATTGACGATGCATTTTGTTGGTTATGAATTAAATGATAGGATAGATCATGCCTGCCCTTCTAGGAATCAAGTCCCTTATTGATGATATGTTTTGTTCGTTTGGAATCAAACGATAGAAATCAAATGACATAGTGCAAACAATAGGATGCTATGTGTACTAGTCACTGAATGGAAAAGACTTATTACAATAATGTAAAAGCTTAAGGTAAAACAATTGAAGCGTACCCTGTGCTCATGAAAGGGTCATAGTCACTTGGGAATAGATATTAAGGGTTCCAAATCGCAAAACAGCATACCGATATTGAGAGGAGTTCTAAACTTGAACTTCATGTGTTTAGTATTGGGCAAGGTTTTCATGGTGTTCAATCCTAGCCTACCTAGGATGGCATTATATAGCGAAGAAAGCTTGACCATATTGAACACATTAGTAGCCATTACATGGTTCGGTGGTGAACTGAAAGTAACCAGAAGTAAGATAACACCTTCCGAGTATATCCATTCACCAAAGAGTCCTTTGACTGGATCTGCATGAGGTTAGAGGGGCATCGGACTGAAATCCATTCGTTGGAAAGTGTTCCAATAGAGAAAGTTACACCATGCTCCTTAGTTAATGAAAATCCTTCTGACCTCGTAGTGGTCAATTTTGGCAGTAATGATGAGAGTGTCATGATGATTGGGATCAACTCCCACCAAATCCTCCTCAGTAAAGCCAATGACTGGTCTTTTGCCCTAAGACTGCTTGTTGACATGAGTCGTTAGTATCTCTTGCGGAGCAGGGAGAGGCATCTCAGCCAAGTAAAAGATGAGTGCAATTATGTGTTCAACTTCGTCCTTCCATGAGTAATCTTGAGGGTCTGAGTCATAGGCAGGAAACACATTGGCTAGAATATAAGCTCATGGAGAGCTCGCTCATCATAGATTTGAAGGATCATTCCATTCGGTTGATTGTGTGGTGGTTAATTGATCGATTGTTTGTTCGGTTCGTTTTCCTATGATGGGGCATATCGATCAGCAGAGGGTATATTCCTCCCTTCTATACTGATGAACCTTTGTAATTTACCACTTCGAACCAAAATTTCTAGTTCATCCTTAAGCCTCCTGCAGTCGTCAGTCGTATGACCATAATTTCTATGAAAGTGAACATACTTGGTCTTGTCTTTTTTAGAGTCGTCCTCCGTCGATCGGGGAGACCATTTAATGTATGGGTTATTTCTGATCTGGAGTAAAACTTGACTAAGGGCCTCATTTAAAGGAGTGTAGGTGTTAAACCTTCGTTGAGGTGGGGTTCCCTGACGGTTCTTCTTCGGTGAGGACTATCAGGGTGACTAACTTTGTTCTCTTTGGGATGATTGATTTCTATGTCTATCGAATGTTTCGGCATCTTCGGCCGCTATACAGTTCTCAACATGAACATAGAATTCCTGGATGGTAGGAGGAGGATTCTTGGTGATAGAGGTTTTCATACCCAAGGGGCATAGCCCTAGAAGCGAAATGACCAACGCGATAGAATGATCCAAGGTTGGGACCTTTATCATCTCGGTTTTGAATTTATCCAAAAAGTCTCTCAATGGCTCATCATCTCTCTATCACAGTGACAGTAAAGATGTAGACTTTATTTTGGCCCCCTACTGATTACTAAGTGGGTTTGAATTGTTATCAGATCTGGGAGAAACTTTTGATGTTGATCGGCGGAAGCGAATTAAACCATATTAGTGTATTGCCTTGGAGGGTGGTGAGAAAGTATTTGCACATAACAGCATATGTCATATCTTTGGAGATCATTCCTATCACGAAGTGGGCCGCATGATAATGGTGGTCGGATGTGCCATCGTACCACTCCATGGGAGGTAGAAGTATATCATGGGGTACCGATTCTGAGAAGACCTTCGGATCAAAAGGTAATACACTAGATGGATAGAGGGGGGTTTCGTCCCTTCCTGTGTTGGCTCGTTTAAGTTTGTTAGCAATGAGTTGTTCGACCTGTCTCCTTAAGTCATCAGGATCATGAAGAGAGATGACTGAAGGTTCATAGTTCAAATACGGGGCAAATAGTCGAGAGCGTGTGTGTACTGATCGTCCTGAAGAAGACTGTCCCTCTGGTCTAATTGGATGGCTAAGTCTTTCCAAGTGTTTGCTCATATTTTGTATTTTGGATTCTGACCTTTCCAACTAAGGGCGATTAATTCTTTTCGGAGACATCAGAGTAGGAGGTGCGACTAGGCGTTCCTGAGGCGCGGGTTGTGAAGCCTTTTCTGGGTGAGAAAGTTGTGAATGGTTAACAGGGGTGTCAACGGGGTGAGCAGGTGTTGTTGATAGTACGACATCGATTGGGGTGGCGGTATGTCCATCCATAGCAGATGCAACCTTTGCGGTGGTTCTGGTCCTTCTTTTTAGAGGCATGATGGCTTGACACTTCATGGTTTTTTTTGAGATTGCTTTAGTCTGTCTTCATGGACGACACCAATCTGTTTAAGGTGGATTTCGGTTCTATAGATTCTGACTCTCTTAACTCGAACGATTACCTCGTAAGATGGATAAAAACCTACAAAAGACCATCAGAGGTGCTCCAGTAGGGAAGACTCTAGCACTTAAGTCATAAAGAGTGATTTTCGATAGAAATGAACAGACTGGGCAAGAGAGAGAGAGAGGGCTGAAAATGAGGGTCCTATGGTTTGTGTGTTAGGTGTATAATATCCAGTTAGTGTACCTGGTTTTTGGTATGTAGTTTGTTTAAATAGATTCATGTCTTAGGAGACGTGTATTCACGAAGCGTTACATCCTTAGTTTTCTTGTGAGAATGCTCAAAAATCTCAAAATTTCATAGTCAAATATTCTCAAAAGATTTGTAATTTTCATCTCTTAGGAAATTTGGCAATATAAGAAGATTTTTTCTCTTATCAAATAGTTTTCAAAAAATTTCTTCCTTATTAGGAGAGAACGTATATTACCTTTAGCCGATAAGGATAGGCAACTAGACTCTTATTGAAACGAAAAAGATCGTGTCGTCTTGAATGTACCAAACACCTTTGAAAGTCACAGACCGATCGAATCCCTAACTGTTGACACGTCTAAGTGTGAGGTGTCTACTGGATCATGAGCTCATAAGACTGAGTGTTTTCGAAATGAACTTTTGGATCATGTCTCATCACAGATAAACCTTGTGCACTAAATATAATATTAGTCAATAGCACAAAATAAATAAATAAATAAATAGTTTGAAGTTGGTTTTTCATGCTTTATTGGTGCAGCTTTTAATTTAACCATAGAATTAATGGCTATATGCTTATATGCTAACATGATGCAGATGAAGGAGGCCACTCGAGAACAGCTGCTTCTCTGGCTGGCGAAAGTCGTACTCATGAGTGGGTAGCACGGTTAAAGTTTGCAGAAATAATAATAGTGGGTCCAAGTGTTTGTGGCCGGGTCCTCATGGTGAATAAGAATACTACAATAACACCAATGATTTAAATCTTAATTTCAAATCCTCATGATCATAGAATATTATGTATAAATTAATAATTGATTTAATTTTAAAAATATTTATTATTTTATTTTTTTATATTCATATTTATGATGATAAGTTTTAATACAAAAGAGTTTCCTCTCTCTACTTATAGGGTAATATGATGCAGGTGAAGCAGGAAGCTACTCGAGAACAGCTCCTTCGATGGCCGGCAAAAGTCGAACTCATGAGCAAGTAGCACAGTCAAAGTTTGCACAAACAAAAGTCCAAGTTTGCAAATCCTATAGCCCTATTGTAACATCCAAAAAAGAAAAAATCCCATAGCCCTACTGCTTTTCGAGTTAGTCCAAGTACCTCTGTCCAGTCCTCGTGGTTAGAGAATGTTATATATAAATTAATAATTAATTTAATTTTAAAAGTATTTAATTTTCCTTATATAAACTCAGTTTAATATAATAGTTTAGATAAAATAATAAATATTAGAGTCTCGTCCTTTTACATTGTTTGCCTATTCTAATTCTGTGACATAATACGAAAACTTTGGTGTATGGCATTTTCATAGTTTATGGTCTCTCTGATCATTCAAATACTCTGATAAAGAGTCTTAAATAATCATGTCATTACGAATGATCATAAGCCAAATTCAAGTTTTTTCATTTTTATTTGAGACCAATGCTGTTATAAATTTTTCACGAATCTTTTAGCCTGAATCAAATTTTGAGGCCCGAATTGATGGGAGGAAGGACTTGGACCAAGGCCTTGATGGGCCTGATGGTTAAACTTAAAGTGTCACTGTAATTTTATTTATTTTTTTATTTTTTTAACACAGAGAATTAAATCTCAAATTATAGGGTGGGTTATGACTGGAAAACTATTATCTTAAAAATGTAAAACCTTAAGTATATATATATATATATATATATATATATATATATATATATATATATATATATATATATATATATATATATATGTTGTTTCTTGTCATTTGTCAATTAGAAAATTGAAGAAGTATTAATTATATATTTCACTTTATCAAAAAAAAAATTAATTATATATTTCAAGCTTAGTCAATAACAACTATTTTAATGGTGAACTAAGAATATTTAATGATTATCTTAATTCTTATGCAATCAGCCCAAAAGACACACACAAGAAAGTAGCAGTTATATATTACATTACAAGTTACAAACTGGCATTTCATGTTTACGTGGGATAATGTTTGATAAATATCCTTCCAAATATTCTAATAATTATCGTCCAACAT
Organism: Dillenia turbinata; assembly: GCA_037126225.1. Taxonomy (NCBI): domain Eukaryota; kingdom Viridiplantae; phylum Streptophyta; class Magnoliopsida; order Dilleniales; family Dilleniaceae; genus Dillenia; species Dillenia turbinata. Next base: position 10,751,527 of record JBAMMX010000005.1, read on the forward strand.
AGTGTTGGGATTAAAAGAATAACTTAAAAAAAAAAAGAAAAAGAAAAAAGAAAAAAAACTGATTTGATTTCTCAAGAGTGGTGGGTCGTGACGTTTTGATTTACAATTACTCTCTCTCTCTCTCTCAGACCATCATAATTGTGTATTACTTGGGGATGACTCCATAACAATTGTGTGTCATTTGTGCCGAGAACTTTAGATTATCGGACAAATACTTGTTTATCAATTGCATTACTGAGCCGCCCATCATCTATTTTTTTTCTGTAAGTAATGAAAAACTTAGTTAATACCTTTTATAATATCAATAGTTGATTCATAAATTAACCTCATTTAATTTTTATAATTCCAAATTTTTCGAAAATACTTCTAGACTACAAAATCTCTCACAATCTCATGATCCAAAAATTTATAGCAAGATAGGGTTTTCTCATCTTTTACGATATGCTGCCCCATGAAGGTATCTTAAATGAACATGCAAATTGACATTAAAAATTATAAATTTTAGCTCATTGGCTCTAAAAAAAATACGTGCTCAACGGTAGACTTAGAAGATGTGAGGGGAAAGCAACCAAATTCTATGGTTAATTTAGTCGAACCATCACCGCCCGCTCCTGGGGCCAACATGTATATTTTTGTACAAGAGTTTTTGAATAAAGGACATTGTACGCAGTAGTAACATTCACTCGTCCTCTCAATATCCATACTTATAAACAGGGTATGATCTTTTCCGGTTTCCCATGTAGGACAAATTCCCACCTCATTTTGAAATTACTTCAACGCATGTCTTACAATAATGGTCCCTTCCAAACTCGATTTCTTCGGTTCTGCACATGTGTATATGCAAATGCAATCAAGAAGTGTTGGTAGATGGTAGATATCTCATGTAGTTCATCTGATCTAATGGGATTGGTCTAAAGTGTTCTATTAAAAAAAAAAAAAAATAGGAGGAAAACAAAGGGCGGATCTTATAAAGTGACAGAGCATCACACTTTCTTTAAGGACTCTGTTGGAGATGGGTTTTGGCTTCACAAATTTAGACTTCTTGACTCAAATGATTGCTCCAAACGAAGAATGAAAGACCTGCAAAAATTCGCCGAAGGGTGTTCTAGCAGGGGAAGTTCCGACACTCAAGTTAGAGGAGTGGTTTTTGATTGGAACGAAACAAACTAAGCAAAAGAGAAACAGGGCTGAGAATGAGAGCTTTGTGATTTGTATGTCAAGTGTATGGTTTCAAAGAATATTCCGAGATTGTAATGTAAGATGCTTTTATATGTTCCTTGTTTATGAGTCGTGCCCACTCTGGGCGTTGCAACCCTAATTTTCTTGTGAATTTGTCCTGAAATCTCAGGACTCTTTAATCAAATATTCCCAAGGGATTTAGAACTCTTATCATTTGGAAAGTCCATTGCACCAGGGAAATTCGTTCATTATCGATTAGATTCTAGAGATTTTCTTCCTTATCTAAGAGATGTGTCACGTGATCGAATAGGAAACAAATACTGACACGAGACTTAATTAAATATTATCTTTAACTGATAAGGATTAAATGATCAATTCCTTAACAAGGCTGTCGGCCCTCTGCCAATAAGAGAGGGGTATAGGCTTGAGGCTACTGAATGCCTCTACGAACCGATCAGGTTGCCCCCTTTAGAAATTAACCCAAAGGTCAATTTACATTTGTTTTTTGGGGAGAAATCCCTTACAGCAGTTATGCCGAAATGCTTGCCTAGTTACGAACTTTCTAGTCTTTAGGCGCTACTCGATGGGCCTTTGGGTCATATCCCATCATTTGTTTCTAACTCATGGTGTTATTTTGTGAGAAAGTCTCTATGAGTAATAACTGTCCTTCAAAAATTGGAAAGGCACGAAGTCTTTAATGCGATGCGTGTCACTTCAAGTTATGCAAATCGTCTTCAATACACTTCATAAGGCACAAAGTTGAAATGGATTGTAGATGGATGCTTTTTTCTCTTAACCATTCCATCTTCCCAAGGATGTTAACGCCTTCGATGTTTAAACAAGTGTCTCCGAAATAATTGTCTTGCAAGAAGTTGGAGGGGTTTAAGCCCTTCATTCATTGCATGCAATCCTCATTCAACCGTTTCGTCTACCCAAAATTAGTGAAGATCTTTTCCTTTGCGATTATAAATTGGGGTCGCATGACTCTGTACTGCCTTAGAGAAAACTTGTATGCTTTCGTGTCTGCAAACTCTTCTTATTGAGAGTTAGCTTCTTTGAGAGCTCTTCCAATGGTGTGCCTTAGGTCATGTGAGGTCTCGTCATGCCGCTTGATGTTCGGACATCATGATGGGCTCTATCAAGGTTTCGGTTGGGGTTCTCAACTCTAGAGTGGATTTTCAGATACGCTCATACTTTGGGTTGAGTTCATTGTTTGGATCATGTTTTCTCAAATCAAGTAACTAGAGGAATTGGTAGGTTGTGAGGAGCTATGCATAGCAGAGGGTTTGAATCCTGATTCATCCTCATAGTCTCTTTATGGCCGTCTCATACCCTCCTCAACCTATCATTTTGCAATCATCTTGTCCAAGTATGATTGTGGACATTTTTGAAATTATTTCTTCCGTCTTCTCTTTTTGTTGTTTCTGTACTCTCTTGTTTTGTCAATTGATTGTGATTCGGTGGCTTCTTTGTCCAGGAACAATTCTATGGATGCTCTATGTATTTCTTTTCGATGTAACTCAGTTCAACACAAGGACTTATAAACCATGTCTGTTCATGTAATCTAATATGTACTCGTTATGGAAATAAAAGAAGGGTTTTATTTTACATACTTGTCGATTTATGTCTTTGTCCAAATTTCCACTTATAACATTTGTATGTATAGCTAAGTGATGCAATTGTCAGAGCAGTCATGTAATAAACTCGTTGAACAATGTTAGAGTTAATCACGAATATGAATGCCTTGGTAAGTCATATTTTTTCGTGAAGATGTCTTCTCCTTTGTTTATTTAACCAATAAGATAGGGTGTACTTATCCAGGAGATACATCCCTTTATTGCTAATGTGCTTTGACCGATAGGACATGTGATAGGAAATTTACCTAAGAGAGTAAGGCATATCCTTCACAGAGACATGTGCCTTTCATTTCGAGAGCTAGAAATAAAATGGTAGAATGGGTCATGTCTACCCATCTGGAAGTTACTTTCCTTATTGTCGACACGTTATATTCAATAGGAAACAACCGATAGGATGGGCCATGCCTACCCATCTAGAAGTCACATCCCATATTGATGGTATGCTACATTCGATTGGAAATATCTGATAGAATGGGGTGTGTTTACCTATCTAGGAGTAATTTCCCCTATTAATGACATTCTACGTTGGATAGAAACAACCGATAAGATGGGTCATGCTTACCCGTCTGAGAGTTACATCTCATATTGATAACACACTATATTCAATAGGAAACAACCGATAGAATAGGTCATGCCTACCTGTCAGGGAGTTACTTCCCCTACTGACGATACGCTACATTTTATAGGAAACAATCAATAGGATGGGCCGTGCCTACCCGTCTGCGAGTCAAATCCCATATTGATGACATGCAACGTTCGATAGCAAACAACCGATTAGATGGGTCGTGCCTACTCATCTGGAAGTTTTATCTCATATTGACAATACGCTATCACTCGATATGAAATAACCAATAAGAAATAATCAACAAAATAAACAGAAGGGAAAAGCATAGAAGCCTTACTCAATGGGAAACTCTTCTGACCAAGGAAGACGATGAGGTTTACTATAGTAAATACACAAGTTTTCTGAATTCTGAGTCCTTGGTACAACTGATTCCTCTAGATTATTGAGACGATAAATCCCCGAACAGATTACGGAGTGTATTTGATAAGGGTCTTCCCAGTTAGGCGTGAGATTGCCCCCAAGCAAGGGTTGAGCAGTGGCTTCCAATTTCCTTAGGACTAGTTTGCCTGGTTTGAATATTCTATTGCTTACCTTTTGGTTGCAATACTGAGTCATTTGTTACTGGTATGCAGCCATCCGAGCAAATGCAGACTCCCATAGCTCGGGGAGTAAGTCTAATCATTCTCGCAAGATAGGCTCATTCTGTGCCGCATAGTATTGATCCACCCGAGTAACGAATCCCTATTTCCATGGGTATGACAACTTCACACACATATGTCAGGCTGAATGGTGTTTAGTCAGTTGCCCTTCGAGGTGTAGAACGGTATAACACGAGGATACTATAGAGTTCTTCTGCCCATTACCCCTTAGCTTTATCCAGTGTTGTCTTTAGCCCCTATAGGATCCCTCTATTCGTTATCTCAGTGAATATGTTGGTTTGCGAATGGGTGACTGATGAGAACTAGTGACAATTCTCCAATTTGCTACTGAATTCTTAAAAGATTTTGTTGTTAAACTGCTTTCTATTATTGATGATGAGAATATGAGGTATGCCAAATCTAGTGATGAAGTGAGTCCACATGAACAATTAGGCTTTTGTTGCTGTTATCTAGGCTGGTGGCTTGGCCTCCATCTATTTGGTGAAGTAGTTGATAGCCATTATAAGGAATTTTTGCTATCCGGTAGCTAGTGGGAATAGTTCGAGGATGTCTATTCTCTACTATGCGAACAACCAAGGACTTGCTATGGGACTAAACTTGGTGGAAGGTAGCCGAGGTACCAATGAGAAACATTGGCACTCGTCACACCTTTTGACATAATTGTTGGAGTTAGTCTTCATAGTCGGCCAATAGTACCCTTGATGTAGGGTTTTGAGAACTAGATTTTTAGCCCGCAAATGATTGCCGGATATTCTTTTGTGGATCTCTTGAATGACATAGTCTCCTTCTTCAAGGATTAGGCACTTCAGGTAAGGATGAGTAAAGGATTTTCGGTATAGATTCCCGTCAATAATTACATAGTGAGTGGCCTTTCATTTCAGTTTCGTTGCCTTTAATGGCAAGTCCAACAGACAATCATGCTTCAAATAGGCTTTTATGGCATCTTTTCAACTAGGAGGTTGGTCCACTATAAGGATTCTTTTCGATTTTTCAATGCTAGAGTATGGTAGACTCTCGATATAGACTGTTTGGCTAAAGGTGACCGAGTCTAAATTGGCTAACTTAGAGAGTGTGTTATTCCACGTGTTTTCTGATTAAGGAATTTGTGGAATTTTGACTTTGTATAGCTTGTTCATCGTTTCACATAGTTTCCTTAAGTACTTGGCCATGATTGGGTCTTTAGTCTTGTAGACCTACTCAATCAGTTTGATAATTAGCTAGCTATCCATGAACACCCGAATGCTTTGAGCCCCCATTGTCGTTGCTATTTGAAGTCCTACTAGCAAAATTTTATACTCTATTTGATTGTTTGTGGCCATGAAGTCGAAACGAAGAGTGTATTTTGCCTTAAATTCATCTGGACCCATCAATATAAGCCCAACACCACTCCTTAAGGAGTTTGATGATCCATCAACATATAACATCCAGTTTGGTAGTGACCATTCTTCATGGCCATCGGTAGGCTCATGTTCAACTGGAACCGAAAGAATGCATTCGAGAATGAAATCTGTTAGGTTTGGCCTTTGATCATAGGTCTCAGCTAGTATTGAATGTCAAACTCACCCAACTCTATACTCCATTTAATGAGGCGATCAAAAGTATCCCTCTTTTGAAGTATCTATTTCAATGGCTGATCAATGAGCACTACGATAGTATGGGTCTGAAAGTATGGTCGAAGACGCCTAACTGAGACGACTAAAGTGTGGGCTATCTTTTTAATCAGTCAGTTGTTGATTTAAGACTCTTTGAGTATTCGACTGATGTAATAGACTAACTTCTGTGCAGTTGACTCCTGCCTCACAAGAACAAAGCAAAGGCCCAGTTAGAGATAGAGAGATAGAGGTATAGTTTCTTACTAGGAATAGGACGAGATAGCATCGGGTGTGACATGAGATATTCTTTGAGCTACTCAAAGGTCATTTAACACTCGGGCGTCCATGCAAACTTCTTGACCTCTTCAGGGCATTAAAGATGGGTTTGTATTTTTCTCCAACCTTTAACATGAATCGGCTTAGGATCAATATTCTACTAGTGAGGCACTGTACCTCCTTGACATGAACTGATTGGGTTATCAAAACCATAAGAAACTCGCATGATCTAATTTGAATTCTGGTTGATATGGTGACGACAGTTCAAGCTAAAAGATTTAGATAAAAGCTAAATAATTTAATTCAAAAAGTTTTACAGCAAGAAATTAGAGTCCAAGTGTCACGCCCCGATTCTCAATCCGGAACTATGAACAGTTGGCCATTACCCCCTATGCTGCCCATCACAGGACACACATACCAAGACAACGAAGGCTATGACAACCACCTGTTTGTTCTAAAAAACATCATTTCCCAAGTAAAGAATGTGAAATGCAAGACAGTGCCTCAATGCATAATTATACAATATCAGTGAGAGTTTCAATTATATTACATAACAAAATTTTAGTCATCCCAATAAATGTATACAATGGTCATTTTATAGACTTCAAAAATACATCATCATCAAATACGTTACTGCGGAAGAATGGTCGATGTCATACCTAAGTCAGACGTCTCCAAATATAAATCAAGTGTGTCAAACTCTCTTGACACGTCTTCTTGCCAAGTCTACACTGAAATCAAGGATAATGAGGGGTGAGTATTATGGAGAAATACTCAGTAAGTGAGAGAATTGACAATATGTTCTCAATATAAGTGTGAATATGGAGTGTTAAAGTACATTTCAAAACCAATATGATATCAAAACCGAGTATGTCGTGTCCAGAAACCAAGTGATCACATGTCACACATAATAGTATCAAAGTATGCATCTATTTACATTTCCAAAATCATTTAGAGCTTGCCAAGAAAATAACCCCGGTAAAGGTCTACCTCGACTAATGATAGACGCATTGGGGGTTTTTCATATGTAAATATATATAAAAAAAAATTTCTCTACCCTAACGTTGGCCACAGGCCTCACCTAGTGTTAGACAGTGGCTCACGCATGTCCTCCCCTTCTAGTTTAAATTGACTAGCCCGTGTCTATACTCATATAAATAATCAATCATGTATAGAATCTCATCCGGAGCTAGACAGTGGCGTCACACATGTCCTCCCTAATTTGGTTCATCCGGCAGCAACTATACATATGACGTTTGGGGATATCTCCTGCAGAAGCATATCCGCACACAATGGGTGCCTCAACAAACACCCCTCATAGTTACAAAAATCCATCAAGGACATCATCACATCATCATATCACAGGTAGGTATCCGGTCCACATATATCATCAAATCATATCAAATCTGCGTGCCAATATATTTCATCAAATCATTTCAAATCAATGTGCCAATGCAATGGTAGCATATAAATCATGTCAAGGTTGCAAAAAATGGCACGATATCATTTCATTACAAACCGTGGATGCATAATATTCAAATAAATCATTTGAGACACTCCAATGTATCACAAAAGAACATTTATAAAATATAGTCCAAATTATATGTTTTCACACATGCCATGAAACATGTCATTTGAAACTGTAAAACATGAGTTTTGTTCAATTAAAAACACAGTGTCAAAGTCCCACTCATAGTACTATGGACGACAGTCACTCCCAAATGTCTCTAGAGTGAATGTCTTGCTTTGTTCAGTTTTCGCCAACTCCTAAGAGACAAAATCAAATACCCACCATCATCAATGTCCATTCTTTCAAGAAAACCCAAAATCTTAACATTGAATACACAATCTTTCTCTCACTTAAGGTGACTTAAAACCCATCAATTTTTTTCATCAAATTTCAGCATAACTTCAAAGTCATGAAAGAGGAAAAATAAATCCAAACTAAAAGTTAAAATATTACCTAAATTTCAGTCTCCGATTGTCTCAAGTCGAATCACGATCAAACCCTAGATTTTCTCTCACTAGAAACCTCAACTCTCTTACTAACTTTAACTTGCTAGAGGTTGGGTCATGAGTTTTGAAACTTTTAGAGTGTGTGTTTAGAGGTGTTTTGATTGATCGTTGGAAGAAACAGGAAAAAAGAGAGAGAAAAGGTGTGAACCGAGAGAGAAAATGAAAAAGAAGAAAAATGGAGTTTGGCTTTCGTGGGTTCTAATGTCTCACCCATTCTCTTTACTTATAAACTCATTTCTTGAATTTACTTAGTTACCCTCTTTCACTTTCAATGAACCCAGGTGCTCAATATGTCCTCGTTACTAATTCGGAACTCAACCCAATGAGTTTAAATATTTAGAATTTTATTTGTTGAGAGAGAGAGATGGTCGGTGATGGATAAGAGAGGTTGAAAAATAAAATGCAACTTGTGAAGAATGGATTTTAATTTGCAATTATCAAATGAGAAGCTGATGGGTACCTGCAATTGCTCCCAGCCGAAGGAGCAAATAAGCATCCAAGAAAACTTATAGGTTGGTCTAGAGAGAGAAAACAAATTTCGTAGGAAGTGAACGGGAGCATTAGAGATTTGGAGAATATTTCAAAGCATAAGCACATGGTATAAATTTTATATAATATGATTGAGAAGATTAAGTAGTCTAGTGGATAATATATTTTTGGAAAAACTATTGGTCATGGGTTCAAATCTATATATCAACACTTGCCTACAAGAATTTGAGGAGTTTGGGAGTGACATCCCGACAACAACCGAAATAATGATGGATTAAATAACTGACAGACTAAATTTGTGTGTAAGCTATTGGGAAAATTCAAATATTCAAATGAAGAAGTTTTACAATATTGTTACCGATCGGCTATTTCAAAATTGACATCGAAGAACATTGCTAAGGTAAGACCAAGACCAATAAGGAAAATGAAATGAAATGAAATGAAATGAAATGAAATAATAATAATAATAATAATAATAATAAATTGAAGACAAAGCAATACCGAACGGGTTTGGAATTTACAAGTATGTGCATGACCGAACGAAGCTTGAACAGGAAATTTGGAGGATTGCATGACCGATCAGAAATTTGTAGGCATGACTAAAGGAAAATGACAATTATTCCTCAATGACCAAACAAGGCAAAGCGATCACACGGGTGTGTGAAAATGAGCCCAACAATATACCGATGGGCTTAGGCATTCGGTCACCGAATGACCGAAGAGAAAATGATAATGGGTCACCAATGAGTACTGTTAGACTTGTAATGAAAAAATGATTTACCAATGATCAATGAAAATGAATTACCGATCAGGAGTGTAAAATTTATTTAGTGTCCGGTAAACATTGGGTACCCAGTGAAGATGGGTGTTTGGTTAATTTGATACACAGTGACCGAATGGGGTATGTGATAATCAGAGAGGGCACCGAACAGTAAAAAAAAATGCATTGTACCAAACAGTCAGAAACATTACCAATCCGTGGCAAAATAATCAATCAGTTTAAATGAAATTCTAGTGTACCGAATGAAAATATTGAAAATTAGTAAAGTAAATATCATGAGCCGAATAGATATACCGACCGAAGGAATGGAGTAGAATACCGATAGGGGTTCTTAATTGATAGAATAAACGTCGGTTACCGATAAATAGAAACTACCGATCACCCGTCAAAAATCAAAAAGTGAAAAATTAATCTATCAAATGCACAGCTTTACTAGGGAAGCAGTTTTCCACCGACGCCTCAATTTCTTCCAAATACTGAATATAATGTAACTCTACCGAACGCTAACACTCTACTAAACGATCACTTAAAATTTAAAACATCTGTCAATTAAATATTTGATGAATTTTCTGAATGAATTTCGCTTTATGAAACATGAAGAACATTATATATAAATATGAGGAGAAATAAAATATGAGTACACCGAGATGTCGGTGTTATATATAAATGCTTGGATGCGGTTGGGGGTTTCAGCCCCGAAGAAGACACCTCATCGGCTTTGGGTAGCGTCAGCATACGATCTCTATTCGAGAACTCAACATAAAAGAACTTCTACATTCAGTTCTTGTCGATGGATTCTTTATAGCAAAACTTCCGGTTAGACTTAGATCGGGTCTGTAACTTATACTAGCCCCTGGTCGAGCCACTGTTTCCACATCTCATCAAAATGAAAATGGATGACAAGATGTCGAAATCAAAGGAAAGACGACAAAATCCTAATAGGGAAACCACCGCAACTACCAGGCGCCAGGCACTTGGGATCAAAAGGGTTGGAAATATGTTCCAATGGCATAGCATCTCCGTGAAAGGACTGGTGTAAGGGACTTTTAGTTCGTACTTGACCGATTGTAGGTACATCGGCACGTAACCTTCTGGCAATGTATTAACCCTATCAACCTCCGTTGTAGACACTAGGGCGTAATCATCTCCCAATAGCATCTCCATTTGCAACTCCTGAAGCTCCTTCAAAGACATAGTGCTCACGATGTCACTAATGCCCGGAAAAACCTAAGAAGTGGACATTTTCACCATTATTTTAGGAAGAGGCTTCTCTGATGGGTCTCAATGGGGGATCAGAAAAGCGATGAGAAAGAAAGCAGGGGTATGGTACCCTCTGATGAGTGTAAACCCTTATGAAGCGTACAGAAAATGATTCGCAAAAATCGAAGTGGCAAGAGTCACATTAAAAAGTTCCGCACCTTTTTCAACAATTATTACTCAAGACGTCTCTTTGTCAAGAAGGCCATGAGTCGGGAGCAAATGATAGGATATGGTTCAAAGCCCAACTAGAAGGGCCAACTCTTGGAAAGCCCATATGGGACAACTACCAATCGATGCCTGAATATTTTCTATTACTATCCACCAAAGGGCCTTAGTCGCCTAGATTTCCCACACAATAGGGTCTCAGTCATCCCGCCAACCGAAATAATCCTTCAGGCGAATGTAATCACCCCATCGGGTGTCCATCCGTTCGTCCATCGATCAAATAAGCCAAGAAGATCTTTCATCAGTCGAATGATCGAATGATAGCTTACGACTCAAGCAATTCTAAAGGAAGGTCAAAGTATTCTATTGATTCCTGTTTCCTATTGAGAGCAGTATCTTTAGGATCTTTCAATTAAGGAAACAATCCCCCAGAATGCGAAAGTTTCCCAAAGGGTGAGGATTACAATCAATCAGAAATATTGAATCCTCGAGATCTTCGGATTAACTCGATAAGGAAAGTAGGGTTGAATCATCTCGACGGTGCATGACTCTCACAGGTATAAGATATCTCAAAACCCTCCAAATCAGGTATGCTCTCTGGCTCTCACACATTGGAAACTCTAATCATAGGGAATCACTCCGTCAAGCTCTGAGTTTGTTTCTTCTTTCATTTGAAAACCACTCTTTCTGACTTGAGCATCGGAATTTTCCTACCGGAATACCCTCCAGCGGTTTTTGCGGGTATTATATTTCTTTAACAATAACCGTTCAAATTTATAAGAAATCGATATCTGTAAAATAATAATCTACCTCCAACAAATACAATGTTAAGAAAAACGGCATATGAATTCTAAACGATGTTGGCAAAAATTATTCCAAGTCGGCTTTTTAAATTGTTGTACATAATTATTAGATCCTGAAATCGAGACAAGCCTACAGTATCAGATATTGTTCTACTAATCCAAAGGAGTGATGAAAAAGAACCGCTAGTAATGCAGAGACGGCAAATTAATCAAACACACTGCGGACACAATAATGTGAATTAAATTCATATGTTTAAATTTGTTGATATGATCAATCGAAATTGACAAGATCAGAACAGAGAAACATCGATCAAATCGAACCAATAGATTACAGAAGAATGAAACATCATCACAACGGGAAGATCATAGCATCCAGTGGTTGTAAATTGAAGACAGCAAATCAAGATCGTCGAAATGAGAGAGAGAGAGCGCATACTACCTGAAAATGCTTTGTGGAGTCGCTCGCAGTCCTCTTCAAGCGAAGGAATTTGGCCAGGAGCTTTGAGAGTGGACATGCTGATTGTGGTTGTGGAGACGCGAAAACGAGAGTGAAGATATGGGACAAGGTCAGGTGTGTCGCATTATTATACACTTAAAAATATATATGGGAGGAGGACACGTTAATTCTGTTGCCTCCAATGTAGGATTTTATTTTATTTTTTCCCTGAAGATCGATACCCGTTACGGATAAGAGTGGCCAATTCCGGATCCGGTCGGGTGCTCTTTATCTGTGAAGGTAACATGGGTGGCAGGGTCGTGCATACGCCTACGCCTCGCGCGAAATAAAATCCTCGCGCTCGGGAATTATTTCACCAGAAATGGCTTATTTTGCAATTTTATCAAATTAAGGTTGGAAGGGAAAGAGAAAAGAAAATGAAAACCAAAATAGATACAAAAAGATACGTAAATATGACACTTTTTATAAATATATGAAACGAAAATATGAACAAATGCATAATATAAAATAATAAGAATTATTATATAAATATTAATTATTTTATTAAAATAATAAATAATCATATTTTATAACAAAACTCTAAAATGATTAAATATATAATTATTAATTATAAGACAAATAGCATAAAAATAAAAAATTATAATTAAATAAAAATAATTTATTAAATAGAAAAATATGTAAATATATAAAATATAAAAATTTTCATATAAATATTAATTAATTTAGTATATATGTGGGAATTACAATCGTTTTGGTACAATTAGTAGGATATGTTTTATGCTTTTAGCTTTTTTAACTATTAAAAAGAGTATTTGGGACGTAATTTTTTTGATATAATATTTGGGACCTCATTAATAGAATCCAAAAAAGTTTATCACCTATAGGCAATGTTTTTAAAATTGAACAGATAGATGACTCGGTCAACCTATCATTTTATTGGTTCATTGATCGGATCGATCGAACCGTTTTACGAATTAGATGACATTATTATGATGTCATGTATACTTTATATATTATATATTTTAAAATAAAATAAAATTCATATATGTCTATTAAAAAAATAAATTTATTCTATCAATAATACATGAATATAAAAACATACCATAAAATGAGTAATCGATCACATTCATTAAATTTTTATCTCAATTTGTTGTCTATTATAATAATTTCAGTGGAAAACTTTTAAATCCAGATAATAATATCAAAATATTATCATAATTTTTTAAAATAAATAAGTAAAAATATGATTATGGGTTTTAACTTAACAATCTAAAACTGATATAACAATATAAATTCATAGTCTAAATTTTAAAATTCAGAATAACATATGGTATGACAGTGAAGGTTATTTATTAATATTTAATTTTTTAATCATAATTTTTATTAATTTTATTATTAAAAAACCAAAAAACAAAGAGGGAAACGAGATTGTGCATCTCACTTCCCAAAAAGTGAGATGCGCAATCTCGCTTTCCACAAAACGTGATTGTCGATCTTGTTTTCAACTTATTATTTTTTTTTACACAAAAGTTTGATTAAAAAAAGAAAAAGAAAAGTTAAAATTATCAATCTCAACTTCTCTAATTTGGGAATTAAAAAAAAAAAAAAAACCCTTACTTGGTGAATTCTTTTCGGGCAGTACCCTATTTTGAGAAAAAACCCCTCTCTTCGCACTGAATAATGATAATCTTGGATAAGTTCGAAAAAGAGTCCAAAAGCAAGGACGCAAAATTTTCAAATAGGATGCCTGCATTCTGTAGTGTTGGCTTAGTATAAGTGACCTGTGGGTTGCTTAAACGCCGTCAGTAATAAAAAATATTTTTAATTTTTATTTTATTTTAAATAAAAATTACAAAACACGTTGATTTTGAATGTTCTATAATATATTCTCTAGTTAAAAAATTCAAAAAATATGCCAAAAAAAAAAAACTATTACTTTCTATTAAGAAAAAAGTTTGATAAAATTGATATTGAATTCAAAATAAATCTATTTTCTAAGTTATTATTTACCTTGCGATATTAATATTTTTTTTCATTAAATTGGTTCAAACTGTATCAAATAAAATGGGATGTATCAAATTTCTCCATTACCACCAAAAACAAATCTGTTTATTGAATGATGATGTATGTGACTTTGAAACTTTTGCCGTCGCTTAACCTTCCAATTTAATCCATTACCCTCAGCAATGGCTGCCTTTTCTTGTAAACCCAAGTGAAACGTTACACTTTCACATCTTCTCAATCTGTACCATAAAAGAAAAGACCAAAAGTCATACTCTCTCATCTATTTCCTAATGCATAGATCCCAGAATTGGACTTTGCAGTCAAGTACAGATTAAGTGTTAAACAATGTTTTTAAAACCGAACATATGGATGATTTGTGGATGATTTCGCCAATCTATTGATTTATTAGTGATGGAGGTGGGTTTTGCCTCCTCAGATACCAGCTCCTTGTTAACTCGAACGGTTGCCGTCAATAATGAATGGACCTACAAAAACCGTCGGAGGGTGCTTCAGCGGGGAGACTCCGATGCTCAAGTCAGTAAAAAGCGGTTTTCGTTTGAAAAAAACAAACTGAGAGTAGAGAGAGAGTGGTTCCCCTGTGTTTAGTGTGCCCCCTTTGTTAGGTTTAGAGAGTGTACCTGGTGTCGAGAGTTTTGAGACCTCTTATACCTGTGAGAATCGTGCGCCGTTGAAGGACTTTTACCTTACTTTTCTTATCGAACTGATTCGAGAATCTCGGAGGTCCATATTACGAATTAATTACGATCCTCATAAACCGGAAAACCTTCCTTATCTGAGAAATCCGCAATTTGCCACTGTGAAATAGAAAACCGAAGTAAAGGAGATCTCGACCTTCCTTTAGAATCGCTTGGGGCGTTGCGTACCAACTTGTTACTCGACTGATAAAGGACCTTTGGGACTGGTCCGATCGGGAGACTGGCCTTACTCGATAAGTCATGATTGGTTATCAGGGCAACTGAGACCCTATCGTTCGGTAGGGTCGGCGAATAAGGCCCTTCAGTAGACCGATTGGGCGACTACGGCCTTTCAGTAGATTGTTATTGCGGTCGGTAGATATTAATCGACAGGCCTCTTTTTCGTTGACCCCTTCGGAATTGACTCTTTTGGACTGAGTCTTAGAATACGTCCCATCATTTGCCCCCGACTCATGGTCTTCTCGGAAGAAGAAGTGCCACGAGTGATAATCCTCAAAAAGGGATATCCCTTTTTACTTTGACATTTGCCGCTTCGGTTTCCTCGAATCGTCTTATATACGCCTTGTAGGGGTCTTCATTTCTTGGAAATACCTCTTTTCCTTTTCTCTTCGAGAAGCTCTTTCTTTCAACAAAAAAATGCCGACAAACGTCTCTTCATCACATAGCATAGACAACATTCGAAACATCATGACCGAAGAGGACTTGATAGAAGTCTAGAAGGAAATGTCACTCAGAAGTGACTTTGAGTTTGTGTTGCCTAGCAAGGAGGATAGAGCGAGTTTTGACCCCGAGGGTTGTGTCTCGATGTACAAACAGTGCGTGAAGTACGGTTTGAAGATTCCATATACGGACCCACTGGTGGAGATCTTAAGGTATTGGAATATTCACCCCTCGTTGCTTATCCCAAGCGCTTGGAGGTTTGTGATTGCTCTAATTTCCTTGTTAGGGTTTTTTCGTATTCGTTTCGATTTGGAGATCTTGGGGGCTCTGTTTTCCTTGGTATGATGTAGCTCCAAAGGGTCTACTCACGGTTGGTACAAGCTCCAAACTCGTCGAGAGTCTCGCTGAAAGTTTTTCTATAGTAAGTCTCAGGACAACCACTGGATGCAGAGGTTCTTCTTCATCAGGTTCTTGAACAGGGATCTTCTTCCTACATTCCCAGACGCTAACCAAGCGCTTTTCTTGAATGAGAAAATTCCATCCCCCCTTTGACACTCCCGTTTTTTGCGTGCAGTGGCCTGTTATTATGAGGCCAGTTGCAGGAGCCTGTGGGTGGACAGCTTGGTGAGGGACGATATGTTGGTATTATCGGGTCTCCTCATGGATGAGTCAATCCAAATCACCAAGCCGCTCCTACTGGAACAACGGGAAAATACTTGGTCGACTCTGTGCTAAACGTTGATGCCCGTCTTCTTGATGAAGTTTCCACTGGACGGGAAATGCCGTCCCATGCGAAGAGGAAAGCGGTTGATGCTTTTCCTGAGTCTCGATGAAAAAGGTCTAAAACTAGGTCGTCTAGTCTACCCGTTGGGGAGGAAGAGCAAACCGAATTCGGGGGGCGTGTGCTGTCTCAGGAACATTCTGAAACCGGAGGGGACCATTTAGTTGACGAAGCTTCTGGTGAAGCTTTTGGTGTGTCGACTGGGGTTGGAAAAGGAAGAGGTTCTGGCATGGGATTCTTTGAGAGGACTAAGAACATTCCGGTTCAAGGGCAAAAGTCGGAAGAGTCCCCTGTGACGCAACCTTCCGCTTTCGCTCCAGACGAAGCTTTGAGACAGTCCCAGTGCCCTCTGGTCGATGTACCAGATGATTACTATGTTCCTCCTCCTATCTTGGTTAGAGAAGGACGAAATTCTGAAGTGGGATCAGTGGCGGTCTTCATGGGAGACCACAATTTTAATCTTATTGATCCGTTGGAGGGGTCACATTTGGCTGAACGTTTCCAGCTTCCTCCGAAGTCCACTCTTCGGAAGATGCCTCTCGAGCATATCGACGGGGCTATCCGATCTCTATGCCTTATGGTGAGTACTTTCTTTACGTGAGTTGAAGATTCATCTTTACTATCTCGTAACTCTGAGTGTAATGTCTTTTTTCCAGACTTCGGCCTTGACCAAGCTTCAAAGAAGGTTGAGAGCTAAGCGAGATGTGCAATTGTCCCATATGAGCGGTCAAGTGTTGGCGCTGAAAGATATTTTAAAGAATCAAGGGAGGGCCATTAAAGAGGCTAAAGACAGGCAGATCAGGCATCTTCAGGAAGACCTTGTTTCCATTCAAGCTTGTTGTAAGGAATTGGAAATAGAGGCATGTGCTTGTAATGCGCGATTAAAGCTGCTGAAACGTTAGCCCGTTTACGGGAAGAATCCCTTCGAAAGGCTGAACAGGAGGTAGCTGATCTCAAGGCTTCTGCTGCTAGGGATGCTGTCGTCCTACAACTTTCTCAACGTAAGTTGTATGAGCACCTAAAATGTGTCGAGGAGATTCTTCGAGAGATTGGTTAGTACGAAGCTTTGCCTCCACTTGAGGGATTGGTAGACTCGGACTCTGCTCCTGCTGCTTCTTGTGCCCCTTCTACCCTTTTATAATTTTGTGAAATGAGGATCTTGTACCCTTCTCATTCATTGAAATGTAATAGCCATTAAAGAATTTCCAATATTTTGCTAACCGAGCGGGGTTGAGAAAGTTTCCTTTGATGATGTGTTCGCTATAGAGCGTTATTGAAAGCCCTTGGAATCCAAGTTACTTTGATCTGTCCTTAGAAGATTGATTCAGAGATGCTTCCTTGATAGATTTTGGGTACTAAGACCCTTCGATCGATTAAAGACTTTAGGAATTAGGGCCGTGTCCGCCCGTTCGGAGAGTTCCATCCCATATTAACGACACATTCGTTTGGAAGATCTGTGCGGCTGACGCCCTTCGGTCGATTAAAGACTTTAGGAATTAGGGTTGTGTCCACCCGTTCGGGGAGTTCCATCCCATATTAGCGACACATTCGTTCGGGAGATCCGGGCGGCTGAGGCCCTTCGGTCGATTAAAGACTTTAGGAATTAGGGCCGTATCTGCCTGTTCGGGGAGTTCCATCCCATATTAGCGACACATTCGTTTGGAAGATCCGGGCAACTGAGACCCTTCGGTCGATTAAAGACTTTAGAAATTAGGGTCGTGTCCTCCCGTTCGGGGAATTCCATCCTATATTAGCGACACATTCGTTTGGAAGATCCGGGTGGCTGAGATCCTTTGGTCGATTAAAGACTTTAGGAATTAGGGCCGTGTCCGCCCGTTCGGAGAGTTCCATCCCATATTAGCGACACATTCGTTTGGAAGACCTGGGCAGCTGAGACCCTTCGGTCAATTAAAAACTTTAGGAATTAGGGTCGTGTCCGCCCGTTCGGGGAGTTTCATCCCATATTAGCGACACATTCGTTTGGAAAATCCGGGCGGCTGAGCCCTTTCAGTCGATTAAAGACTTTAGAAATTAGGGTCGTGTTTGCCAGTTTGGGGAATTCCATCCCATATTAGCGACACATTTGTTCGGGAGATCCAGGTGATTGAGCCCCTTCGGTCGATTAAACACTTTAGGAATTAGGGCCGTGTCCACCCGTTCGGGGAGTTCCATCCCTCTGAAGATAATTTGAAGTTCCAGATCGTGCACAGTCAATGAGTAGCGACAAATATTGAAATTCTCATTAAAGGAAGAGTGCCGAAAAATCCGGGTCATATGCTAGACAGATGTTAACAGGAATATAAGGTTCGTGCCAGCCACCTCCATGGTGGACTTGGAGGATCACCTCTTCTGGTTTCTCGCGTGGTGGTCTGGGGTCTGCCTATGATGTGGCTCATTCTCCCTTGGGGCATCACGTCTGTTCGGAGGAGACGGGTTTCTTCCTTCTAAACTAATGAACTTTTGTAGCTTTCCGCTGCGGACCAAGAATTCTAGCTCATCCTTGAGTCTTTTGCACTCGTCGGTCATGTGGCCATAGTCCCTACAGAAATGACAATATTTAGATTTGTCTTTTTAAGGATCTTCTTCCGTTGGGCAGGGGGCCATCTGACATAAGGCTTGTTCGTTATTTGATACAAAACCCGGCTTGGAGTTCGCTCAGTGGGGTGTAGATGCTAAACCTTTGCGAAAGTAAAGTTCCTAGTCTGCCTCTTTTTGGAGAATGTGGGCATGGCGACCGTGTCATGCCTCAAACTAGGGTCGTGAGCAGCCGCCCATTATTCTAGATGCTGATTACATTTTTACAGAAAATCAGGCAGAACCTCCCCATAATTCGGAGATCTCCCATGTACAAATAAACCTGTATAATGGACATCCATCCTGTCAAATAAATAAATGGCCATCCCGAACTCACAACAATCATCACATTCAAATCCTGTTAACCAAATCCACATCAGACAACTAGAACAATGCAAAGCTAATATAAGTACTAGCAGTCCTAGCCACAAACCTCTACTGTCATGCCCAACTAGAACATGAACAGCCGCCACACCGAGCGGGCCTAAATTTTATACAAATTTTACAACAAATTCCCAAGTTACATTTTAAATGCTTACAAATGCCTCAATGCAAGTGAAATGTGAGAGTTTTGCAAATAATGTCCATAAGTTAGACAGTTATCCCATAATATGTACACGACCAACTATGGACCTTAATATCAAGACCTCGCAGGGTCAAAATAAAGTGCGGAATTCAGATTTCAAATTAAATCTTAGACCTCACCGTCATTAATACCAGATCTACCAAAACCTCTAAAGTTTGAAATGTCGCTCTAGCACAATAATCCTGTTTGAGGGAGGAAAGAAGAAGGGTGAGTATTAAGAAAGATACCCAGTGAGTGAGGGGATTAATATCAAGCACAAATAATGTAGGAGAACCATTGGAGTGTCAAACAACATTATTCGTAAACAATCATACATGATTTGCAGTAAAATATGGTATGTTCCGTAAATGAACTCATTTAATCAATCACACGATATCATACATATATGCATCCATTTAAAAATCAAGTATATCATAGAGCAAGCCGAAAATGATCCTGGCAAGGGTCAACCATGACCAAGGACAGGCGCAATGTTCAAAAGTTGCTTTCTACCTTGACGTTGGCCATGAGTTCGCTGGGGCTAGCTCATCATAGTGTATAGGACCCCGCCCGGTGCTAGACGGCGGCGTAACACACGTCCACCCCCACGTGGGTTCAACCGGCCGTGCCTATTGCCATATAAAACGCATCATCATGTATAGAACCCCGCCCGGTGCTAGACAGTGACGTAACACACATCTTCCCCCTACGTGGGTTCAACCGGCCACGCCTATAGCCATATAAACTAACGTTTGCAGATACCTCCTGCAGAAGCGGATTCGGGCAACCCGTGCCTCTACAAACGCCCTTCGTAGCTATGGAATCAATCAAGTCATATCATCTCATCATATCATCACATAACTAGTGGGCATCTAACCCACATAGTTCATCAAATTATTTTAAATCCGCGTGCCAATACATTTCATCAAATCATTTCAAATCAGCATACCAATGCAACGGTAGAAAAGGAAACTAATCAAATTTTCAAGTAATGGCACAATGTTGTTTCATTTCAAACATGGATGCATAGTCATGGAAAACATAAGTTTACGACACTCCAATAATCACAAAACAGATTTGAGATTTAATATTACACGTAAAATCAATGCATATCAAAAGCATATTTTATTGAAAACTCGGTAGAAAACAAATTTTACTATTTTATGCAAGAGATTAGGGTCCCACTCACCTATACGGGAGGGTATGTCACTCCCCAAAATGTACCACACTGTATAAGCAACGTGCTCCCCTTGTTCGATCACTAAGTGTCACTACAATGACAAAACACAATATGTATATATATGATTTGTGCCACACATTTCAAAAGCCACTATGTTAAATTTATATTTTTAAATAAATCCTATGTCTAGGATCAAAACTTGGGGTCTCATAGCTAGGCTTCAAATGTGCACATGTGTTGTCCTATTTTCATCACCAAATGTAAATTTCAATTCCTCATTTCCGAAGGCACACAATTTAACCCAAAAACTCTAAGGTTTCACATACCATCCTAACAAGCAATGCCACTTTAAATCACCCAAAACCATCATTTTAACAACCCACCTCTTGAATTCCCCAAAACAGTCCACAATTTTTTTAGAACTTTATATGGTCAAGTCTCACTTCCTTTATGCATAAAACAGTCCACATTTGCATTGTACTTTTTTTAACATTCAACCTTTAAAATTCAGCATGCAACACACCAAATTAAATTCACCACTCCTTTATAATATTCCACATTCAACAATCCTTGCACATATACATACTCATATGCATTTCTTACATTTTAGGTTACTCACCACTAATACACATCTTATCATATTAGCCTAACATATATATATTATCCATACATGCACACACACATATCCTTCACACCTTTGGCATAAATTTCACATACATACAATCCCAATTTACTACCAAAAATCTGTACAACTTCCTTTCTTCTTTTCCATTTAAATCAATAGACATACATATTTATACATCATTCTTATATTAACTTTCTGCACGTCTTTCATCTTCATCTCAACCAACAAACATACATACATAGCATCACTTTTGCACTAAAATTCAGCACCTTTCATTTATAAATAATCAACACAATCAAAGTCAAGTCAAATTCAATCCTAAAGACCTCTCAAAGTCGGAAGCAAGCCTAAAATAAATAAATCTTCTATAAGAGAGAAAATTTTTGAAAAATCATAAACTTTTAAATTCTCATCCAAACGTTTCAAACCATATGTCATTTTCAAAGTATGGAAGTCTATTCTCTTAATACTGAGATCGTATTTAGATTGCCTATATGCAGAACAATTTATAATAAAAAATGTTGCATCGATCCTTAAACTCAAATCCCAAATTCCGACTATTTTCATGCATATGTCAAATTAACTCTAAGAGAAACTATTTAAATCAATTCAACTCGATCTCATTATCCTTTAACATGCTTCTTTCGTATCAGACAATCCAATTTCTATAACATTCTATACTTAACCTTCATAATCACATATAAACATTTCAGAAATTGTATTCTATTTGCATTCCACTTACATTCTAAACATATACAGAACCTTTCACCTTAGATTCATCCCTAGATTCATTCAATTTAACAAAAAGAGCAGAAATCTCCTCACCTATTCGCAACTCACAACCCTACGTCCGTGCACCTAGGGGTGTAATCGAGCCGAGTCGAGTCGATACTCGACTATACTCGAACTCGACTCGATTAAAAATTATCCGGTTCGATACTCGACTCGAACTCGACTAGAAAGAAATTTTACAATTCTCAAACTCGACTCGATTAGGCTCGATTAAACTTGATTAGACTTGATTAAACTCGATTAGTCATAATCTTATAAAATATAATATAATATAATATATAAAACTTGATTATACTCAATTAGGCTCGATTATGCTCGCGAACATTTCGAGTCGAGTATTTTAATACTCGAACTCGACTCGATACTTAAATTAATATACTCGAACTCGGCTAAAGCTAGATTAAATTAATATACTTAAATTAAATCGAGCCGAGTTCGAGTATGTCTCCAGTCGAGTTCGAGCTACTCATGAGTAGCTTGACTCACTTACACCCCTAGAGCACCTACAACTCAGTCCGGAATCCTGCAATGCTTCCAAATTGAAATAAACGTCAACAATTAAACCTAGCTTCAAAGAACATTTAAAACTCTAATGTAATTGATCAGAGTTGTCATCCTCACCTACGTAGGGGATGACTGTAGATCCGACCAAGGGTTTCTAAAGGCCTCCTACTCCTACCAGTTTGGGGTTTCTGCAAGGATTGGAGAAGAACCCTCAGCTCTTATCTGCAGAGAATGGAATCACAGTCCCGCGACCTAGGGTTTTCAAACATAGGCTGTCGCAGCAAGGATCACAGGAGGATCTCTCTCTCGAGAGAGAGTAGAGCACGCGCAAGCAAAGGAGAATCTGTTCTGTTTGCATGTGAAAAGGAAGGGGAAGATCGCGTAATCGAAGGAGAGAGAGACAGAGTAAATAGAGAGACAGAAAGATCGTGGGAGAAAGAGAGAGCGAGAGAGACTGAAAGAGAGAAACAGAGAGAGGGAGAGTAAGAGAACAGAGAGGGGGCTAGAGAGAGAGACGGTGGTGGTTGTGGCAGTTGTGTGTGGCGGAGGGAGAGGATAAGGGTGATGGAGAGCGTGATCGAGGGAGAGATCGAGGGAGTGAGTCAGTGAGAGATAGAGAGAGAAAGGGAGCAGAGAGAGAACCGAGAGGGAGGTAGAGAGAGAGTGGTGGCAACGGTGGTTGGTGGCGGAGGAGGGAGAGACGCGGCGGAGAGTGAGATCGAGAGAGGAAGAGAGAGCGGCTGCGGGAGAGGGCCACAGGAGAGGAAGAGATGGAGAGAGAAAGAGGGAGAGGGGAAAAGGGGATTAGGGTTTTCTAACCCTAATCCAATTATTTGGGTTTTTATATATATATATATATATATAACTATATATTTTTATAAAATAAATTTATAAATAAATAAATGAGTAAATAAATTAATTAATAAATGAATAAATATTCATATATATATATATATTTATACTCACTTTATTTTTTTCAATGTTCTAAATTTTTAACAAAATAAGATAAACTTCAAATCGGAAATACGGATACTTTAAATATACCAAAAATTTCAATTTAAAGACCCCAAAATCGAAAATCAATATAAATAAAGATTTCTCTATATATATATAAATTGAGGAATATTTTATATAATTGATAAATAGGACACTAGTATGGACACCGCAGTGTCGGTGTTACAGACCGGCTGCGTTCTTTTCTGCTATGACGGCCCTTTTGTCGATCAAAGACCTCTGCTTTCTCTGCAGTAATATATTTCTCCGCTCGAGAGTAGAATTCTTGGATGGATGCTGGAGGCTTCTTTGTAATGGAGACCCTCATATCAGAGGAGCGTAGGCCTGTTAAGAGCGCGACCAAGGCGATATTATGGTCCAGATCAGGGACCTTCAACATTTCTGACTTGAATCTCTCTATGAAGTTACTAGAGATTCTTCTTTCCATTGGTGTAATGATAAAAGGGATGTCTATTTCCGTTTAACCCCTCGGCTGATTACAAAGTGGGCCTCAGATTGTTGTCGGAGTTGCGCGAAACTCTTGATACTGAGCAGAGGAAGAGAATTAAACAAGATCAGGGCATTACCCTTAAGAGTGGTAGGAAAATACTTGCACATCGCGACGTCCAAGAGATCTCTAGAGACCATCACCGTTATGAAATGAGCGGAATGGTCGCGGGGGTCGTTTGTTCCGTCATACCGTTCCATGGGAGGTAGGAGAATATATCTTGGAGTTGGTTTCGACAAGATCTTTGCGTCGAATGGCGATTCGCCCAGGGAGCATTGGGTATCTTCCTTGTCCTTTACTCCTGCTCGTTCTAGCTCAGCAACCACGAGCTGTTCAATCTGCCTTTTTAGGCCTTGGGAGTCGTATTGGGAGGCCACCGATGGTTCCGGGAGTTCTTGTCCAGGGGTTGTTTGTATTCAGATTCCGCTGCAGATGAGTGGTTGTCCGACCCAAGGGCTCGACTGAGTCCTTCCAGCTGCTTACTCATCGTTTAGATTCCAGACACCAATCTTTCCATTCGAGGCTGGTCTGCCAGTTCTGGTTCTGGGGCCATGACTTATTCTTGGTTTGCATATCGCGGAATTAACTCCGGATGTGAAGGTCGGGACACTGGATTGGGAATTAGAGGATTCATTGCTAAAGGAACGGTAGGTTCGGTGGGCGTAGGGGTGTGCCCTTCTGGAGCGGGGGCGGCTCTAGAGGATGCTCTAGTCCTTGGAGGCATGATTATCAGAACTTCTCTAGTCTGTTTCCCACGGACGGCACCAATCTGATGGAGGTGGGTTTTGACTCCTCAGATACAATCTCCTTATTGACTCGAACGGTTGCCATCAATAATGAATGGACCTGCAAAAATCGTCGGAGGGTGCTTCGGCGGGGAGACTCCTACGCTCAAGTCAGTAAAGAGCAGTTTTCATTTGAAAGAAACAGACTAAGAGTAGAGGGAGAGTGGATCCCCTGTGTTTAGTGTGCCCCCTCTGTTAGGCTTAGATGGCGTACCTGGTGTCCAGCGTTTTGACACCTCTTATACCTGTGAGAGTCGTGCGCCGTTGAAGGACTTTTACCCTACTTTCCTTATCGAACTGATTCGGGAATCTCGAAAGTCCATATTATGAATTGATTATGATCCTTATATACCGGGAAACCTTCCTTATCTGAGAGATCTGCAATTTGCCACTGTGAAATAGGAAACCGGAGTAAAGAAGATTTCAGCCTTTCTTTAGAATTGCTTGGGGCGTTGCTATCGATCTGTTACTCGACTGATAAGGGGCCTTTGGGACTGGTCTGATCGGGAGACTGGCCTTACTCGATGAGTCATGATTAGTTATTAGGGCGACTGAGGCCCTATTGTTCGGTAGGGCCGGACGACTAAGACCCTTTGGTAGACCAATCGGGACGACTACGACCCTTTGGTAGATTGTTGTTGCGGTCGCTAGATATTAATCGACAGTCCCTTTTTTCGTGGACCCCTTGGGAATTGACTCTTTTGGACTAAGTTTTGAAATACGTCCCATCAATTAGTTTATTAATCGGACTGATCAAACCATTTTACAAATCGAATGACAATATTAAGATGTCATATATAATTTATATATTATATATTTTAAAATAAAATAAAATTCATATATCTCTATAAAAAATGAATTTGTTCTAAAAAAATATATGAATATAAAAACATACTATAAAATGAATAACCGGTCATATTTATTAAATTTTTACCTCAACTTGTTGTCTATTATAATAATTTCAATTAAAAATTTTTTAAATCTAAATAATAGTATAAAAAATGTCATCCTAATTCTTCAAAGTAAATAAATAAAAATAATGATTATGAGTTTCAATTTAACAATCTAAAACTGATATAATTATATAAATTCATATTTTGAATTTCAAAATTCAGAATTATCATAAATTATGATTTAATTTAATTCACTCAAATTATATGGAAAATGTTATCTCGCTATTTATAGTTTTTAATTTTTAATTTTTATTTTAAAATAAAAATTGAGACATTTTTGCGGGTACGAATAAAATATTTAGAGTATGGAGAAATTTTAAAATAAAAAATGAGATGTTATTATCATGAAATTATAAATAAATATAAATTATAATACAATTAGATAACAATAACACATGGTATGGTGATGAAATTTATATATGTTATCATCATATTTTCAGATTCGAATCTAGATAGTTATAATATTTTAATACACTTTTTATACTAAAAAAATCTATTGGACCGGACTGATTTAATCCGGTTCGTCCGATTCAAACATGAGTTGGACCGGTCTTGATTGATTTTTAAAAAATCTAATTTTGTAATGAATATCCGACTGCCTGCCTGTCCAGTTTCATTTAATTTCAAAATATTGGTGTTAACCCATAAGCTAAAGTATAATTTGGAAGTGCAGGGTGCCACTATTCATTTAATTTCATATTATCTTTGTTTGTATGGTAATATGCGCACAACCCCAGTAGAGCATCAAACATTTATCAGCTACTTCATATCTTTTGTTGGCCATTTATATATTTACTTTTCCTATATGTAATATTCACTAAAACCTACGTGATAACTAAAATTTAATGACGAATTTTTTGTGTCCAAAGTTATTATTAGTTATCAGAATTTTGATGGTAGAGGGCATCATTTTAGTGAGTCCTGATGCTTAGGAAACTTGTTTTAATTTTTTTTCCTTCTATCTTATTTAACCATCCTGATACTAATCGCACACAATTAAGACTTCTTTTTATTATTATTATTTTTTAATAATCGATTATATAATATGGGCACAACTCTTGTAGATTAATATAATCGCAACAAACATTTATCAGCTACTTCACATCTTTTGTTGGCTATGTATAATTTACTATTCTTACATTACATAAATGACTGAACTTAGATTTTATTTACAGGACTTCCTTAAGTATTGATATTTATAAATTTACTATCGTTGAATTATTGATTATTATTTTTTTAAATGAAAATATTAATAATTGAAAATCATTCCTTCAATGAGACACGGAACCGCACACCGCCTTTTTTCTGGACCACCTGGATTTTCACAACCATTCTTTCTAGCCAAATCCTTCTCACCAAAAAAAAAATAATAATAATAAATAAATAAATAAATATTAAACAAATTATCATTTAATGACCTTTCTTTTTTTTTTAAATGAAAATATTAGTAATTGAAATCCTTTAACGAGACAAAGCGCAGCACAGAGCCGTTTATATGGACCACCTTGATTTTTACATCCATTCTAGTCAAATCCTTCTCACAAACAAAAGGCAATTAAATGAATTAAAATATTCGAATCCAAAGTTCCAAATAACATTAACGAAAGGAGGAGAGTGCAGAAGTCAAGCCCCGTCCTGTAGAAATATTTGAATCAGCTATCCTCGACAATCTCTTTTGTTAGAGATAGGTTATCGCTCCACAGATACTATCTCCTTCTTAGTCCGAGCAGTAGTCGTCAATGGTAAATACACTTGCAAAAACCGTCTGAAGGTGCTCCGACAGGGAGATTCCGACGTTCAAGTCAATAAAGAGTGGTTTTCGATTGTAAGAAACAGACTAAGAGTTGAGAGAAAGATGTTTCCTATCAGTGTGCCCAGAGTGTTAGACCTAGAGAGCGTACCTGATTTTGAGTTACTTATACCTCTGAGAGACGTGCGTCACCAGAGGATTCCAACCCTACCTTCCATATAGAACCAATCCGAGAATCCTGGAGGTTAATATTACGAATTAATTACGACCCTAATTTATCGGGTGAGCTTCCATTTTCGGGAGGGATACATTTCTTATTTGAAAGATTTTGGAATTGTTGTTATGAAGTATGAGACCAAAGATAAGGAAATTCTAACCTTCCTTTGGAACCACTAGGGGAGTTACGTAATTGGTCGGTCGCTCGATCAGTTTGTGGCTTCGTGGCTTTTTCGCTTGAAGAGTTGATGTCTGCATGCCCAATTGGGGTGATTACCCTCGCTCGGTGAGGATCGCTCGGTTGGCCGGGCGACTGGGACCCTATCGTTCGATAGATCCAGGCGACTAAAACCCATCTGTAAATTGATCTAGACGACTGAGACCTTTCGATAGATTATTATTCAATTCGTCAGATGCTGTTTGTAAGAGTCCTTCATGGGCCTTTTGAGAATTCTTTTTTTTTTGGTTTGGGCTTTTTGGGTCATGTCCCATCGTTTGCCCTCGACTTATGGCTTTCTTGGAAAAGAAATGTCATAAGTGAAAATCTATGAAGCGTATTTTGTACGTCAGGAGCGTATAGGGACGGTTCAATCCATTTGGATTCATTCTTTTTTGCTTGCTGCGAACGTGGGCATATCTTATTGGATATGACTCTCTTTATGGGGAATTGAAGACACTTTACTTTGTCATTTATGACTTGTGTTTTTTGGAGGATCCGTTTCATCTCCCCCAAATTAATTGAGGCTTCCCCTTTTTACCGTTATAAATAGCCATGACGCATACCCATTTTCTTTCGTCGAGAATTAACACTCCTCCTTCATGGTTGTGTGGCTGAAAATGATTCCTTCCGAGGGTCGATTCATCGGATGTTGCAGCGTGCAATGCTTCTTGGCCGAAGTGACTTCCTTTAGGAATGTGATCTCATAAAAAAAGAGGATTACTGGAATGGGATCTCATTATGTTGACCGTTCACTTTGGTAGCATAATCTGATCCCTTGCCACCGAGGGGGTATATCTTGTATCGCCTTGCATGGCCTTCTCCAGTTGGTCCTCACCCTCTAAACGCGGTGGGGGTATTTCTCGTACCGTCTTTGGATGGGTAAGTTGAGCTCGGGCTATGTTGGGGGTGACAAAACCTAGGCTCGTCTCCTATTGTCTATAGCACTACATTTTTGCATTGTTCAGCATAGGGATCATGTTCTCTCTTGGTTGTTGGATCATTTCCTTAGTCCATAACAATTGCTGAGAACTACTTGTGGAAGAACACTACTATGTATTTCTCTTAGTGTAACTAGCCCAACTAAGCGACTTGTGTATGTTCTCTTATAACCGAATGTATTATTTCGCACGGGTGTAAATGAAAAAGTTGTGCTTTACTTACTTGAGTTTTGCTTCTTCTCTTTCTATTCCTTGTTCAGTTACATGCCTTTCTTCAGTCTTTGTCACAGTGGATCCGTTCTTTAGGTCCTTTCTCATTTAGGAAGACTTCGTGTGATCCGAGTGAACTGTAGAACGTGGTCGACTAAGGCCCCTCGCACGATAGGAAAAGTTTTAAGTTGTGGACTGCGTCTACCCGCTCGGAGAGTTACATTTCCTCTTGATAACGCGTACGATTGTTAGATGCTAGGCGACTGAGGCCCTTCGATAGGAAATTCTTAAATTGTGGGTCGTGTCCACCCATCCGGGAAGTTACATCCCCTCTTGACGACGCGTACAATCGGTAGAGACTGGGCGACTGAAGCCATTTGATAGGAATTGTGGGCTGTGTCCACCCGTATGGGGAGTTACATCCCCTCTTGATGACACGTAGGATCGGTAGAGACTGGACAACTGAGACCCTTCGATAGGAAATTCTTAAATTGTGGGCCGAAGAAAGACCTCTTGGATGTTGGACAGCGCCGAGGCACATTGATAGTATATGTGTAGGTTTTCTGAGTTCCAAGTTCTAGGTATCGCCGACCCATCTAGGTTGTTGAGTCGATACGTCCCCGGTCGAATTATGGAACGTACTCGATGCGGGCCTCCCCAATTAGGGGCGAGCTTACCCCTGGACTGCTGTTGACCGGTAGCCTCCACTTTCTGTAGCACCAATTCTTCGGGTTTGAACGTTCAGCTTCCAACCCTTCGGTTATGATACTGGGTCATTTGTTACTGATAAGCCGCCATTCATGTTGATACAGATTCCTGCACTGGAAGTAAATCTAATCTTTCTTGTAGGGCGCGTGCATTTTGCCCGGCATCATAGTGAGCTACTCGGAGCGAATAAATGCTTATTTCCACGGGTATAACTGCTTTGCTTCCGTAAGTCAGACTGAAGGGCGTTTCTCCTGTTGCCCTTCGAGGGGTAGTATGATACGACCAAATAATGCCATAAAGTTCTTTGACCCATTGCCCTTTGGCATCGTCCAGCGTTGTCTTTAGTCCTTGCAGGATCGTTCGGTTGGTCACTTCGAGCCGATCCATTGGTTTATGGGTGAGCGACTGTTGCGAATCTATATTGAATCTCTAGTTTCTCGCAAAACTCCCGGAAGTGCTATTTATCGAATTGCTTCCCGTTATCTGTGATAAGGACACGTGGTATACCAAACCGGGTGATAATATGAGTCCATACGAAGGATTAAACTTTGGCAGCCGTGATTTGGGCTAAAGACTCGGCTTCCACCCACTTCGTAAAGTAATCGATCGCCACAATCAAGAATTTTAACTATCCTTTGGCTGGGGGAAACGGTCTGAGGATGTCCATGCCCCACTGAGCAAATGGCTAAGGGATGGATATTGGATTAAGCTCGGTGGAGGGTAGTCGAGGAACCAATGAAAAGCGCTGGAATCTATCACATTTTTTGACGTAGTTGTTAGAATCATCATTCATGGTTGGCCAATAGTATCCCTATCAAAGGGCCTTATAGACCAGGTTTCGAGCGCCTAGATGATTGCCGCAGATTCCTTTATGAATTTCTCGAAGAACGTAATTTATCTCTTCGGGAGTCAGGCATCATAGATACGGGTGAGTGAATGACTTACGGTAGAGAACTCCATCAATTATGGCGTAGTATGCGGCCTTTTGCTTCAGTTTTATTGCTTTACCCGGGGATTCTAGCAGGCGATCGTGTCTTAGGTACTCTTCTATATGGTCCTTCCAATTAGGCGGCTGATCGACTGAGATGATCTCCTTAAGCTCGTCGATGTTGGAATACGACAAGCTTTCAATATATGTCGTTCGGGTAGAAACAACTGAATAGGAGCTAACCAATTTCGACAGGATATCAGCTCGCGTATTTTCCGAACGAGGGATTTGTTAGATGTCTACTTTACTTAATCAGTCCATTGTCTCACGTAACTTACATAAATATTTTGCCATGACCGGATCTCTGGTTTCGTAAACTCCTTCGATTTGTTTCATGACCAACTGGCTATCCGTAAACACCCTGACATTTCGTACTTCCATGTCGATGGCGATCCGGAGGTCCGTTAGCAGAGATTCGTACTCGGTTTGGTTGTTGGTGGCTTGGAAATCGAAATGAAGGGCATACTCCACCTTAAAATCGTTCAGTCCTACCAATATAAGTCTAGCGCCACTTCCTGAAGAATTTGATGATCCATCTTCATGGATAGTCCATTCGGGGGTCACCACTCTTCTTGATGGCTAGAAAGTTGCTCTTCAGATATCGTGGGCAACATGCATTCAAAAATAAAATCGGCTAGTACTTGGCCCTTTATTGCGGGTCGTGGTTGGTACTGGATATCGAATTTGCCTAACCACACACTCCACTTGATGAGCTGTCCTGACGTATCCCTATTCTGGAGGATTTGCTTCAGTGGTTGATCAGTGAGTACCACAATGGTGTGGGCCTGGAAATACGATCGAAAGCGCCTCCGAGACAATCAAAGCATAGGCAATCTTCTCGATTGGCTGGTAATTAATTTCAGAATCTTTCAGTATTCTGTTGATATAATAGACTGGTTTCTGGGTGGCGGACTCTTGTCTCACCATTACGAAATAGAGTACTCGTTCAGATACGGCCAAATACAGGTAAAGTTCCTCCCCGAGAATGAGCCGGATGAGCAGTGGCGGTTGCATCAAATATTCTTTCAGGCGTTCGAAAATCGCTTGGCATTCGGACGTCCATTCGAACTGTCGAGATCTCTTCAACGCGTCAAATATGGGTTTGTACTTTTCACCAACTCTGGACATGAATCAGCTTCGGGCCGCTATTCGACTAGTCAGGCATTGCACTTCCTTGAGTGTCTGGGGGTGTCATGTCCAATATTGCTTGTATTTTTTCGAGGCTGGCCTCTATCCCTCGATCGATGATCATGAAACCCAGGAATTTTTCGGAAACGATCTTTGAATGTACATTTTTTTGGATTTAGCTGCATATGGTACCGTTCTAAAGTCTGAAAGGTCTCTTCAAGATCTGCGACATGAGTTTCTGCTGTAACTCTCTTTACGAGTATGTCGTCGACATAAGTTTCGACATTCCTACCTAATTGGTCTTTGAAGACCATATTGACCAGCCGTTGGAAAGTTACTTCGGCGTTCTTCAGGCCAAAAGGCATGACCCGGTAATAGTAAGTACCGAATTCGGTGATAAAGCTGGTCTTTTTTTCATCTTTTGGCGCCATTCTGATCTGGTTATAGCCAAAGTAGGCGTCCATAAAACTCAAAAAGGAGTTGTCTACAAGGTTGTCAATATTGGGGAGGGGATAACTATCCTTTGGACACGCTTTGTTGATGTCGATGAAGTCCACTCACATCCTCCACTTACCATTAGCCTTTTTCACCAAGACTACGTAGCCAGCCATTCGGGATACTTAACTTCGCAAATAAATCCTACTATCAACAACTTCTGAACCTTTTCCTGGATGACGTGTTAGTGTTTGAGGGTGAATACCCTCTTCTTTTGCTTAACCGGTTTGAAGTCAGGATTAATAGTTAGCTTATAGGCTATGACCGACGAGTCTATGCCGGACATGTCTTCTGAAGTCCATGCGCAGAGCTTCGAGTGTTGTTGCAGACAGGCGACTAAAGCCTCTCGTAAGGGAGGTGATAGGTTGGCTCATATTTTGACTGTTTGACTAGGGTCGTTTGTCAAAAGGACCTCGATCATTTCTTCACCTGGTTTAGGCTTGGCTCTTGGCTCAGTATTCTCTTTAGGTTCCAGAACATCGACCGGAAAAGCTTCTTGTGCGTCTTGTGTCTCAAAAAAGATATAAGAGTCTGGGTTGCTTCTTATGGTAGCCACCTCTAGAGGTATTCTAAACTTCACTTTCATCTGTCTCGTGCTTGGTAGTGCCTCTAGATCGTCCAGACTGGGTTTGTCGAGTATGGCGTTGTAGGGAGAGTAGAGCTTTACCACATGAAAAAGGACGGGAGCGGTTGTGTGATTAGGGGATCTTCCTAGGGTCACAGGAAGATGAATGATGCTTTCAGGATAAGTGGGCTCGTCTGAAAACCCTTGAAGGGACTCGGTAGGTGGCAAAAGCTGAGATGGATTGAAGCCCATCCTGCAAAAGGCGTCCCAGGTGAGGAGATTACAATCAACCCCCTGATCAATGAGGACCCTTTTTATAGTGTAGGAGTCTATTTTGAGGGTGATGACAACAGGGTCATTGCAGCAAAGATCTATCCCTGCTAGAAGGTCATCGTCATCAAAACCTATGATTGGCCTTCTTCTTTTGGCGGTTGTTGTGTCGGGGATGACCGTAGCGAGCATTGTCATAAGAGTTCAGAAAATCAGTCTATTTTCCACGGACAGCGCCAATCTGTTGGAGGTGGGTTATGACTCCATAGATACCATCTCCTTCTTGGCCGTAGCAGTAGCCGTCAATGGTGGATACACTTACAAAAACTACCGGAAGATGCTCCGACGGGGAGATTTCGACGCTCAAGTCAGTAAAGAACGATTTTCGATTGAAAGAAATAGACTGAAAATTGAGAGAAAGTTATTCCCTGTGATCAGTGTGCCCAGAGTGTTAGGCTTAAAGAGCGTACCTGATTCTGAGAGTTTTTGAATTACTTATACCTCTAAGAGACGTCCGTCACTAGGGATTCCAACCCTATCTTTCATATCGAACCGATCCGAGATTCCCAGAAGTCAATATTACGAATTGATTACGACCCTCATTTATTGGGTGAGATTCCATCTTCGGGAGAGATGTTTTCCTTATTTGAAAGATTCTGGAATTGCCATTATAAAGTAAGAAACCGAAGATAAGGATATTCTAACCTTCCTTTGGAACCGCTAGGGGAGTTACATAATTGTTCGGTCACTCGATCGGTTAAGAGATCTTCATGGCTTCGTGGCTTGTCCGCTTAAAGAGTTGATGTCTGCCTGCCCGATCGGGGTGATTACCCTTGCTCGGTGAGGATCGCTCGGTTGACGGGACGACCGTGGCCCTATCGTTCGGTAGATCCGGGCGACTGAAGTCCATTTATAAATTGATCTAAACAACTGAAACCCTTCGATAGATTATTAGTTGATCCGTCAGATGCTGGTCTGTAAGAGTCCTTGTGAGCCGTTTGAGAATTCTTTCTTTTGGTTTGAGCTTTTTGAGCCATGTCCCGTCACTTCAAAATTTCTTGACTTCCTTTAATTGCGGATCACTTAATAAGCATTTTGTTATATTTTTGGTTCATGCAGAACAATCGTATAGGCATATTTGGTATTCAGTTTTTCTGGAAGAAGCTGCGGATTTATTTGTCTATACAAAGATTGAGCACGAGTACAAAACTGGCAATCTTACATTCTCTGATTGAGAGGAGCTTCAAATTTGCAGCCCAAATGAGAAGAAGATTGAAAATATGTGAATTCAGATGCAGTATCTCATATAATCCTCATACTAGCAAAATATTTAAAGAAAATACCGCTTGGGATGGCTTTAGTAGCTAGTAGTTCTCGCTAATAAAGCCTGAGCAATGATTTGCATAGTTGGCCTAGCCTGTGGATTGGCATTTACACATGCAACTGCAATCTCGAGAACTGATATCACGTCCTCTTCAACTTTTTCCAAGGGAGGTGAAAGGCGTGGATCTAACACTTGATTCAGCTCTAAGTTCACAGCTGAATCTGATGTCAGAGAGGAGACGAGATCACCTGGATGTTTCCCGCTGATCACTTCCAGTGCTAGCACTCCAAAACTATATACATCACACTTTTCTGTCACTTGCATTGCATAAGCAAGCTCTGCAAGGAAGAGAAAATGAATCACTTACCATATATGTTTTTTCTGTTCAATTTTCTAAAATAAAAATGTTGTAATTACCTGGTGCTAAGTATCCGTACGTGCCTGCGGGTTCTGTCCAATTGGATGAGTCTAGCTTTAAAAGCTTAGCAATGCCAAAGTCTGAAATGCGAGCCTCACAGTCCGAATCAAGCAAAATGTTCTTGCTTGATATATCCCTATGAACAATCGGGGGTCTGCAATCATGGTGCATGTAAGACAAGGCATAGGCCACACCCTAATGATGTTTACCCTTCTCGTCCAATCCAATTCTCTTGCTTCTTCATTGTTGCTCAGTATTGCAGATAAGCTTCCTCTTTCAATGTACTCATAAACTAAAAATGAGTGCCTAGAATGTGAGCAGAAACCAAAGAGTTTCACAACATTGCGATGCCTTATCTCTGTCAATGCTCTAATCTCATTCATAAAACCTCTCCTATCTTCAATCTCACCATCATTCCACGAGTGGAGTTTCTTCACTGCCACCACAGTGTTTGATGGAAGATTTGCTTTGTAGACGCGTCCATATCCACCCTTTCCAATACAATATGCCTCATCAAAATCATTTGTTGCTTTTATGATATCATGATACAGTGTCCGCCCATCAAAATTTAATATTGAAAAATAGAGCTTCATTGTGCATACCGTCTGACTTTACTGACAATTGAGATCTTTTCCTCCTGCTAATGATCAAAACAATTAATGTTGCTACAAATATAGCTAAAAGTGCACCTGCAATAGGTAGCACAATAAACAATGCGACATTGTGATCCTTTTTCTTGGATTTTCCATTTGTTGCTGTACTGCAAGCTTGAATACCAGTGACATTGCCACATAAACCCGGATTGCCTTGTAATGCATATATTGAAGCATTCAAGAAGGCTCCATTGTTTGGGATTGGACCAGAGAGGTTATTGTATGATATGTTGACACACAACAAACCACGCATGTTTTCAAAGGCCTCTGGAATTGAACCTGAGAGGCTATTGTGAGAAACATTTAGCAGCTCCAAGCTTTCCAAACCTTGGATATCGGATGGTATCTTACCTGTAAGCATGTTATAGCTTAGGTCAAGTGCTGTGAGATGTGTGAGCCCCCAAATTCCCCCTGGGAGACTTTCATTTAAACTATTGACACTTAAGTTCAAGTAAATCAAATTTGGGCAATCACTTATAGTTCCAGGTATGGATCCATCCAAGTTATTCATGGACAAGTCCAAATGTGTGAGACTAGAAATAGAACCTAGTCCTGTAGGTATACCGCCTGAGAGCTGATTATCATTCAATTGAAGCTTCAACAAAGAAGTCAGATTCCCAAATCCGCTTGGAATTTCCCCGGTCAAACCATTTGAAGAAAGGTCAAGTAGCTCAAGTTCATTTAAGGATGTCAGCTGAGGTGGTATATTACCAGTGATTCTATTGCCAGCGACTCTAAATGATGTCATGTTAGAGCAACCGAACCAATTATCAGAAATGTAACCATCAAAATTGTTGTAACTCAAATCAATATAATCTAGTCCTGGATAGACACCGAATGCTTCAGAAATGTTCCCACTGAAGTTGTTACCATCAAATCGTGCTCTGAACAAGGTTGAACAGTTTTTTATGCTTTTGGGGATTGGGCCGGTGAAGTAGTTGTCCATGGCAGAGAAATGCTCGAGCTTTCCACTGAGACAAATTTCGGGCAAGGTACCCGAAAACCGGTTTGTGCCTAGTTGAAGGTTTTTTAAGCTAGTCAAGTTTGCTAGTTTTTGAGCAACTGAACCAGAAAGTTGGTTGTCGAGGAGACTCAATTCCTCTAGTCTTATCAAGTTGCCTAGTGACGCTGGAACAGTACCATTGAGAAAGTTCTGACTCAAACCAAGTTTAAAGATAGACGTCAATTGGCCTAGCTCTTCAGGAATAGGACCGTTGAGAAAATTCTCACTCAAATCAAGTTCAGAGATAGACGTCAATTGGCCTAGCTCTTCAGGAATAGGACCAGTGAGATGATTGGCATTTAGATACAGAACAGACAGCTTGGTTAAATTACCAAGAGAGGCAGGAATTGAACCAGTCAACTCATTTATAAGAAGGCTTAGCGTTTGAAGGTTTTTCAAGTTTCCCAATTCTGGTGGGATTTGACCAGAGAGATGATTGTCAAACATGGATAAAACGCTCAAATTTTTCAAGTTCCCAAAAGTTGAAGGAATTGAACCAGAAAAATTATTGTTGAACATGAATATGACATTAAGGTTAGTGAGATTTCCAATTTCCAGTGGAATTGATCCAGAAAGTGAGTTGTTATAGAGAAGTAGAGATCCCAAGTTGCTCAAATTCCCAAAAGAAGAGGGAATAGGCCCAGAAAGCCGGTTGTTGGACACAGAAAATTCATACATAGATTTCAATTGTCCTATGTTTTCAGGAATTGACCCATTTAGCTGATTCCGAAACAAATGAAGGACTTGAAGGTTTGTTAGATTGCAAATTTGAGGTGGGATATTTCCCACAAATTGGTTTGCGGAGAGATCAAGAGATATGAGTTTGGATTTCATTTGTCCTATGTTTTCAGGAATTGACCCACTTAGCTGATTCCGAAACAAAGAAAGGACTTGAAGGTTTGTTAGATTGCAAATTTGAGGTGGGATATTTCCCACAAAATGGTTTGTGGAGAGATCAAGATATATGAGTTTGGAGAGAGACCCAATTTGAGATGGGATAGTTTCGGAAAGAACATTCATGCTGAGGTCAATATAAGCAAGGTTTGGGAAAGATGAAAAGGAGAAACTTTGAAGTGTACCTTCCATGCTTGAGTTGGTGAGGTTCAATCTGTTGACTCTTCCTGTTGCGTCGCAGGCAATTCCAAACCAATTACAAGGGCTCGTAGTGTTTGAAGAAGAAGACGCATTCCTCCACGAAGAGAGCACAGAACGTGAGTGGCTTTTGAGGGTTGATTTCCATTTGAGAAGTG
Organism: Dillenia turbinata; assembly: GCA_037126225.1. NCBI lineage: Eukaryota > Viridiplantae > Streptophyta > Magnoliopsida > Dilleniales > Dilleniaceae > Dillenia > Dillenia turbinata. The sequence continues at coordinate 10,789,182 of JBAMMX010000005.1, forward strand.
CCGTAACTTCCTCGGGGAAAGTAGCAGCAGAGGACACATTGTTTAAGAACATTATTTTAACAAAAAGTACTAAGAACACAACGCAGAGCTCTCTCCCGGCTATTATTGAATTCATGGTTCTTTTCATTTGTTTGCTTCAGAGTTTACAGCGTGCCGAAATTAAACACTTGTATTTATAGTTGTCGTCCAAAGCTTTTCTCTCGCTTTATTTTATTCGTATCAACAATGAAATTTTACTGCTGTCGTTATCAGATTCATGTTCACGAAAGGATGTCATGTATGCTTTAATCTAAAAATTAGAGACAAAATTAACATAAACAAAAATTAAGAATTTAGATTTATCTCCGACTACCCTCTTAGTTTTCATTTTTAACGAATATAAAAGTATCAACATAATTTTTGAAATGTGCATAAATTTTCTAAATCCTCAATTTCACTCGATAGATGGTATAAAATTTAGAAGTTCAGAATTAGGAATCTAATACACTAAGAGAGAGTTTATATAGGCTCTCAACCATAAAAAAACTATTAAAATCTTATAATTATTATCTTAAATAATTGTTGAACGTTTTGAGAATTTAATTAAATATTCAAAACAAAAAAACAAAATTAATTGTGTGGAGATTTGAATGAGATATCAAAATCCAATCAAATGTATCCTCAATTCAAATCTCTTCCATTGTTTATCATATTTAATCCATTTCGATTATATTTTTCCTATTAACTTTAATTTAAATATTTTGAATGCATTGAATTTGAATTGTAAAAGAAATTCCTAATATTCTGTAATACCGAAAATTCGGTATTTGAAATATTCAGTAAAATATCTGAGTAATTATAAAAGAAAATTTTAAATTTTATTGATTTTCGATTTTTTAGTATTAAATTAGAATTTTGAGTATATATAAAAGGCTGTGTTGCAAATTTATAGTATATTCTATTTTTAGTAAATTTAGAACTTCATTATAGTGAGAGTATAAATATATATATATATATATTTGTATTTATTAAAAAAAATAAAAACCAGAGAGATGCTGCATTTCAGAATGAAACGCAGCACCCCCATTTTCCCCTAAATCGATTAGGGCTAAGCCCTAATCACTCTCTCCTTCACTCCCTGCTCTCTCTCCCTCCCGCTCGAGATCTCTCTTCGTTGATCTCCCTTCGCCATCTCTCCCTCATCTCGATTGATCACCACCTGTTGCCGCGAACCAAACTCCACCACCACCGCTACCACCGTGAGCCACCATCGATCCTCCTACATCTCTCTCTTAGTCTTTCTCCCGGTTTCTCTCAGTCTCTCTATCTCAGTCTCTCTCTCAGTCTCGCTCTATCTCACTGTCTCTTCGTCTCTCTCGCACCATCTCTCTGTCTCTCACTCACTCGTCTCTCCCTCTGTTTCACTCTCCGTTTCGTCTCTTTCGCACGCGAAGAGCCTTCACCCTCCTCCTTGCTCGCGCGGTGTATCCTGCAAGCAGCATCCTTCTGCCACCTTGCGGAAGCCCCAATTAAAAACCCTAACTACGATTATGATCCGCTCTACATAGGTGAGGTTCAGTCCCTAACCCTAATTTTAGGGTTTCAAACTTTCTTAGAAATTAGCTTTAGATTACTGAAATTTACTTTAAATTGAGAGCTTTGCAGGTCTGAGAAGACATCTGAGCTAGGATTATGAATCGTGAAAAACCCTAGGTAAGGGATTTTTGATCCCTTTAATATTCAGACTATTTTGTTGAATTTAGCTTGAGAATAAGTGTAGATATATTCTGAAAATATGCTAGATCCGTAAGAAATGGGTTATTCTTGAAAGTTTGTATGAAATGATTGAAGTTAGGTCTAGAATTTGATATGAATTGGACTGAGAAGCATGTTAGAATGTCATAGATAGTATTAGAGTTTTATTTAATTGATTTGCGTAGTTTTTCTTGGGATTTGAATTGAAATTAATATGGATTAAATTAGGATTATGTAAATTTGGGAGAAATTGATAAAATTGAGGAATATTGTAAATTTAAAATCATTGGTGATTTGAAATGATCCTAGATTGATGAAACGAAAGTTTAGTAATGTAATTGTGCAAGTTAAGGCTATTGTAAATAAAGGGAAATTTGAAAACCCTTTAATAGAGCTTTAATTGATGATTATTCGTGTTGATTGGTTTAGGTTGACCTTTGGAGACTCAAAAGGAGTCATTTTGAGTTGATTTTGAAAATAGGGATGCATACCCTCCCTAGAGGTGAGTGGACGGTCCGTTGTGTAATAAATGAGCAAAATGGTTTTAAATTCTTTGGTAAATGATTTTGAATGATTTTCACATGATTTATATGAAATGATTTGTGATTGTGGGATGTCTGAAATGAAAATTTGAATTACGAATGCATTCTATGTGATTATAAATGAATTTGTACCATTTGCATTTGGATACTTGATTGGTAAATGCTTGTAGCATGATTTTCAGAATATATTGATGAAATATGGCACATTGTTTGAAATACAATGATTGTGAAATGATGGTGCACGAGAGAAATGGCTATAGTCATCCCCCCACGGAGCGACCCGACGGGATGACGTGAATTGGGGTTTTATTACGAGAGAGGTAGACGCGACCTCTGCTCTGCCACATCGAACTATCTGGATTGCACCCCGGTGAGGTTCGAGCCAACGCCAAGGTGTACAAACCCTAAAACAAGCATAAATTATTAGTTTTCCACTAGGTAGAAATTCTTCGAAAAATCATAAACTTTTCAATTCTTATCCAAACGTTTCAATCCATATGTCATTTTCAAGGTGTAAAGATCTAGTTTCATAATACGGAGATTGTATTTGAATTACCTATATGCAGAACAAACTATAATGACAAAGGCTACATCAATCCTTAAGCTTTAATCTCAATTTTCAAACTATCTTTCCATATACATACCGTTATGTAATTAATAACTCAAAAACAACCTAAGAAAGATTTGGATGCAACAGTATCCAATATTCTATCGAATATTTCATTCCAACCCCAAAATCCTAAGATTTTCATGCACATTTCAATCGAATTTCTAGGAAAGCTATTCAAATCAACCCAACAAGATTCTATTATCCTTTAACATGCTTTTTTTGTATCAAACAGTCTAATTTATGTAAAATTCTAGACTTAATCCTAATAATCACATATAGAATTTCATAAATGCATCTTATTCAAATCTAACATACATTCTGGATATATACAAGACTTCTCAACCTAAATTAATACTAAATTCATTCAATTATCGAAGGGATTAGAATTCCCTCACCTAGGGTTTTCGTAGCTCGCAGACTTAACTTTCGTGTACCCTCAGTTTAGTCCGGATTCCTGCAATATTTTCAAATCGAAGCATGGTTTAGCAATTAAGTTCAATCACTTAGAAACATCGAAACCCTAGAACTCTGAATCACGAATCCGTCCTTACCTACGCAGAGAATGAATTTCGTGGGCTGGGTTTTTGAACAGGGTGCTGTCGCAGTAGGGGTTACAGGAAGAGCTCTCGGCAGAGAGAGCAGCACGAACAAACAAGGAAGAAACATAGCGCTATAGTCATGTGCGAGCATGCGAGGGACAGAGTGAGAGAGCTCTGTTCTTCGCGCGCGCGAGAGAGAGAGAGAGAAACAGAGAGAGGGAAACACAAAACAATCACGTGCAGTGGTCGGAGGTGGCGTCACTGTGGAGGTTAGAGAGGGAATCGAAAAGGAGACAGAGAGTGAGAGTGAAATAGAGAGAGAGTGTGATCGAGGGAGAAGAGAGAGAAGCAAAGAGTGAGGTAAAGAAAGACAGAGGGACGATAGAGAGAGAAAGTGGCGGCGAGCGACGGAGAGGGTGGCGGAGGAGGGCAGTGAAGCATCGCGAGTGGGAGAGAGACGGAGGGAGAAAGATTAGGGCTTTTAGCCCTAATCGATTTGGGGAGGGGGAGACGCGGCGTTTTGGGGTAAAACGCTGCGTCTCTCCTCTCTTTTTTTTTAATATATATTAATAAATAATTAAATAAACATTAATATATATATTTTTACTCATTTCCCATTAAATTTTAAATTTCGTAGAAATGGGGTCCACTACGAATCGTGTACACGGTATTATATATATGTCCAATAATTTCAATTCAATACCCCAAAATTAAAAATTAATATAAATAAAAATTTTCTATTCTATTCTAATGATGTTTACAAAATATCCTATATTGATTTTGCCGGTATTACAAAAACACTAAAAATTTTCAAGTTCCCAAAACTTTAAGGAATTGAACCAGGAAAATTATTGTTGTCCGTGAGTATGACATTAAGGTTTGTGAGATTTCCAATTTAGTGGAATTGATCCAGAAGGTGAGTTGTTATAGAGATATAGAGGTGCTAAGTTGCTCCAATTCCCAATAAAAGATGGAATAGGCCCAAAAAGCTGGTTTGTGTACGGAGCAAATTCATACATAGATTTCATTTCATTTTTCCTATGTTTTCAGGAATTGACTAATTTAACTGATTCTTAACCAAATGAAGGACTTGAAGACTCGTGTACAGAGCAAATTCATACATAGATTTCATTTCACTTTTCCTATGGCTTAGTTGATTTTTCGTTAATGAAATTCATCCGATCTGAACATTTTTAAGTTGGGCTTGTTTGTCTTTTGGGAAAAATTTTGGGATTAATTGTTATTTTTATCTGATATATAACCATTAGTCATATAGAAATCTTAAGTACCTAAAAATTTATAAAATTTATTTTATTTTATTTTATTTTTGCATCATGAGTTTCTCATTACCAGAGAATTGCGAGCAAGCGATTGAGCAAATAAATCAAATCCATCTCTTTGTTATCGTAGCTCAATGAACATGTCAACGTCTGTACAATTTCACTGTCTCGTTTGCTTGGAAGCTGTCATTTTAACTTTGGAGCTTTAAAGTTACAACATGGGATGAACTTCTCTATCTTTTCATTATTGTATAAATTCTGTGACATCATATTATAAAACAAACTTATGAACATGTTGTATGCATGAAGCAATAGAATTTAAGAAATCGTGATTTGTCCTATGACCAAACTCTTTTTTTTGGGGGGGGGGGAATTGTCTAAAAGTGTCGTGAAAAAAAAAATGTGGCTGATATTCTATAAGACAAGGGACAATTTTTGGCTAGAAAATGTTATACATCGTCGTGTGTACAAAGTTCCAAGATACCAGATCAAGTGCTGACTAAAGACGTAAGCAAATTAAGAGATTTTCTGGGGAAGAAAAAGGTTCCAAGTGTACTTAGTTGGTACATTAGCCTTATTTACTGAATCTGGTTATATAATAATTTAGGAAAAATTTTATATTGTTACAAATTATGAAAGTTTAAATAAGTCATTGTCTTATTTGAGATTTTGACGGTCTTAGAATTTTAACCTATTTAAAGACCTTTTATTTTTTTTTTAAATTAAATATGATATGGACTGTATCTGAATTTTGAGCTAATTTAATGAGGTTAATTGTGCAGATCGAATGTGCAAGATCCAAAGCCACATGTTCAATGGTTTTTTGTGCAATGTAAAATGGAAAACTGCAAAGCACTTGACACATGATGCCCCAAAGAAGACTTCTCATGTGTTTTTTTTTTTTTTTTTGGATCAAGAGTCTATTTTTCTCCAAGCGTCTACTTTTCTTAGAGTAAGGAAAACTATAAAGTAGTCAAAATGATGCCCCAAAGAAGACTTTTTAAGTGTCTATTTTTCTCCAAGTGTCTATTTGTTCTGAGTAAGGGAAACTGCATAGCAATTGATCAGATACCCTAAAGAAGACTTCAGGCGTCAGTCCACATGATACCCCCAAAGAAGGCTTCACGCATTGAAGATGAAAATTGAAAAGCCACTGCCAAGCCAATATTGCTCACTTCATTGATATTTGCACTCTTGGTCACCCTTAAATGGGTTTTTTTTTTTTTTTTTTTTTTTTGCGCATACAGTGAGATTGGAACCCGAACCATTACAAGAAAGTACAGTGAGACTGAAACCCGAACCATTACAAGAAAGAGGAGGGAGGTGCCATGCAGAGAATCAATATCATTTTCTAGTGAGATGTGCTAATTGCTTTTTGTGTAAATTATTGTTGCTATTTTTTTTTGACATAACTTCTTTTTATTTTTAATAATTTTACATCCATAAAATTACTTATAAGTTGCAAAATATCGAACTTATTAGTTTAGAATGCCCACGAGGGGCATTTTAGACATTTGTAATAGGGTTAGTGGGGTAACTCCCAATAACCACATCTTAACCATTTTTCATGATTTTCTCCACGTTAAGAGCATCACATTTGTGGAAGGAGACTAACCACTCCTTCATCATTGTATGTGAGATGATGGTAACCATGGGTGAATGGCTTGAGAGAGAAAAATATTCTCTTGAGAGAGAATATAGAGGGTTGAGAAGAATTCCGAGCAGGGAATTTTTTCTCATCACAACGAATTGCCGGACTGAGTGTTGCGGCGTCATGGTATTGCGGTGGTGGTTCGATTAACATCGTGATCACCATCCCGACCACGAGATCCGTTCGAGAGATGTTCAATTGATTTTTTGGAGGCTCTACACATTCGAGATATTTATACCCTATACCCAATATATATTTTATTTTTTTTGAAAATTATTATAAATGTTTCCGCTGCATGTGACTCGATTAATTCCAACATTGGTATCAGAGCTTGTTGGATTAATTAAAATAATTTTCGGATTTATATTTTGGATATAAAAAATTTAGGGTTTAAAATTTGGGGTTCGAATTACGGATGAGTTTCGTGAATCCGAGATCACTGTGTTACCCATGATCCCTAGAACACGAAAATAATTTTTTCGTAATTTTCTGAGTACGTTTAGGCGAAGAAAATTCCGGTTGAAGCATTCGGTCGTGAATAGTGACTGAACCCTTCAACCCCAGATTTGGCGAGTTTTAGGTCAAATCAGTGCATGAAATTGGTAGATCCGTGTTTGTCTCTGCTAGATCTACATTTTGATATATATATTGCATGATGTTGACACCGAAATATGAGGTTTCCAGAAACGGGTCTAAAAACCCAGTTGCAGACAATTTCGAGCGAAGAAGGAGCCCAAACAGTGCGGCGCGTGAGATACACGTGCGAGGAGGCGCGTCCTTGCAGAGGCGCCAGGCATGTGAGTTTCACGCGCGAGAGAGGCGCGTGAATCGGGGCCTGGGGGCGTCCGGGTCGGTGCGACCCGGACACGTGTCACCCGAACTGCGCCACGACCCGCTCCCGGGTTCGGAACCGACCCGCGCACACGGGTCTCGCGCGTGGATGAGCATGACCCTCGTGCCTGCGCATATGGCGCGTGTGCCGACGCACAGAGCACGCGTGCGGGCGCGTGCCTGACGCGCTGCGCGTCTGGCACGCGCCAGAGTCTGTCCCCAGCGCGTGCAGGCACGTGGGGACGCGCCGCCGGCGTGTGGCGGTGCGTGGGACCACCGGCGACGTGTCAGGTCATCTAGAATTGAAATTTTTTCAATTATTGAGGGTCCCACATCTATAAAAGTGACTTTTTGTGGGTTTTTATGCATCGAATCCTAGTCCAAATGGTAAGATGCTATCCCGGATTGTGGTGTATGGTGTATGTTGATTCATTCGCTCGTCTTGGGGTATGTATTCGAATTATTTGGGTCTTGTTGATTCGTAGGGTGAACAAAATGTAAGAAAAAGTATCACAAGTCACGTCTATCTAAATGACTGCTTCTAAAATTGTCGCATTTGATTTTTTCAAGGGAGATAAAATTGAATGGTGATAAATACGAGATTTTTCACTGGTAGATTCCATTTATTCTCGAGTGGCAAGATCTAATTAAAATTCTGAGGCAGGGGATGGTGGACTCCAGGGAGGGTTCCACACCTCAGAGAGACGGGATTAGGAGACATTACGTGCATGGAAGAGGAATGATAGCCGAGTTAGGGCAATCCTCCTGAGTAGCATGGACGATGATGTAATCCCAATCTATAAGTAATATCCTACGATTTTATCGGTTTGGCTTACCCTATAAAAAGTATTGTAGTGCTCTTACAGATCCTGAGAAGAGAATACTGACTTATAAGTATAGTAACTTATAAGAAAAGGGTTGATCATATGATGATGCAACATTTGATAAAAATGTCGAGTATGATCGCCGAGTTGGGGAATGTGACCGAGCCCATTTCGGATATATTTTCTTGTACTGGATGTGATCCAGTTCTTCACCTGATTTATGAGAAATCATGAAAGTCTATTTTACATACGATAAAAGTATTCGTACTTTTACTAATGTAAATAGGCACAGTGAGCTCGAGTAGGAGCATCTAGAGGCGAGTAGGCCATACTTGGGTCATGCTTATGTAGTGGAGTCGAGCAAGGACTCCTGTGAGACTCGAGATTCAGGTAAGAAGAAAACATCCGAGAAAACCGATAATAATAATGCGCAGCGAGAAGGAGTTGGATACGATCAAGGTGTAGTGCTACATTAGTAGTAGACTTGGTCATTTCGCTCGTGAATACGATGAGTGGAAATTAACTCTTTCTTCTTTAGTTAGTTTGAGTTACTCTCTGTTTTTTCTCCTTTGTGGATTGTAAACATAGGAGCAACCGACTACGTAGCTCGAGATAGGAGCGCGCTTATAAAGTTCCGTCCAGTGAGTCCTCAAGTAGGAGGATTTACATACATAAACGAAGCGTTTGTCGACATCAGAGGGAGTAGCACTTGCAACTTGGAGTTACAAAGTTGCTAAACTCTATACGTCTTTTACGCTCCGAATGTTCGACATAACTTAATTTCAGCCTAGGATATGCTCTGTTAATTTGAAAATTTTATACTTTTCATTTATTACGACAATTCTTTGATTGGTTCTATTTTGATCCGTGAGGGACTATATGCACTGGAAGTGATTCCTTTCAATGGTATTTCTTGTTATCCTCTTAGTGTGAGAGAGGATGAATCGGTTAGCAGTGAGTGGTCCGTAGAGCCCGCTAACCAGTTTTGCCTAGACGGCAAACTTATAAGAAAACCATTCGACAAAGCAATGAGGGCTGAGACTCCATTGCAGTCGATTCACTCCAATATCTGTGGCCTTATGAGCGTGAGAACCTGAAATAATGTTGGGTACTCTATTACGTTCATAGATAATTACATGTGTTTCGGTTACGTTTATCTGATCTCGCACAAGTCTGAGGCATTGAGCTACTTCAGGAGGTGTACTAGCGAGGTTGAGAATCAGTTAAACTTGAGAGTAGAGACTCTCAAAACCGATCGATGGCGCGAGTATTTGTCTGAAAAACTCTGTTTCAAGAAGGGCATTACGAGAAACTGACTATTCATTGCTACTCAGTGGAGTAGAGTAGCTGCGAGAGAGGAATATGACTTTGTTTTTTAGACAGTGAGGCCGATGATGGCGTAAGCCAATTTGCACGTTTCCCATTGGGGAGATGTGCTATTGGCTGCAGTCTACGTTCTCAATCGTATTCTATTGAAATTCGCAGTCAGTACCCCATATGAGTTTTGGACAGGGAGGCAGTCTGACCTTAGCCATTTGAGATTATGGGGTTGTGTCGCGTATTCACTCTTTCTCGCATTTACACGGCGAGTTAGGTCTGCGAGAAAAGTGATGTATCTTTATGAGATACTTAGAACACTCCAGGGGGTTGTGTTCTAATGAGCATACAGATGACACTCTCACTGAGATTGAGTCTCATGATGCCGAGATTCTTGAAAGTGATTTCCCTATGAGAGGTGAAATCAATTGAGACTTTACCTTTTATGAGATGGATGAGTTTAGCGGTTTGCTAATCCCTGTGGCAGAATCCAAGAATCCATTACGGATCTGGGTTCTAGTGGGAGCGATCCATCTAGAGGTAAAAAGGTTTCCCCTCCTCTTAAGAGTAGTCGAGAACGCGTACCTAACCGTCGCTTCCTGATTGAGGGAGAGGCTCTCAATGTGACTCTTGAGGATTACGAGAAACCTTTAACTGTCCTAGAGGCTCTTGAGGGTTCTGTGAAGGACCATTGGTTATAAGCCATGGGTGAGAGGAGTTGATGAGAATCAACGGGATCTGGGATCTAGTTGATGTGCCTGAGGGTAGTAGGGCCGTTGGGAACAAGTAAGTTCTCAACATCAAGAGATAGGTCGACGGATCGGTGACAAGGTAGAAGGCCCATCTGATAACCAGGGGTTATTCAGATTGAGGGCGAAATTATTTTGATCCGTTTACTTTTAGCGATTGTCATGGACATGATATGGAACGTCGAGACTGTTCTCCTGAGTATGAGTTTTGGATGAGGAGATCTACAAGGAACAGTCATCTGGCTTTATTCTTGTAGATCAGGATGATAAGGTCCATTGACTTCGGAAGTCGACATGCGACCTTAATCATCAATCCAGACAGTGACGCTTGAGATTTCACGAGGAGGTGACATCTCATGGTTTCGTGATGATCGAGGAGAATCATCGCGTATACTTTTTACGTTCTTGTGATCATGCCCTTATGTTAATTACATTTTGTTGACTGGGAACAATAGAGAGTATCTGATAACCACGATGACGTGGAAATTGTCGAGTCTTGACGTGAAGAACATGGGTGAGACTCAGTTCTTCCTCGAAGTTAAGATCCAGAGGGATCACTCGAGACCGGTGTTGACTCTTTCACAAGAGTCAAACGTCAAGGGAGTTCTCGAGTACTTCGAGAAGATTGACTACGACCTTAAAGATACTTTTATTGCTAAAATGTTAAAGATTAATTCTTGACATATGCCCTAAGACTCAAAAAAAAAGGGACAAGGGAAATGAGTAGAATCCCTTATTCCAGTGCACTGAGTAGTATGATATACGTAATGTTACGTATACGATCAGACGCTCGATTTGCAGTCAGTATGGTGATTAGGTATCGATCGAATTCTTGAAGGGATCACTGGAGAGCAGTGAAAGGATTTCGAGATATCTCGAGGGAACTACGGACCTCTTCTAGTGTTATGGAGGAGGTGATTTGCATTTTATTAGGTATTCAGATATCAACTGGGTTGGTGATCTGAACGTATGCAAATCGATATCAGGTTTTGCTGTCTTGGAGTACCAAGAAACAAACCTGTATATCTCTATCTACGATAGAGACTGAGCTTATGAGATGCTCAGTAGCAATTCAGGAGAGTGTTTGGTTTTGGAAATTTCTGGATCACTTAAGAGTTGTGACAAACAGTGGGAGGCCAGTGATGATTTATTGAGAAAATCAGGCCGGCCTTAACCACATTTGAGAACCTAAGTATCACTAACCTGGTAATGAAAAAAATTTTGATCACTAAACTCTACCCTTTAGTGATGACTTTTTGCACTCTGTCTCCAATAACCTTTAATGACGGAGCTTTGGTGATCATTGAGTAACAATATTTTTTTGGTCGCTAAAACACTTCAGTGATGACATTTGGATTGTTAGTAACCAAATTGCCTCTGTCACTTAAGACATTTTTTTGTGTTGAATTCAATTTAATTTCATATTTTCTTATTCAAACACAATGATTCTAAATTCTCTTTCTTAAAAAAGAGTTCTTTTCTCTAAAAATAAATATATTAATTTTCATTCTTTCTAAAATATCATTTTGTTTTATATTTTCTCTCTCTTCAAATTTATTGATTTCAAGTTTTCCACCTCTACAAAAATTAAAATTAATTTTTCTTTTTCTAAAATTAAACACATAAATTATCTCTCTCTATAATGTCAATTGAATTTGTATTCTTTCTATCTAAAAATGCATTTATTTTAAATTTTCCATTTCAAAAAATAAAATCTATGATTAAAAATAAATTTTTTTATCAAAATAGTTTGTAATATATTGTAAATAAGTTTTTTAAATTCAGTGACAAAAAACAAAATCTTTAATAGAGTATAAATAAAATTTTAACAGTTTGAAGGGATTATAATAAAAATAAGCAAATAAGAATTACTGATGTCTTCATGGGTCCTCCACGAGGACTTAACGAGTTAACAGTTGACTACATTTCTATGCAGATAAGAAATTTGTGGCCACCCGCTAGTCACCCCAAATCAAAGTCTCCTTTCCTCTTTACTTTTCTCCGAAAATAAATGGTTGGTGCCTGGGTGGTGGTTGGCACTTATTTTGTGACAATGAAGTAAAGGACATAAACACATGGCCTTCCAATATATGTATGTGTGTGTGTATATATATATATATCACCTTGAGCAGGGGGTGCTTCTAATAGTCATATACACAAAATGGCTTACAGTTACAAGCCTTTTTCTTGCACTTGTCCTTATTTACATACTTTCCTCTTGTTTTTCCTAATCTCGAGTCTCCTAATAATAGTGTGGGCTCCTGCTCCACCAAAAAGTTAGTTACCTCTCTCTTTTTTATCAAAAAGAAAGGGGAGAAAACAAAAAGATTACCTCTCTCTCTCTCTCATATGGTGAGATGATGTAGATGAAGGAAGTCACTCGAGCACAACTTCTTCCATGGCCGGCCAAAGTCCCTCACATGAGGGGATAGCAGCATATGAAATCGGTAATTGGCCTAGTGCAGCGGCACTACTTAGCATAGTTGATCGGGTCATGACCATATAGGAAAAAAGATATAACATAGGAAGAATATAGTTAATTAGTAGGTGGAAACTGAAACCAGATTGTTGGAGGTGGGTTTTGAGTTCACAGATCTGACTCCATTGATTTGAACAATTGCCTCGTAAGATGGATAGAAACCTATAAAAGGCCGCAAGAGGGTGTTTTGACAAGGTAGACTCTGACGCTCAAGTCAGAAAGAGTGATTTTCGATAGAAATAAACAGACTGACAAGAAAGAGAGGGGGCTGAGAATGAGAGCCCTGTGGTTTGTGTGTTGGGTGTATGGTATCCAGAGAGCGTACCTAGTTTTCAGCATATAGTTTGTTTAAATAGGTTTATGTCTCAGGAGATATGTGTTTGCAGGGCATTACAACTCTAGTTTCTTTGTGAGAATGTCCGAAAATCTTATGATTCCATAGTCAAATATTCTCGGGAGATTTGTAATTTTCATCACTTAGGAAATTTGGCAATGTAGAGAGACTTCTTCCTTTATTGATTAATTTTGAAAAGATTCCTTCCTTATCAGGTGAGAATGTACATTGCCTTTAGCCAATGGAGATAGGCAACTTGCCTCTTACCTAAACGAAAAAGATTGTGTCGTCTTGAATGTACCGAACATCTTTGAAAGTTACAAACCGATTGTTTCGCTCCGATTAAGGTCACTCAAAGAGTAGGGCCATGTCCACCTTTCGGGGACACATAAAGCTGAGTGTTTCTGAAATGGGCTTTTGAATCATGTCCATCATTTGCTATTGACTCATGGTATCGTTTTGTAAAAAGGATGCCATGTGGGTTGTTTATTGAAAAGGTATAAAACTTTTAATAGGGGGCGTGCGACTTCGAATCCCACGAATCTTCTTCAATATGCTTTATAATGCCAAGCGCTCGAGTGGATTAGACACTTCCATATTTTTCTTTCAACTATCCTTCCTTTTTGTGAATCAATCTTTTGTTAGAAAATTTTTCATGAGAAAACGGTAAAGGGTTCTCCTTCTCAAACTCTCCCAGGCATCAATGTCATCAAAAGAACAATGACAAGGGAAGAACTTTAAGAGTTCCAGACTGATATGCTGCAAGGAAATGATGATACTCTAGTGTCGGCCACAAATGAGGATAGGGCCAATAAGGCATCTAAGAACCACGTTTCAATGTATAAGCAAGCAGTGAAATATGGTCTAAAGATACCACACACTGGCCCGATTGGAGAGGTAATACTTCACTAGAACATATTCCCAACGCTGGCTATACGTAGCGCTTGGTGCCTAGTTGTCGTCGTGATCTCTGTACTAGGCTTTTGTCATCTCTGCTTCGACTTTAAAATTCTAACGACCTTTTCTTCATTGAGGTATGGGAGTAGGGGTTCCACCCGAGGCTAGTATAGACTACAAACCCGGCCCAAATCCAACTGGGGATTCTGTTACAAAGAATCAATCGATAAGAACTGGATACATAAATACTTCTTTGTTGAGTTCTTGAATAGGGATCTCATGCCTATATTGCCTAGTACCGATGAGGGGCCATTGTTGGGGTCCAAGTCTTCGACCTCTTTTCGTCATTCTTAATTCGTATGTTTGGTTGGCAACTACTATAAATCGACATAGAGAAACATCTAGGTTGATTTCCTTGTGGATGATTAGATGCTGTCTTTGGCGAGTGTACTAATTGGAGAGAAGAGAAAGATCGATAGACCTCTCCTAGTTAAATGAAGGGAGAAAGAATTGGTTGATGTTTTACCTTCTCCAGGGGATGCTACTTTGAGGGAGGTCACAATTGACAAGCAAGTGAGGCCAAATGCGAAGAGGCCTTCGAAGGAAATTGATAGGTCAGCTGGTGCTCGATCGTTAAAGGCTACTTCCCCTTCATCAAAGAGAAGGAAAGTTCAGTTGTCTCAATCCTCCACGGGAAGAGAGGAGACCGAAGAAGTCAGGAGGCGTGTATCTCCTGCCACATCAAGGCATTCTGAACTGAGGACTATCAAATCAGAGGTGAGCTTTTGAAGAAACGTACTACACCTGATTCAATAAGAATCACAAAAGGGAAGAATTTTTCATGTTAGCACTAGGGAATAGGACAATGATGAAATATGAGACCGAGCTAAGAGAGTTAGCTACGTATATTTCAGAGTTTGTGAATTCCAGGGATTCCCTCTATATAAAATTTGAATCGGGGTTGAATTTAAGTATAAGGGAGAAAATGTCGATAACCAAGGGATACATATTTCAAGATGTGTTGGAATTGGCTTTTTTGGTCGAGAAAATGGTGATTGAAAGGGGAAAAGTCAAGGAAAGTCAGGGTAAGAAGAGAAAGCTCGAGTTCACTCTGAGTCAAGGTTATACGAAGAGCAGACACACAAGCTCCTATAATAGAGTTTCGGCTTTTAGGTCTGTTGGCCCTCCGAGGGCCAACAATTCCCCAGATTTGGCACTCTTTCCTCCAGTGTTATATTCGGGAGCAAGTCTATAGGATTGAAGAGAGAACCCTATCAAAATTGCAAGAAGTATCACATTGGACCATGTCCCGAACCTTTGAAATGTTTCCAATGTGGGAGAGTGAAGCATTTTCACAATCGTTGTCCCGAATTGGGTCTAAACAAGCATGGTGGTCAAATAAGTCATGGTTAATTAAGTGGCCCAAGGAGTGGCCCATCAAATATCCCTATGATATCAGCTAGTACCACCCTACGAACTGGTACCAGGAGCAACATGATTGTTGTCCCTCCTCAACATCCCCAACAGAGGAATCAAATGAGGATCTATGCAATGATGAATGAGAAAGCTCGGAATCCCGACATAGTCATAGATAACTTGTCTTTTTTTGATGATTTAGAGGTTTTGGGCGCAAATACTGTGATTATATGTTCATGACTGTGATTTATAGATATATTGATGATATTGTGTGATAATAAATTTCTAAGAGATGATTTTTGAGGTTTGTGATAATTTGTGCTGGTAAAGATCATTGTATGGCTTGATTGAGTATGTTAGGTCTATTAAATACTTAAATTTCTGACAAATTACTCTCACGGGGTCAATTTGTCGAGGTAATAAGTTGACTTCCTATTGAATTGGGCAATGCACAAGTTGACTTGTTAGGGCCTGAGTCAACTCGCATGCATAAATTTGTGAGTGCTGAGTCCACTTGATAGCTCATAGGTTGCCTCACTTATATCATAGACACTGATTCCTAAGACCATGACTTCTCAGGTCGACTTGGCTAGTGACTGGGTCGACTTGTACACCAAATAGTTTTAGGTTGGGTTGTCCTGGATCAAAGTTAGGTCAACTCAGTTATGCTATAGACCTATGTTTCTAAGAGCATGATGGTCCAGGTTGACTTCTGATCTTGCAGAGTATGATTTCTAAGAGTCACTTTATTTGGGTCGACTTGTCTTGTTTTTGGGTCAACCCCATAATCTCTCAAATAGGCTTCCTGAGTTGACTTGTTCTCTACTCAAGTTGACTTGACCTCTCCCTTTACCATGGCAGGTCGGCTCATCCAAGGATGCAAGTTGACCTGCTTACTCAAAGCTGAGTTTCAACAAATTTTCTAAATTTTAAAACCTCAAATAGTTAACCCCAATTGTCTTGCTTACTCCTAACCATCGCCAAACCTATTTTACTCCACATTATGGATCACCGATTGTTAATTATGTCATAAAACTAGGTACAATGAATATTTTTTGTGTTAATGCCCATGTGCTAATTAATACAGGTTCAAATAACTTGTTTGTGAGTGTAAGGTTCGCTAAGCAATTCGATAGGCCATTGACTTTGTTTGAAGAGGATTTGATAGTTATTACCCCCTTGGGAAAGCAAGTGGTTAGGAATACTATGTACTAGGGTTGTGAAGTAAAGGTGGGTATTACTAGTGAACGACCGGTTTTGTCGAGTTGTGTGATCTTGGTAATAGAAGCACGAAAATTGGTGTATAAGGGGTGTGAAGCCTACTTGACCCATATCATTGACACCATGATGGAAAGTTAGAAATTGGATGATGTTCCAATGGTAAAGGAGTTTCCGAATGTTTTTTCAGAAGAATTGTCCAGTTTGCTACCAGTCGGGGAATTCAATTTCACCATTGATTTAGTTCTTGATACTGCTCCAATCTTAATTCCTCCTTATAGAATAGCATCTGCAGAGTTGAAGGAACTAAAGGTACAATTCCAAGAATTATTGAAGAAATGGTTCATTCGATCGAGTACCTCACCATGGGGTGCTCCGGTTTTGATCATGAAGAAAAATGATGGAACCCTCCGATTGTTCATA
This sequence comes from Dillenia turbinata, assembly GCA_037126225.1. Lineage (NCBI taxonomy): Eukaryota > Viridiplantae > Streptophyta > Magnoliopsida > Dilleniales > Dilleniaceae > Dillenia > Dillenia turbinata. Next base: position 10,806,026 of record JBAMMX010000005.1, read on the forward strand.
GACTACCGGCAACTTATTAAAATCACAATAAAAAATAAGTACCCTCTTCCAAGAATCGATGATCTTTTGGATCAACTCTAAGCGGTTAGTGTATTTTCAAAAATAGATTTGAGATCGGGTTACCACCAATTGAGGATCAAGGATGATGATGTCCACAAGACTGTATTTAGGACGTGGTATGGGTACTACGAGTTTCTAGTAATGCCCTTCGGTTTGACGAATGCTCTTGTAGCTTTTATGAACCTCAAGAATTGAGTGCTTCCTTCCTACCTTGACAAGTTTGTCATAGTTTTTATCAATGATATCTTGGTATACTTCAAGAATGATGAGGAGCACTCTAAACATCTCTAGACTATGCGACAAACTCTCCAGGAGTAGTTATATACCAAGTTCTCTAAGTATAAGTTCTGGTTAAGAGTTATTGGCTTCTTAGGACATATTGTATCTGGAGATAGAATATTTGTAGATCCAAAGAAGGTTGAGGCAATCTTAAAATGGGAGCAACCCAAGAATGTCACGAGGTGAGAAGTTTCCTCAGATTGGTAGGGTATTATCGGAGATTTATAGAGAGGTTCTTCAGGATTGCAGCTCTATTGTTAAATTTGACTCGGAAGGGAGTCAAATTCGAATAAAGTGATAAATGTGAATAAAGTTTTCAAGAGCTCAAAAATAGACTCACATCTGCACCTATACTTGCGCTTCCCACTAGTGGTGGTAACTATATGGTGTACAATGATGCTAGCAGACAAGGACTGAGATATGTGTTAATGCAAGGTGATAGAATGATTGCCTATACTTCTCACCAATTGAAGAAACATAAGCTGAACTACCTCACGTATGACTTAGAGTTAGCCGTGATTGTTTTCGTTTTGAAGATTTGGCGGCATTTCTTATATGGGGTGACATCGATTCTTCATCGACCATAAAAGTCTCAAATATCTGCTCGCTCAGAAAGAACTCAACTTGAGGCAATGAAGTAGTTAGAATTAATCAAAGATTATGATCTAATGATAGATTACCACCCTAAGAAAGCAAACATAGTCACGGATGCATTGATCTGCAAGTTTCTTCCTCTAGCCCAACATCTCTTGGGAGTTCGTACCTATCTTGCTTGGTCGGACTCTAAGCTCTTGGTATTGAGCTAGCTTATGATGACCAAGGTGCACTTTTGGCAAAATTCAAAGTGCAACCTACCTTGGTGGATCGTATCCGAGAGTTTGGAGCTACTGACAAAACATTAAAAGAGATAATAGGGAAAATCCATAAGGGCAAAGGGGGTGAGTTCAAAATATGGGATGACGGGATAGTTATGTACGGGAAATGGATTTTTGTTCATAATAATGATGATTTTTGGAGAGATATCCTCAAAGAGGCACACTCTTTAGAAACGTTGGCCAAACAGTAAATTGATGAGATTGTGAGGTTTCACAGAGTTTTAGTATCTATGATCTCGGACCGTGACCCTTGATTTACTTCACAGTTTTGGTCAAAACTACAAGAGTTCTTAGAGACTAAGTTGAAGTTCGTCCTACTTTCCATCCTCAAACCGATGGATAGTCGGAGCATGCATTTCAGACCTTAAAGGAGATGCTAAGGGTATATGTCATGGATTTCTAGGGAAGTTTGGATAGACACCTTCCGTTGATCATATTCGCCTATAGTAATAGTTATCACGTGAGCATTGGGATGCCACCCTTCGAGGCATTACACAAAAGAAAGTGTTGAATACCTTTGCGTTGGGATGTGGTTAGAGAGAGAAAGATTGAAAAAACCGAGTTAATAGAAGTAACTAAGGAAAAAGGTGAACGTGATCCAGAAAAAGATGAAGGCAGCTCAAAATCAGCAAAAGAGTTATGCCGATAAAAGGAGAAGGCCTATAGAATTCAGAGTAGGGGACATGGTATTTTTGAATATTTCACTTTGGAAGGGTGTGATCCGGTTCTAGAAACGAGGTAAATTGAATTTTTAGTACATTGGCCTTTTCAACATCCTCGAGAGGATAGGAGACGTGGCCTATCGATTGGAGTTACCTTCAGATTTGATGAAAATCCACAATGTATTGCATGCTTCAATGTTGAAATAGTATTTACCGGATCCGTCGCATGTTTTGGAGACTCCACCAATTGAACTAAGGGAAGACTTGAGTTTTGAAGTTCTACCTGTTGCCATTCTTGATTGTCAAATCAAGGAGTTGTAGAACAAACAAATCCCTAATGTTAAAGTCTAATGGGAAAGTGATCGGATCGAAGAAAAGACTTACGAGCTCGAGGATGCCATGCGAAAACAATATTCTTATTTATTTGATGTATGATTTTATATTTAAATTTCGAGAACGAAATTTCTTTTCAGATGGTTGAGTGTTGTAATACCGAAAATTCGGTGTTAGAGAAATTTCATTGAATTTCTAATGTTTTTTTTGTAAAAATACCGGAAAAAACCAGCTGTAATTGAATTTTCAATTTATTCTCCCATATAATTTACAAAAGATTGAATGGTTTGGTGTTGTAAAGTTTTTTAGGAACTTGGAGTTATTGGATTCAAATCTCCTTGGATGCATGACCAAGAGATTATTTTCCATTTGCAAGGCTTAGGCTTGACAAGTAAACTTGTGATTTAGTCGGTTGGCTTATGATTGTGAGGTGTGTGAGAGACAAGTAGACTTGTGATATTGGTGTGTTGCCTTGTGTTGATGGAAATGAAGGGACAAGTCAACTTGTGTAGTATTGGGTTGACTTGTGCTGTTGGTGAGTCGACTCGATTGGTGTGTAGACCAGGATTCTGAGCTTTGGTTTTGTTGGGTCAACTTGTGCAATAAGGTAAGGTGACTTGGTAAGTTATAGAGTAGGTTTCTGAGGCATTGTATCGATAGGTCGCCTTGCCCAGTGCTTGGGTCAACTTAAGGCTTAAAAATCTTGAAATTTTAGGTCACCTTGCCTAGTGATTTGGTTGACTCAAGGTTTGGCAATCTTGAAATTTTAGGTTGCCTTGCCCATAAGCAGGTCAATTTGCCATGTAAAAAATTGAACCTACAGATCGATTTCTTCATAGGCAAGTCGACTTGGTGAATTTTTGTGATTTGAGGAGTAAAATGACAAAAAGGGGCAATCAAACCTAACAGAAGCTTAAAAATAAGTTGGAATAAGATAAAAATTTCACCATACAATATATAAAGGCTTAAACAAACTCATTCTCTCATTTTCTCCTTCTCCTTCCACGAACACATCTCTCTCTCACTCTCTCTCCCTCTTTTATTCATCTTTCTCTCCCATGCTCTCTTTCTCCTTTGAGATCCAACGAAACCCTTCCCAAACCCATAGATCTAAATCTCCAAACCCTTAAGCAAACATCAAGAAGCTTAACCCTAGAGAGAGAAAACTAGGTTTTCTAGTGAAATAAAACCTAGGGTTTTGCGGTATTTCAATTGCAAGACGAAGTCAACAACACAAATCAAGGTAATAACTTTCTCTCATTCTAGATTTGAGTTTTCTTTGCCTATTTTTTTAATATTTACATGAGATTTGAAGAATGCGAAATTGGGGATTTAGGGTTAGCATTTATGGATGTTGAAATTTTGGAAAATTTATGAATAATAATAGAATATATTTGCCGATAGGTTGTGATTGATGAAATTAAAACATAGATTTGTGGATTTTAGAAATTAGGGTTGTTTTGTATTGGAGAAAAAATAAAACAATTTAACTCTAATATCACAAGTGATTAAGTGAGTAATTAATATTCCTTGTCTTAGGTATAAGACCTTTAAATTCAAGTAAGGATTGAATATCATTATGGATTGAATTGGGAGTGTTTACCCTTCTAAGAAGTGAGTGAATGTATGTTTATAATTTTAAGTGAGAAAATACTTTGTATTGATTTTATAAATGTTTTAAAATTGATATTCAAATTGTTTTATGATTATGGCGTGTCTCAAAAGGGAATTTGAAATGAAAAATACATCCATGTGCTAAATTGGGAATAATGTACCATATTTATCGATTTATGTTGAATATGACTTGGTTGAATTCATGTATTGAGAATTTATTGAAAAATTATTGACGCATTTTGATATATGCTGTGGTGTTGTGAAATGGTGCTATGCACACGATTAATGACTATAGTCATTCCCTCCTCGGAGCTATCCAATAGGGTGACGTGGCTAGGCGTTGATTTGATAGACGAGGTGGCTGCACTCAAGAGTTGCCTCCAAAGTCCTCCTTTCAGACTAGCCTGGTAGCACCCCAGGGTAGGTTCGAGTCAATGCCAAGGTTTGAGTTAATGTTTATGATTAATGATAATGAAAATCTCTTACCAATTCCACCATTTGGTCTGGGCCAAATCTTTAATGCAAAGATTTATGAAATTCCCATAATCTTTCGAAAAACTTGTTGATATGATTGGATGCATATAATTTGTATATTTTGATTTGTTGAAATCTTATTTGAAACCTAATTTTGATGATAAACCTTGATCTCTATGGTTGCTATTGAATAATTTTGAGATAAGAGTTTGATATGTCCACAATCATCTCTCGTTTATTATTATAACATCTTATGCACTCACTGAATATAATATATACTCATCCCTCCACTTCCATTTTTTACAGAGGAAGTTTAGTTGATCCTTGTGTTCGTTTAGAGCCAGATTTGGGAAGACCACTGTCAAAGGCTACCTTTTGGTATAGACTTTGTCCCAGTCGTTGAGGTATCGATAGATAGACCCAATGAGGACATTTTGTATAAAACTTATTTAGAAACTTATTTAACCATGTATTTTGATTTTGGTTGGACTTGTTTTTGTATTTATTTCATTGAGGACTCTTAATTCTCTTCTTTATGAAGTTCACTTAGGAATTATTCATTCGTTTTGTTCTCTATCCCTCATGTGGGAATTTTGTTGTGTTGATTGATGATATTGAATGGTCAGACACTATTAGAAAACCGGGTATCAGCGATGAAAAAATCTGTTGCTGATACCCAAATTTCTATCGCTGAAAGTCACCTCGCTAATTTTCACGACGGATCAGCGACGACAGATTTTTTATCGACAGAATTTTTTCGTCGCTAATCCGTCGCTAATTACCGATGGATTAGCGACGGCTTTTTTAGCGACAGAAAATTCTGTCGCTAATTTTGTTTTAAGGTTTTCAAATTACCGACAGATTAGTGACAGATTATTAGTGACGGAAATAATTCCGTCGCTAATCCGTTGGTGAAATTCGAGAACCAAATGTGCACGGGCCCGGGCGCCCGCCCGCACGTGCCCACGCCCGCTTGTCCGCCCGCCCGCGCACCCCTGTTATAAATATTGAAAAAATTGCTCTCACCTGGCTCAAATCTGGGTGTGAAAGATAAATCCGGAGAGCCTTACCACTATACCACCATCACATTTGTGTTATTAATTTATTTTTTTTTATTTCTATACTTTATTTGGAACTCTTAATATTAAAAATATAATACCCTATATTAATAAAAATATAAAATTTTATTTAATAAAAACACAAAATAATATTTAGTAAAAACAAAAAATTATATTTAATAAAAATACAAAATTATATTTAATAAAAACAAAAAATTATATTTAATAAAAATACAAAATTATATTTAATAAAAGAATAAAATTATATTTAATAAAAAAACAAAATTATTTTCAAAAAAAAAAACAAAAATTTATATTTAATAAAAATACAAAATTATATTTAATAAAAACACAAAATTATATTCAATAAAAACAAAAATATATATATATTTAATAAAAATATAAAATTATATTTAATAAAAACACATAATTATATTTAATGAAAACACAAAATCATATTTAATAAAAATATAAGATTATATTTAATAAAAATACAAAACTATATTTAATAAAATTGCAATAACCTAATTAAATAAAAATACAAAATCATATTAAATAAAAATACAAAATTATATTTAATTAAAAATACCCTTATTAAAAAAAACAAAAAACAAAATTATATTTAATAAACATACAAAATTATATTTAATAATAATATAAAATTATATTTAATAAAACAATACCCCAATTTAATAAAGATACAAAATACAAAATTATATTTAATAAAAAACAATACCCTAATTTAATAAAAATACAAAATAAAAAATTATATTTAATAAAAAAAATACCCTAATTTAATAAAAATACAAAATACAAAATAATATTTAATAAAAATATAAAATTATATTTAATAAAATAAATATCCTAATTTAATAAAAAATATAAAATTATATTTAATAAAATACAAAATTATATTTAGCGACGGAATTTTTAGCAACGGAAAAATTCCGTCACTAATTCCGTCGCTAATTTGTCTGAAATTTTTTTTCAATTTTAGCGACGGAAATTTTAACGATAGAAATTTTCCGTCACTAATATGTCTGAATTTTTTTTTGTTTTAGCGATGGAATTTTTCATCGTTAATTCCGTCGCTGTTCCGTCGTAATTTTGTTATTAATTAACGACAGATAACTATCTGTCGCTAATTTCTATCGCTGATGCCGTGTTTTCTAGTAGTGAGAATGGCCTATGGTTTGATCTAGAATTTTGAATGTCTTGCGGTACCTTAGAACATAGGGTGGGATTTACATGTGTTTTAGAGTAACACGGCGGTTGTCGTGTGCCAAGACCCGCGGGTTGGGGCGTGACATCTCCAACTTGCTCACATAACCTCTCAAGTGGGTGCATGCACACGCACACACAGTGGGAACTTTTGGAGAAGATAAAGCATTCTTTGTGTTTTCTTTGTGTTTGATGTTACGGATATGATTGCTTCTTTGTTCTAATTTTATTGACATGAAAAAATAAATAAGTAATATAAGTAAATAAATAAATGAATAAATGCTTTTTCTTTTCACATTTACCTCAATAAGAGGTCTATAACTGCATCACATTTGATGGTGATAGTTCTAACATTGATGTTTCAAATAAGAGGTCTAGAACTACATTAGATTCATGGTCCTATTTCACTAGCATAGGGAGGTGAGAAAATGGAAAAACCAAGAGCAAGATATTATGGTTGTGGAAATGATTAAGTTGATGGTAGTAGTAAATATGGCATATCTACCCTCAAACGTCATATATCAAATGTTAGAAGTTAGAAATAAAAAAAATAAAAAATAAAAAATCTGACAATGTGGGTGAAATGCTTATTGACCAAGCTGGGAAACTTAGAAGTGAAAAAGATTTCTCCAAAGTTCTTCATGAAAAAATGGTGATGACAATCATTAAGCATGATCTTCCGCATCGAGTGTGACGATGTCAGAGATGTTATTAAGTACTTGAATCCAAATATCAAATTTATTTGTAGAAAACTGATGACAATGATGTATGGAAAGTTTATGAGGCTCAAAAAGATAATTTAAAATGAATTTTGGCCAATACTTACAGAAGCATATATCTCAGTTATAATCTTTGGATTGTATGCACAATTGAGGGTAATATTTGCTTAACTTGTGACTATATTGATAAAGGGTGGAAAAAACATAGCAAAGCTCTCCCTATTTGTGATTTCCTCCTCCACACTCGGGGGTTGAGTTGGCAAGAAAAGTATTTAATCTTTTAAAAGAGTAGGAAACTGATGGGAAGGTTTTCTCTCTCACTTCAGATTATGCAAAGTCTAATGAAGCTATGTAAAGAGTTTTAAGGGACCAACTTTGTTTGCAAGATAGTTTGCCATACGATGGTAAGATTTTCTTTGTTTGTTGTTGTACTCACATTCTAAATCTTAGAGCGCAAGAAGATTTGAAAGTGGCAAATGCATTGGATAAAGTTAAAGATAGTGTCAAATATGTGAAAGGGTCCGAAAAGAGAATGAAAAGTTTTGAATAGTGTGCTATGCCCAGCAAGTTGGTATTCAAGGTGTAGTTGTTTAATTTTGGATATATAAACCAGATGGAATTCTGTCTATGTTATGCTTGATAGTGATCTAGAATACCAACATGCATTTGTTAGTATTCAATTGAATGATATCAATTTTACTACCCCTAAAATCAGTGTTTCCTGGTGTAATCGTTTAGCTTCAATGAGACCTAGTGGCGATGGTATTGGAGTAAAGGATTTTTTTTTTTCTTTTTATGTAAATTCTTGTTCTTTTTAAATTAAAGTTATTTTCAAATTACATATTTTATTTCTAATGAACTCACTTGTGCACGTGTGTGTTTTTTATTTATTTTCTTTAATTCTCTCTGGCATTGTTATTGAGTAGAATTTTAAGAACGTATCAAAGCCAGACGGTTACAACGTCCAGAATCTCAATTGGAAAGATATTAGGATGAACCATCAGTTAAGTGGAGTTTTTTTCATTTTGAAGATTTGGACGGGCGGCTGAATTATTGGAAGGACCACAAGCGTAGATTTCCAAAATTTTCTATGATGGGTTGTGACTTATCGACCATTCTCGTTACTACATTGGCTTCTAAGTCTTCCCTTAGCATTGGTCCTTGGAATCTAAACGAGTATTGAATCCGTCTTCTTCAAAAGAATGTTTAATTTTTAATTTTTGTGTGTAATTAGTTATATAGTTTCATTTTGGCAGATAAGTGGTAATATAATGAATATAAATTATAATAATCCTTTAAGTTATTTTTTAAGTGTAAAAAACTTTTTTAATTTGTGCTTTACAGAAAATGATGGGAAAAGGCAACAAATGATTCAACATTATCAAAAGAGGAGTCTAATATTATTATTGAGGTTGAGGAAAATGAGTATGATGATTGAAATTTCTAATGCTTTTGATTCTAATGTTTTTTTTTTTCTTATTTCGAAGAACCTTCTTTGATATTGTACCAACTTCTATGGTCCGGTTTATTCTCTTTTTCGTGTTTTACTTGTTGATTGATGTATTATGAAGAACCCTTTTTGATATTGTTGCTGTCGATCATGAAAAGTGAAGCTTTTGTTTAGAAGGCAGATATTTATGGTTCAATATCTATGGAATTTTTTTTTTGGGGGGGGGGGAGGAATTATGATTGAATTCATTATGAAATGTAGATATTGTTTTGATTTTTTGTAGATAAGCTGTCAAAAGAAATCGTTTCATTTAGAAGAGCTAAGTAAATTAAACTCTTGAGTTGAGCTTGAATAAAACCCCTATATATATTCGAATTGAATTAGTCGAAACAAAACTTCGGATACTTGTGGTGAAAAAAAAAAAAAAAAAAAAAGACCGTTGAGTTGAGCATAATTTGGACAACTGGAATGAGTACATATGGTTTGAGTGCACATTAAGCATTGTTTCATTGGCAATGTGATTGTGAAAAAGAGTAGACGATGGAGAGTCCTGGACTAGGCCTGTGGGCAAGCCTGTTTATTCCGCTAGACTGCTGGAGGACGGTCCGGGACCAGCGATTTTCAGTCCATGCCTCGATGGGTCCAGCCCAGCCTGTTTAAGGCCAGCCCATGGTGGCTGTAGCAGGCCGGGCCGGGCCAGTATCAACATCGTTAGAAAATGTTTGGTAATTGATTTTTTTTTTCGGCGTTTCAATTCCACACCCATTAATAAAGTTAAAGTCCCGATGCTTTGGAAACTTCTTTTCCTTTTTTTTTTTCCCCCTTCTATCTTATTTAACCATCCTGATACTTTTTTTTTGGTAATATTTAACCATCCTGAAACTAATTGCACACAATTAAGACACTTCTCTGTGAATGACTCCATGCGGTGCTAATGAGGCCAAAGGGTTAGACTAAACCCTTGAGTAGTAAACCTTCTGACATTGTCCTCCTATATTTCCATTCCACTCCTTTTCACTCATCGGAAAATACTCCTAGCCTAGTGCGTGGAAAATAATCGACAGAGCAGACCCAATGGTTGTTTAATGCGAAAAGGAGAAAATTGCATATATCGATTTTTCTATAATTTGGTCATTTAAAAATTACCATCTCAATGAAATAGTAAAATAAATTTTACTTATAATTTCACAAATATCAATACTCATTAAATTATAAATTTTTTATCGTAAATGTTACAATTTCATAAGGTTATGAGTAGAAATTGGGACCATTAGCCCAACTGCAAGGGTACATGTCGGAGGAAACTAAAGTTACCGTTCAAGGGATGACATTGACTTTTTGAATTTTTTGTTTACAAAGCATTATCCGACGCCAATACATAACTTTCCCCTCTCAATAACAAAAGTAACAACGTAGCTGGTTACCACTGTTATGGATGTCCAAATGTCCGTGAAAATAAGCATATGACCAGTGAGTGGGCCAAACAAAGCTATGAGTAGCAGTCAACAAAGATTGCACGTTTGCACACTTGACACATCAGTACAAACCCAAAGAATGGTTAACGAGTATTCACTGTTCAACCCAATGGAAGAAATGTCTTATCATTTTCGTTGGGCCAACTAATCATAGAGACAAGACAAGCAAGCGTAAATTTAACTTCGCAATGAGTGTGTGTGTGTGTGTGAAAGAGAGAGAGAGAGAGAGGCAGGCCGAAGAGCGCAATAGCCACGTCAATATCCTTGACCGGAACATACAGCAGGGGCCCTCGATTGTTTGTGTATGTGGAAACCATTTTAAACGTCCCTTGACTTCAAATTCGCATTATGAATATGTTTAAAATATATATAATGGTACACAGATTATCAAAAATAAATGAGCTTACAAAAATGTAAAGAAAATAGAAAATTACGTGAATTAGCCAAACAGACCAAAGAAGGTGGTTTAAATTGACAGTTCAACGTTCAAAACAGAAAGCAGAAAACTGTAAAAGTTCATCATATTTCCCTTCTCACTTTTATTAGTCAAGATGAAGAAAAAGAATAAAAGAATAGGACTTGCGGTAGTGAATGTGAAAACAAGAAGAGAAAATCAACGAATTTGATCCCTTTTATGAACCGAAAAAAAAAAAATTAGGAAATTGACTTATGTGATTTAATGTAAAAACAAGAAGGGAAAATTATTTAGAATACTTTTGTAATTTAAACAAACATCATATTGATTCATTTTTTATAGAATCTGTCCAACATGAAATAGTACAGGCACTCATTAAGAAAATTTGTGCAACACAAAGAAGGGTAGCTACATGCATAATCCACAGTAAGATGCTCTCCCTTTTTTTTGGTTTTTTTTTTGGGCCCCGGGGGGGGGGGGGGGTTTGGCAATCCCGGGTAATTGCGAGCTACTCATGTGAACATGAATGCAATGGTTAAATACCTTTATTTGTTATGGTTAGTGCCATAAATAGCTTGTGCAGTGTTAGGGGTGTTCTTCAAAATTTCTTGACTTCCTTTAATTGCGGATAATTTATTTAACACTTTATTATATTTTTGGTTCATGCAGAACATTTGTATAAGGATATTAGGTATTCACTACCAAGTCTCAGATTCAAAACTTGAGAATGAAAAAGACTATGTTGGGACAACTCCTTCCTAAATTGGGTCTGATACTCGAATTAGATTAGTTAAAACATGACTCCGAATACCAATTGGTTATAAAATGCGCACATATATATTGTCTATGCAAAGCTGTGGATTAGGTATTCAGTTTTTCTGGAACAAGCTATGGATTTAGTTGTCTATACAAAGATTGAGCAGGAGTACAAAACTGGCAATCTTACATTCTCTGCTTAGAGGAGCTTCAAATTTGCAGCCAAATGGGAAGCAAGAGGGAAAATATGTTAAGTCAGAGGCAGTACCTCAAATAATCCTCATATTAGAAAAATATTGAACAGAAAACACTGCTTGGGACGGCTTTAATAGCTAGTGGTTTTCGCTAATAAAGACGGAGAAATAATATGCATACTTGGCCTAGCCAGTGGATTGACATTTACACATGCAACTGCAATCTTGAGAACTGTTATCAAGTCCTCTTCAACTTTTTCTGAGGGAGGTGAAAGGCGTGGATCTAGCACTTGATTCAGCTCTAAGTTCACAGCTGAATGTGGTGTCAAACAGGAGATGAGATCACCTGGTTGTTTCCCGCTGATCACTTCCAGTGCCAGCACTCCAAAACTATATACATCACACTTTTCTGTCACTTGCATTGTATAAGCAAGCTCTGCAAGGAAGAGAAAATGTATCACTTACTATATGTATTTTTTCTGTTCAATTTTCTAAAAATAAAAAAGTTGTAATTACCTGGTGCTAAGTATCCGTATGTGCCTGCGAGTTCTGTCCAATTGGATGAGTCTAGCTTCAATAGCTTAGCGATGCCAAAGTCTGAAATGTGAGCCTCATAGTCTGAATCAAGCAAAATGTTCTTGCTTGATATGTCCCTATGAACAATAGGGGGTCTGCAATCATGGTGCATGTAAGACAAGGCATTGGCCACACCTCTAATGATGTTTACCCTTTTTATCCAGTCCAATTCTCTTGCTTCTTCATTGTTGCTTAGTATTGCAGATAAGCTTCCCCTTTCAAGGTACTCATAAACTAAAAATGAGTGCCTAGAATGTGAGCAGAAATCAAAGAGTTTCACAACATTGCAATGCGATACCTCTATCAATGCTCTTATCTCATTCATAAAACCTCTCCTATCTTCAATCTCACCATCATTCAACGAGTGAAGTTTCCTCACTGCTACGACGGTGTTTGATGGAAGCTTTGCTTTGTAGACGCGTCCATATCCACCCTTTCCAATACAATATGCCTCATCAAAATTATTTGTTGCTTTTATGATATCATGGTACAGTGTCCTCCCCTCAAAGGTTGATATTGAGAAAAGAGCTTCATTGTGCATACTGTCTGGCTCTTCTGACAATTGAGATTTTTTCCTCGGGCTAATGATCAAAACAATTACTGCTGCTACAAATATAACTAAAAGTGCACCTACAATAGGTAGCACAATAAACAATGCAACATTGTGATCCTTTTTCTTGGATTTTCCATTTGTTGTTGTACTGCATGGTTGAAGACCAGTGACATTGCCACATAAACCCGGATTTCCTTGTAATGCATATATTGAAGCATTCAAAAAGGCTCCATTGTTTGGGATTGGACCAGAGAGGTTATTGTATGATATGTTGACATACAACAAACCACGCATGTTTTCAAAGGCCACTGGAAGTGAACCGGAGAGGCTATTGTGAGAAACATTTAGCAGCTCCAAGCTTTCCAAACCTTCGATATGAGACGGTATCTCTCCTGTGAGCATGTTATAGCTTAGGTCAAGTGCTGTTAGATGTATGAGCCGCAAAATTCCCTCTGGGATACTTTCATTTAAACTGTTGACACTTAAATTCAAGTAAACCAAATTTAGGCAATCACTTAAGGTTCCAGGTATGGATCCATCCAAGTTATTCATGGACGAGTCCAAATATGTGAGACTAGAAATTGAACCTAGTCCTGTAGGTATACTGCCCGAGAGCTGATTATCATTCAATAGAAGCTCGAGCAAAGAAGTCAGATTCCCAATTCCATTTGGAATTTCCCCTGTCAAACCATTTGAAGAAAGGTCAAGTAGCTCAAGTTGGGTTAAGGATGTCAGCTGAGGCGGTATGTTACCAGTAATTCTATTTCCAGCGACTCTAAATGCTGCCATGTTTGTGCAACTAAGCCAATTATCAGAAATGTAACCATAAAAACTGTTGTAGCTCAAGCCAATATAATATAGCACTGGGTAGACACCAAATGCTTCAGAAATGTTCCCAGTGAAGTTGTTACCCTCAAATCGCGCTCTGAACAAGGTGGAACAGTTTTTTATGCTTTTGGGGATTGGGCCGGTGAAGTAGTTGTCCGTGGCAGTGAAATTCTCAAGCTTTCCACCTAGACAAATTTCCGGCAAAGAACCCGAAAACTGGTTTGTGTCCAGTTGAAGTACTTTTAAGCTTGTCAAGTTTGCTAGTTGCTGAGGAACTGAACCAGAAAGTTGGTTGTCGCCGAGAAACAATACTTCTAGTTTCATCAAGTTGCCTAGTGACGCTGGAACAGTACCATTGAGAAAATTCTCACTCAATTCAAGATCAAAGATAGACGTCAATTGGCCTAACTCTTCAGGAATAGGACCAGTGAGATAATTGTCATATAGATGCAGAAGAGACAGGTTGGTCAAATTACCAAGAGAGGCTGGAATTGAACCAGTCAACGCATTTGTTTGAAGGCTCAGCTCTTGAATGCTTTTCAAGTTTCCCAATTCTGGTGGGATTTGACCAGAGAGATGATTGCCAAATATGTATAAAACACTCAAATTTTTCAAGTTCCCAAAACTTGAAGGAATTGGACCAGAAAAATTATTGGTGTCCATGAATATGAGATCAAGGTTTGCGAGGTTTCCAATTTCCGGTGGAATTGATCCAGAAAGTGAGTTTTCATAGAGATATAGAGATACCAAGTTGCTCAAATTCCCAATAGAAGAGGGAATAGGCCCAGAAAGCTGGTTTGTGTACACAGCAAATTCATACATGGATTTCATTTGTCCTATGTTTTCAGGAATTGACCCATTCAGCTGATTCTCAACCAAATGAAGGACTTGAAGTTTTGTTAGATTGCAAATTTGAGGTGGTATATTTCCCACAAATTGGTTTGTGGAGAGATCAAGATATATGAGTTTGGAGAGAGACCCAATTTGAGATGGGATAGTTTCGGAAAGAACATTCATGCTGAGATCAATGTAAGCAAGGTTTCGGAAAGATGAAAAAGAGAAACTTTGAAGTGTACCTTCTATGCTTGATTTGGTGAGGTTCAATCTGTTTACTCTTCCTGTTGCGTCGCAAGCAATTCCAAACCAATTACAAGGGTTCGTTGTGTTTGAAGAAGAAGAAGACCCATTCCTCCACGAAGAGAGCACAGACCTTGAGTGGCTTTTGAGGGTTGATTTCCATTCGAGAAGTGCCGTAACTTCCTCGGGGAAAGTAGCAGCAGACAATACATTGTTTACAAACATTATTTTAACAAAAAGTACGACGAACACAACATGGAGCTCTCTCCTGGCTATTATTGAATTCATGGTTCCTTTCATTTGTTTGTGCTGAAATTTAAACACTCTGGTATTTTTATATTTGTCGTCCAGAGCTTTTCTCTCTTCTTTATTTTGTTTCATCAACAATGGAATAATAGGTCTATATCTTCTGCTAAGACTTTTGAGTGTGTGATACGTTATGGTGAAGTCAAGGTCTTCCTGATGTTAATAATAAATAGTGGTACGGTCCCGGTTTAATAATAATGATACGTATTAACATTTTAATAGTCACAAGGTAAATAATAACAATAATGGTTTAGATTAATTATTCTACAGATGATTAATAATTATAATTGGTATCCCTGTACATTTTTCATTCAATAGAAAAAATAATAAAGAAAAAGGAGACCGGTCGTGTCATGTTGCTACTAGTCTAGCAATAATGACACTAATCTCGTTTTCCTTCACAAGATTATGCGTTCGAAATTGTTGAAATCTTATCCATGGGTATTAAATACTATTTTTGGTAGAGTCGTAACGTGAAATAATAACAATTATAATTTGAATTAATTATTTAATAGATAATTAATAATTTGTATTACTGTAAAAGTGTGAACATTTATATTAATATGGTGATCGTTTTCTTTCGTTTCTGCCCTCGCCTTGTTGCCGTCGCCTAGATCTGACCCTTGCCAACCCGGATCCTAGATCTGCGTCTCAGAAATCCCAAGTCCGGCCCTCGCCGATCCAAATCCATCCCTCACAAGCCTCAATCCCGTCGGATCTATCCCCTGCGACCTAGATTAAGTAGTTTCTTTCTTTCTCCATCTCTCTCTCTCACACTCTCCCTTCCTCCCCCCTCTTTCTCTATACCTAGATCTGTCGCCCGCTAACCCAAATCCTAGATCTGTCCCATCAAAAACTTAGATTTGGCCCTCGCCTTTCTCCTTGCGGATCTGATTCTCCCAGATCTGTTCTCTTCTCGTTCTCTCTCTGTCTTTCTCTCTCTCTCCTCTCCAGCTCCTCTCTCTCTCTCTCTGTCTCCAGCTCCTCTCTCACCTTCTATCTCTCTCTCTCTCTCTTTGCCGATTCCGGTTGGTCTCCCCCTATGCCAATCAATCACCATATCTCAGGTCTCCACTCATTTCAGGGAACTATTATTTTTATTTTATTATTTCTATTATTGTTGTACTGGCTAAACTATTATTATTTCGATTATTATTTTATTATCTCCACTGCTTCACCTCTCTGCTGCATATTGTTATTGTCACGCCCCGATCCTCGGATCGACCACGCGACAACCGCTGCGTCGTCTCGGTACATGGGCAAAACCTCCCCATCTACCGGGACTCCGCAAAGCTATCAAATTCATAATAAATCATCAAAACCATAAGATTCTTCAAAAACAAGAAATCACAAACTCAGTACACATACAAGGAGCCCATCCGGCTCATTCCTGGACGTACAAACACACACATTGACACACATCGGGGAGTGGGATCCTGTACATGCAATCATACATTAGCACACATCGGGGAGAGGGTATCTGTACATGCACGAGTACACAACAGCACACAACAGCGAGTGGAAACCTGTACATACACGCATGTGATATGGCCATCCTAGCCACTTAGATTTCTCAACACAAGAAAGCATGTAACAAACAAGAAGTCTCAAAACATAGCCGTCGAATTTTACCAACACTTACCTGAGAAAAACAAGCCAGTATCGGTAAAATCCTAACAGTATGAGTTGTACAGAACTTCACAAAATAAAAAAAAAAGTACCGAAATTAAGATTTACAGTCCAAATGTCCCAATACAGATATAAACAGTTTTCCAAAAATAGAGTAATCAAAATAATAAAGAACAAATCAAAAATCGTCAGATTTTATCAATACTTGCCAACAACTCGACCAGTATCAATAAAATCCGCACGGCATGGGATGTACAGACTTCCCTTTCCATGGTTTGAGAGCTATAAATCTCAAAAAATCTTGCATGAGCCAAATACCTATACAATCTGCAAAAATACTGCGCAAGCTCCAACAAGTAGTCTCCCAGCCAAATCTCCTCTAAAAAAGGTGGAGAGGTGAGTATTGGGGAATACTCAGTGAGTGGAGTACAATGGTGCAATTGTGTTCATAAACAATAGGTGAATGTGGGGCAGTCATATCATATCTCGTAAATCATTTCATATACATCAAATCATTTCAATAAATCACATTTCACAAATATGCATCCATGTCAATTATCCTTTCAAAAATCCTGGGGTCCCATCGAAAAACGCTTCCGTCTCAGGGTGGCCAAACCCAGACGAAAGCCCGCCAAGGGTTTTTCTATCCAATGTCTCAAAACAAACCCCCTTCCTTGGCGTTGGCTCGTGCCTCACCGGGGTGCACCAGGTATAGCACGACTTCGACAAAGGGAGGGACGTCAACTCCCCCGCACATCCAAACCCCAAACCACGCCACCCCGTCGGGTCGCTCCATGGTGGGAATATGACTATAGTCATCTACGGCACCCTTCATTTCTCAATCAATCCATTTTTTAACAATGTTCCATGATTTCCAACAAATAATCCATAATCTCATGCCAAAGCAGTTCATAGAGCAATATCAAATATCACATGGCACAAAATCATTTATTAATACAGTGGATGCATTCGTATTTCACAATCTAGTTCAGACAGCCCACAATCACAAAACAATTTATATAAAACATGTAAAAATTTTTCAAAATCATTTTCAAAGCAATTTTAAAACATGTTACTCATTTATGAACACAATGAACCATCCACTCACCTCTAGGGAGGGTATCCACTCCCTATCTCCGAAATCAACTCAAAACGACTCCTCTCGAGTCTCCAAAGGTCAATCTAGACCAATCAATACAAATAATTATCAATTAAGACTATATTAAAGGGTTTTCAAAATTTCCTTTTATTTAAAATAGCTTTAATTTGCACAATCACATTCCTAAACTTTCGTTTCATCAATTTAGGATCATTTCAAATCACCAACGACTTTAAATTTACAATATTCCTCAATTTTACCAATTTCTCCCGAATTTACATAATTCTAATTTAATTCATGCCAATTTCAATTCAAATCCTAAGGAAAACTACGCAAATCAATCAAATAAAACTTTAATACTATCTACGACATTCTAACATGCTTCTCAGTCCAATTCACATCAAATTCTAGACCTAACTTCAATCATTTCATACAAACTTTCAATAATTACGCATTTTCTACGAATTCAACTCATTTTCAATTCACATATAAAGCTTCTCATCTTACATTCAACCTAAACTTATTTAGTTATTGAATACATTTAGAATTTCCTCTCACCTAGGGTTCCACAAGTTGCAGCCTTAATCGAATGCCTCCTCAGTCCATTCCAAAGCCTGCAAAAGTTTCAATTTGCATTAATTTCAAAAATCTAAACCTAGTTCCTAAAAAGGTTTGAAACGCTAGAATTAGGGTTAGGGTTTGATCTTACCTTTGCAGTGAACAAGGCATAGTCGATCTAGGGCTTTCGGTTGGGGCTTCCACAGGTGGCAGAATCTGCTCGCAGGAGACCGCGAGAGCAGGGAGGAGGACGAAGGCTCTTTGCGCGCGGAAGAGGGAGACGCCCGTTCGTACGCGGAATAGGGAGACTTAGAGAAATGGTGTGAGAGAGAGCGGGGGATGGTGAGACAGAGATGGAGAGACTCAGATAGAGAGAGAAATCGAGAGAGACTGTGGTAGAGAGAGAGGCCGAAAGAGAGACTGTGAGGGAGAGATCGACAGAGAGATATGGCGCGAGACTGAGAGATGGCAACCCGCGGCGGTTCGCGGTGGTCGCGGCGGTGGCGATCGATGAAAGGTGAGGGAGAGATGGTGAAAACGGGGAAATCGCGAAGGGAGAGAGAAAATGCAGAGGCTAGAAATAGAGAGAGAAATTGAGAGTGAGTAGAGGGAGAGAGACGACGGTAGTTCACGGTGGGTGAGGGTGGCGCGCCGGAGGATAATCGTCGAAAGAGGGAGAGTGACGAACAGAGAGATCGCGAGCGGGAGGGAGAGAGCAGAGGAGAGAGATGCGGGAGGGAGTGAGAGACGAAGGAGGGAGGAGAAGAAAGATTAGGGTTTAGCCCTAATCTTCATTTGGGCAAAACGCAACGTTTTGCTGCGTTTTGTCCCACCTTTTTTTTTTAATTAATAACAATATATATATAATTTAATTTTTCATATTCTCATCACATTGGACGTTTTAAATTTACCAAAAATAAAATTACTGTAAATTTGTAACACGACATTTCAATTATACCAAAAATTTAAAATTTAGACCCCAAAATCAAAAATCAATAAAAATTAAAATTTCTCTTTATATTATAAAAAAAAATTTCCAAAAACTCAGTGTTACAGTTATTATTATTATTATTATTATTATTATTATTATTATTATTATTATTATTATTATTATTATTATTATTATTACCATTATCATTATTATTATTATTGGTATTGTTATTATTATTATTATTTTACTATTATCGCTATTATTATTATTATTATTATTATTATTATTATTATTATTATTATTATTATTATTATTAGTGTTATTATTATTAATACCATTATCATTATTATTATTATTGGTATTGTTATTATTATTATTATTTTACTATTATCGCTATTATTATTATTATTATTATTATTATTATTATTATTATTATTATTATTATTATAAAATATAGTATTATGAATTTAAAGTTATTAAAATTTAAAATATTTCAGATATAGTTGTAATATAAAATCTATTACTTTATTATTATTATAGATCTATATATTTTATTTTATTACTAATTTATTTTATTTTTCTATTAATATTTTTTTTTCTTTCTATTAATTTTTTTAATTCATTTTATAGAATATTATTTAAAAAACTCAATCATGATCGGTATCAAATCTAGGTAAAAGAGTAAGATTACGATAGGTCAACAGTCAATGTAAAATCATTTGTCAAATAAAAAATGAGAGACAAATAAAAAAAAAATTGGGGTGTTTTCCTCTCAGTGACGTGCTATATCGAATTTCGGATATAGTGACAAGTAAACAAAAGACCCTAAATTACGAGTAAATAAGTTAATCTATGAAAATAGAATTCAGCTAACCATTTGGAATATAGGATTTTTGATCATCAAATTAGGAAAAATGAAAAAAGTAATGAATAGAAGAAAAATAGATATCATGTGTTTTCAAGAAACTAAATAGGTGGGAGAAAAGACTACAATAGTGGAGTTTTATGGATATAAATTTTGATATACAGGTGGGAATAAAATTAAAAATGGAATACGAATAATTGTAATCTATTAGAAGATGTAGTAAAGATAAAAATGAAGAGAGATAAAATTATGCTTGTCAAGTTAGTAGATGGAAAAAATATTGTTAATATAGCCAATGTGTATACGACTCAAATAGGTATAAATGTAATTAGTAAAAAATAATTTTGAGAGAATTTAAATAAATTTATACAAACCATACGTAGTGGAGAGAAGTTATTTATTAGAAGAGAGTTAAATGGACATGTAAGAAAGATAAATGAAGAATTCGAAATCGTATATAGAAACTTTGGATTTGGTATTAGGAATGACATGGGAGATAACATTTTAGAGTTTACCACAGTATTCGATTTGATATTCGTAAACATTTTCTTTTAAAAAAAAAGAGTCGCACACAGTTACATATAAAAATGGGTTCAATGATAGTCAAATAGATTTTTTTCTCACTATGAAAGGTGATAAAATGATATGTAAGAATTACAAAGTTATATCAGGGGGGAGTGTAACAACTCAACATAAACTCCTAGTTTTAGATATACGTGTATCTAAAAAACAAAAAAAATATCATCCATTTATGGAGTCAAGAATTAAGTTGTATAATCTAAAAGGAGAAAAGTGACAACTTGTCACGCCCCGATCCTCGGATCGACCACGCGACAGCCGCCGCGTTGTCTCGGTACACGGATAGAACCTCCCCATATGCCGAAACTCCGTAGATTTACAAAAACAACACAGCAATTCTTTCTACACCAATCATAAAAAAAAACAGAAAACATCACATAACAATACACATGCAAGGACCCATCCAGTCCATCCCTATACACACAAGCACACATCGGGGAAAGGGGACTTGTACATGCACGATTACACATCAACACGCAATATGGTCATCCTAGCCATTTCCAAGTTCACAGTATAAGAAAAACACTTAACAAACAAGAAGTCCCAAAATATAGTCGTAGGATTTTACTAACACTTGCCTGAAGAAATCAAGCAAACGTCCGTAAGATCCAAACGATATGAGATGTACAGAATTTCGTGAAATCGAAAGTAAATAACCATTCTCAATATTACAGACCAAATGTCCCACTCAAACAATGAGTTTTTACCAAAATATAGGAGAAAGAAAGTAAACAACAAACCACGTAAGGATTCCATCAATACTTATTCCTATACAGGAAACGAGTATCGATTAAATCCGTACCAAAAGAATTGTACAAGTCTTCCTTTCTATTGAATTCAGTTCAGACCAAAATGACTATACATCACGATGTATACCTACAAAAGCCAGCTGGTAGGCTCTCCCCAAGCTCCAATCTCTGTCACAAGTCTAATCTTCCTCTGAAAAATGTTAAAGAGGGGGGTGAGTATTATAAATACTCAGTGATTGGTGTACAATGGCATGATTGTGTAATAAATAAGGGGTGAAAGTGAGGAATGTCAAAGCATACTTCAAACATCATTTTCCATATCCAAACATTTTCAGTAATTCAACATCATTTACAAAATATGCATGCATATCAAACATTTTCTCAGAAAATCACAAAGGTCCCATCGAAAACACTTCCGCCTTGCGTTTGGCCGAACCAAGACGAAAGCCCGCCAAGGGGTTTTCCATTTCAATTTTTCAAAACTACCCCCTTCCTTGGCGTTGGCTTGAACCTCACCGGGGTGCAATCCGGATAGTCCGACGTGGCAGAGCAGAGGCCGCCTACCTCTCTCGTAAATAAACCCCAATCCACGTCACCCTGTCAGGTCGCTCCGTGGGGGGAATGACTATAGCCATTTCTTTCGTGCACCATCATTTCACAATCATTCCATTTTAAACAATGTGCCATATTTTATCAATTCAATCCGAAAATCATGCTACGAGCATTTACCAATCAAGTAATCAAGACAAATGGCACAAATTCATGTAAAATCACATAGGATGCATTCATAATTCAAATTCTCATTTCAAACATCCCACAATCACAAATCATTTCATATAAATCATGTGAAAATCATTCAAAACCATTTATTAAAGAATTTAAAGATATTTTGCTCATTTATTACACAACGATCCGTTCACTCACCTCTAGGGAGGGTATCCACTCCCTATTTTTAAAATCAACTTAGAACGACTCCTCTCGAGTCCCCAAAGGTCAATCTAGACCAATCAACACGAATAATTACCGATTAAAGCTCTATTAAAGGGTTTTCAAATTCCCCTTTATTTACAATAGCTTTAATTTACACAATTACATTTCTAAACTTTCGTTTCATTAATCTAGCATCATTTCAAATCAGCCACGACTTGAAATTTACAATATTCCTCAATTTTATCAATTTTCTCCCGAATTACATAATCTTAATCTAATTCACGCCAATTTCAATTCAAATTCCAAGGAAAAATACACAAATCAATCAAATAAAACTCTAATACTATCTACGATATTTTAACATGCTTCGCAGTCCAATTTACATCAAATCCTAGACCTAAATTCAATCATTTCATACAAACTTTCAATAATAACGCATTATCTACGAATTCAACTCATTTTCAATTCATATATAAAGTTTCTCATCCTATATTCAACCTAAACTAAATTAGTTATTGAATGTATTTAGAAATTCCTCTCACCTAGGGTTCCACAATTTGCAGCCTAAATCGAACGTCTCCTCAGTCTTATCGGTGATCTGTAGTGCCTCCTAACCGAATCAAATATAGCACGTTAGTCCAATCACTTAGAGAAATTGAAACCCTAGAACCAAAGATCAGGAAGTTGTTCTTACCTATGCAGGGAAGAATCGTAGTTGATCTAGGGTTCTCGAATGTTCCATTTACTGTTGGTCTAGGGCAGGTCGTCGAAGGAGAATGCTCGTACAGAGCATCGCGCGAGTGGGGGATAGAGTGAGAAGACTCTGTGAGCCGTCGCGCGCGGAAGAGGGAGGAAGAGAAGCTTCGTTCACGCGCAAGAGAGGGAAATAGTAGAGAGGGAGAGGCTGTCTGCGATGTTTGGAGACGGAGAGTGAGAGGGAACCGTTCGATCGACAGAGAGAGAAGACATTGAAGACAGAGAGGCTGAGAAGGAGAGAGACAGAGAGAGATGGTGTGGGACAGAGAGATGGCGACCGTGGTGGTTCGCGGTGGCCGCGGTGGCCGCGATCGATGGAAGGTGAGGGCGAGATGGCGAACGGGGGAATTGCGAAGGGAGAGAGAGTGCAGAGGCTGGAAGCAGAGAGAGAAATAGAGAGTGAGTAGAGAGAGAGAGAGGACGGTGGTGGTCGCTTGCGGTGGTCGGTAGAGGAGCGATCGATCAATAGAGGGAGAGTGATGGCGATGAAGAGAGATCGCGAGCAGGAGGGAGAGAGAGAGCGGAGAGTCTGTGAGTGAGAGACGAAGGAGGAAGGAGGGAGAAAAGATTAGGGCTTTTAGCCCTGATCTTCATTTAGGGGCAACGCAGCGTTTTGCTACGTTTCACCCCCTTATTTATTTATTTTTTTTAACAATATTTAACAATATATATATATTAAAATAAATAACAATCATATATATGTATATATAAATATTCACACCCCTTTTTACTAAAATTTAAATTTTTCATAAAAATGAGATTTATCATGGTTCGCGGACACGAGAATTTAAAAATATACCAAAAATTAAAAGTAAGACCCCAAAATCGAAAATCAAAACTTTTAAGATTTTTTTTTTATAATTACTGAGATATTTTACAGAACATTTCAAATACCGAATTTTCGGTATTACACAACTTTTAAAGATAAATTAATTCAAATAGCAAATTGGTCTACTAATAATGATTCAGAAACAATGTAAAAAAAATGTCTACTAATATTAAGAGTATAAGTAACGAAATTCTTGATATATCTAAGTGTCAGACCCCAATAGGCAAGGAATTACAGTGGTGAAACAAAAAAAAAAAAAAAACAAATTACTATTCTAATTAAACGAGAGTGTTATAGAAACTTCAAAGGTAATAATAATAACGATACATATAAAAAAATATAAAAATGAAAAAAAATATCCACAAATCAAAAAATAAGGTGTAAAACGAATTATACAAAAAATTAAATATTAAAGGTGGAGAAAAAAAGATATATAGAATTGTTAAATTAAGGGAGAGAAAGAAAAAATATTTAAATAATGTTATGTGTATTAACATTGAAACTAATATTATACTTATAAAATATGAGAACATAAAAAAACGTTGTAAGGACTATTTTGATAATCTCTTTAATGTTAAGAGTACAATAGATATAGAAAATATCGAGATACTTGTAGAAGAAGTTAATAGAAATTTTAAATGTAAAATCAGTCCCCCATGAAGTGAAGGATACTTTAAAGAGAATGAAAAATAACAAAATCATAGAACCTGATGACATTTCCATTGAAGTCTGAAAATGTTTGGGTGAATTTGTTATAATAATGTTAACAAATATTTTTAATAAAATTTGACAAATCAAGAAAATGACCAAAATATGAAAAAAGAGTACATTTATACCATTATATAAGAATAAAAGAGACATATAAAATAATTTTAATTATAGAGAAATTAAACTTATGAATCATACTATGAATTTATGAAAGAGAGTGATAAAATATAAATTGAAATTAGAGATAAATGTGTTTCATAATCAATTTAGATTTATACTAGAAAAATCTACCATAGAATCAATTCACTTGTTAAGATATTTGATAAAAACATATAGAATACAGAAGAGAGATCTACATATGGTATTCATCAATTTAGAAAAAACATATGATAGGGTTCTTAGATATGTATTATGCTAGGTGTTGGAAAAGAAATGGATTTCTTTGAAATATATTAATTTCATTAGAAATATGTATAAGAAAACTGTAACCAATGTAAAAATTTGTGAAGGTCTGAATGATAGTTTCCCTATTAACATTGGGCTCTATCATGGTTTGGTATTAAATTTCATTATTTTTGTAATAGTGATAGACGAAATCATAAAAAAAATATCTAATATGAAATACTATGATATTTGTTTTTTTACAAATGATATAATATTGATTGATTAAATTGGAGAGGGTATTAGTATTAAATTAGAATTATGGAAGGTCATACTGGAATTCAGAGAATTTAGATTGAGTAGGTGGAAAACTGATTATATGAGATATAGATTTAACGACAATCATAAGAACGATGAAGAAACGATTAGACTAGATAGACAAAATATATCAAAAAGTGAACGTTTTAAATATTTTGGTTCTATCATCCAAAATGATGATAATATAGATGAGGATGTGAATCATAAGATTCAAACGGATTAGATAAAATTGAGAAAGATATTCGGAGTTCTTTATGATCACATGATACCACAGCATTTCAAAAGAAAGTTTTATAGAATCATGGTAAGATCTATACTATTATGTAATACTGAGTGTTAGTCTATTAAATAACAACAAAAACAAAAAAGACTATAGCAAAAATCAGAATATTTAGGTAGATGTATGATAAAATTAGAAAAAATAAAATTAGAACTGAAAAGATTCGTAATAAGTTGAGAGTTAATTCAATTATAAATAAGATACGATAGTGTTGTTTAAGATAGTTTGGACATATGCAAAGAAGATCGAAAGACACACCGGTTAGGAGAATCGAAAACTTAAATATAGGAAAACCGAGAATTTAAATATAGGAGATTTAATAAAATATAGAGGTAAACCGCTGAAAATTTGAATGCAAGTTATTCGTAAAAACATAATAGTTAAGGGAATGAGAATATAATTTTGAATATGAATGAGTGATGTAAGAGAATTCGTACAAATTAAACTAACATCATTTTTTTCCTTAATCTTTCCCATATTATTTTTCAAATAGTCGACTCCAAATTATTAAGATTAAGGTTAAAATTGTGGTTGTTATTGGTATCTTTTAAAAAGAAATATATTTGAATTTTATTAATAATTTTGATTTGAGCTAGCTACTTTTGTTATAAATTTAAATATGGTGGATATTTAAAATAAAAATTATATTATATTATATTTTATTAATAAATTTAAATTTTATTAATATGGTGGGTATTTAAAATAAAAATATATTATATGTATTATATATAAAAATTATATTAGATATTATAATAGAAAATATTACCACTCAAACTAGCAACTTTTATTTTGTGATTTCATTGTGTGTCTCTCTCTTTCTCTCTGCTTTTAGATTCAATCTCTCCCCGCTCTCTCACCGTCGCCTCCGACACACAACCCACATCATAGATGCCTCACCATCTGATTTTTAAGATGTTCTTGATGTATACAAGTGTGCTGATCTATTTATATAATTTAGAGTGATTCACTAATTTATTATTCAAGATTCTTAGATTTATTTGCTAAAATTATGAGTAGATCTTGTTTTTGTTTTGTCTGTTTGTTTGTTTTTTTTAATGTTTTTGCGTTTCTTGATTGTTTAAGGCTTTAGTTCAACCGTAGTTGGTAGTTTGTCGATGAAATTCATCCGGTGTGAACATTTTAAGGTTGGGCTTGTTTGTCTTTTAGGGGAAATTTGGGGTTAATTGTTATTTTTATCTAATGTATAGTCATCAATCATAGAAATCTTGAGTGCATAAAGTCATCCACCCATAAGAAAATTAAAATAAGAATGTAAATTCCTCATCTAAATGCAATGCAATTCAATTTTTTCCTCCAAATTTTTTTTTTATATATTTTTTTTTCATCCTGGGTTTCTCATTACCAAAGACGTATGTCACATAACCTAGGTTTCTTATGTGAACGAATTCTACTAATGGCAGTAGTCTTAGTAATGAAGAGATTGGGAATTGGGGATTTGAGAAACTTGTAAAGGAAATGCTATATAACCGAGGACTATTGTTGGCTAGAAAATGTTATACATCGTCGTGGGTGGGTAGGGAAGTTCATTTGGGCAGGTTAATGGGTTTTGGGTTATTTAGTTCACGTTATTCGGGTTTTGAGGGAGTATTAAATCTAACTGAAAACCGAATCGAATAAAATGAAACCCGAACCAATTTGTCCGAATTAAATTCAGGCTATTCGGTTTGGGTTATTCGAGTTTCATTTATCCGAATAACCACATAATATGAAAAATTTCTTTAATAATTTGGGTTAAACGATTTGGATATAATCGGATTAGATATGAAATATTATGTGAAAATATGTTATTTGGATTTCGGGCGGGTTTCGAATAAAAATATTCATTTTTATACCTAAACAATTCATCTGAATTTTTAATCGGTCGAAACTATTCACCCAATCTGAATCGTATAACCCAAACCGAATAACTTAAATTTAATTTGGATCGAGCGAGTGAATAAATTTACCCGAATAATGAACACCCCTAGTCGCGGGTACAAAGTCCAAAGATACCAACCAAGTGCTGACTAAAGATGTGTGCAAATTAAGAGATTTTCAGGGAAAGAAATAGGGTTCAAGGGTGTTTAGTTACTATATATATATATATTAGTCTTATTTACTGAGTTTGGTTATACAATTATTCAGAAAAAAATTTATACTGTTACAGATTATGAAAGCTTTAAGTCATTCATTGTCTTATTTGAGTTTTTGAAAGCCTTAGAGTTTTAAACTATTTAAAGACCTTTTTTTGAAAAATAAAATTTTAAATATGTTATCAGATCCGATTGTACATGAATTTTAACCTAAAGCGGGTTAAATTGGGCAAATTGTGCAAGTCGGACGTGCAAGGGCCAAAACCACATCTTCCTGGGCAATAAAATGATGAAAAAAAAAAATGATTTCTTGTTTGATGTAAAATGGAAAATTGCAAAGCAGTGAACATGATGCCCCAACGAAACCATTTCATATTTCTATCTCTTTCCGAGTAAGTGTCTATTTTTCAAATTTTTATTTTTTTCTCCTAATATTCCCCAAAGGAATTTCAAGTATGAAAATTGAAAAGTCACTGCCAAGCTAACATTCCTCACTTCTTCGGTATTTGCACTGTTGGTCACCGTCAAGTCAAGTCGTTGCAAAGAATCAATATCATTTTCTAAAGAGATGTGCTAATTGTTTTCTGAGTAAATTATTTTTGCTAATTCTTTTCTATAAAACTTGTTTTTTTATTTATTTTTTAAATAATTTTATATCCATAAAATTGCTTATAAGTCGCCAAATATGTAACTAATATTTAGTAATTATTTCTTTTTGTTAAAAAGGGTTTTTTCTTTTCTTGAAACATTTTAACATATATCGTAAAGATTAATGCCATCGAAATAAATCTTTTTTTTTTTGAAATATGTTGCTGAACTGTCATCCGTAACTGTTAAATATTTTCATTTGGAAAATTAATTTATGATCAATCTAACTATTGGATGCGAATTAGGGTTCCTACCGCAAAGCTGGCCAATCTAACTTGCTCATTCATGGAACCAAATTCCAAAGATAATATAAAAATTTTTCTACAAGAGTAATATTGACCAGGTCAATAACGATTATTAAACAATTTGGAATGTGTGTGAATGCATTTGTGATTCTAATCTTTAAAGAAAGAAATTGTGTACATATTTCCTCCTTTGCTGTTTTTGTGAAATTAAATGTTTGGGGTATAAGAAAAATGATAATTAATATTTTAAATTTTATTTTATTTTATTTTTTGACTTCTGAGCCAAAGTCTTTAATTTCGTAAAAAAGAATGGAAAAATTGAGTGACGTTTATTTAGACCAACTATTGTTTTTTTCTTCTTTTTTCTATTGATTTGAAACGGCGACTATCACAATCATATTAGTGTGGCAATGAGGCAGACGTCTCCATTGTATTAATTCAAAGGACATATTTGATAGAAAAGTAAAATTTGAAGACAAGTTATGAGAGAAACATTTTGAAGAGTAAACATTGGTTTCATAATATTTCTCATTTCTCATTATTTGGTTGCACAAAGATAGTATTGTTATATAAGATAACAAGTAGGAGGAAAAAAAATTAGATGATAAGATCAATTTCATTCATATTTTTCATTTAAATGGATTGATTAAGTTTTTCTCTCTAGAAAAACTATAATTTAGTTTCCTTTTTTTTTTTTTGGAAAGTAAGCATATATTAATTTTCTCTCTATAAACAAATCAATTTAATTCATATTTTCTGTTTTCAAATATATTGATTTAAGTTTTCTCTTTACAAACTAATTGATCTCTCTACAAAAATCAAAAACTTTTACTCACTAAAACTAAATAGATTAGTTTTTTTTTTTTCATAAACATTTTATTTTTTTCTTTAAAATACAAAATTTAATTTTTCTCTCTCTAAAATTAATTACATTAATTACACTTTGATTTAATTTAAATCTTCTCAAATCCAACTTAGATTTTCTCTATCTTAAAGTAAACCAAATAATTTTTTCTCTCTATAAAGTTCTTCATTTACATTTTCTTTCTCTAGGTAAATTAGTTTTAAACTTTCTTTATCTAAAACTAAATAAATTAGTTTTCTCTCTAGAAAAATTAAATTATTTTAAATTTTATTTTTTAAAATTTAATGAATTTTAATTTTATATATCTAAAAGATAAAGTTAGTTGATATTTTCTTAGTAAATACATTTGTTTTAAGAAAAATTGCCGAAGCAGCATTTTGAAGAGTTAAATCCCATGATATTTCTTATTTCTCATTCAAACAAAGTTAGTATTTTTATATGAGAACAAAGGTTAGAGAAAAAATAATTATATGATAAAATCAATTTAGTTAATATTTTCCATCTAAATACAATAATTTCTCTCTCTAAAAAAATATAATTTAGTTTTTCTTTCTTTAAAATTAAGCATACATTAATTTTCTGGCACACTCCGACCCTCGAGTCGAGCACTTGACAACCGCCACATTATCTCGGCATACGGACACTGAGCATTGGAAACCCTAGACCTACTGTGAACCACTATCTGCATAGGTAAGGTTAAGGACTGTTCCTAACCCTAGCTCTAGGGTTTCGAATTTTCTTAGTTATTAGGTTTAATTGCTAAAATGTGCCTCAATTTGGAAGTGTTACAGGTTCCGGATTGAATCAAATGGCACACGGATGTTAGGGCTACAAGCTGTGAAAAACCCTAGGTGAGGGAAATTCAATCCCTTCAACATTCGAATTATTTTTGTTGAATTTAGGTAGAGATTATGTCTATATATATTCTGAAAAGGTGTTAGACTCGAAGGAAATGTATTTTTCTGAAATTTTGTAAGAAATTATTTAGGTTAAATCTAGAATTTGATATAAATTAGATTGCGTAGCATGATAAAATGTCTTAGATAGTAGTAGAGTTTTGTTTGATTGATTTGTATAGGTTTCCTTGGGATTTAAATTGAAATTGGCATGAATTAAATTTAGAATTATGTAAATTCGGGAGAAAATTGGTAAAATTAAGGAAT
Organism: Dillenia turbinata; assembly: GCA_037126225.1. NCBI lineage: Eukaryota > Viridiplantae > Streptophyta > Magnoliopsida > Dilleniales > Dilleniaceae > Dillenia > Dillenia turbinata. Next base: position 10,836,577 of record JBAMMX010000005.1, read on the forward strand.
GTTAGAAATTAAATTCATTGATAAGGGAAATGATCATAGATTGATGAAACAAGAGTTCAGAAATGTGATTATGTAAATTAAGGCTATTTTAAATAAGAGGAAAATTTGAAAACCTTTTAATGAAGCCTTAATTGATGATTAATTGTATTGATTGGTATAGGTTGACCTTTGGAGACTCGAAAGGAGTCGATTTAGATTAATAGTGGAAATAGGGAGTGAATACCCTCTCTAGAGGTGAGTGGACAGTCTGTTGTGTAATAAATGAGCAAAATAGTTTTAAATTCTTTGATAAATGATTTTGAAATGAATTTCACATGATTTATATGAAATGTTTTGTGATTGTGGGATGTCTGAAATGGAAATTTGAATTACAAATGCATTTTATGTGATTATAAATGAATTTGTGTCATTTACATTTGGATACTTGATTGGTAAATGCTTGTAAGCACAGTGGTAGAAAGAAAAAAGATAAGAGTAATCAAGTATGCCATAATTGTGGCAAATTGGGTTACTATGCTCGTGAATGCGTTGAGCCAAAAAAGGTTTTGCTTGAACCTTTCTCACATAATATTTGTGTTTCTAGCACTGTTATACTTGCTTAATCGATTCCTTTTTAAACTCTTGATTCAGGAGCAACGAACCATGTAACTAGAAACAAAGGATTATTTGTCGAATATCATTGAATCCCACCCGATTCGAAATAAATATATGTAGAAAACAATGTCAGGGTTGCTGTAAAAAGTATCAGTACTTGTAAATTATTTTTTAAAGATAGTTGCACCTTGTTCCTACATGATGTTTTGTATATATTAGATATTCGACGTAACCTTATATCGGTTACTATTCTCATGTGTTTGGATTTTAATATAAACTTTCATAGTGATGTATATATTTAACTTGACATTGAATATGTTGGTTTTGCATACCTTGTAGATGATTTTGTTCTACTAGATGTACAAAGTAATGAAAATCATGAAGGTTGTTTTTCTTTGATTGCATCATCTGATGGCTGTAATATAGATACAAATGTGTGGCATAGTAGATTGGGTCATATTGGGCAAGAAAGAATACAAATGCTAGCCAAAGAAGGACTTTTGGGCAGTGTCTCAAAAGTGAACTTGTCAATATGTGAGTATTGTTTAGTAGAAAAAGTAACAAAAAAACCATTTGGTAAGGGAACTAGAGCAGACCTTCCATCATAATTGATCCATTCTGATATATATGATCCAATGAATGTGAAAGTAAAGCATAGAGTATCATATTTCATCGATAATTTTAGTCATTTTGGTAATGTTTATTTGATCTCCCATAAGTTAGAAACATTAGATTGCTTTAGACTATATTTAAGATTGGTTGAGAATCAATTAAACGAAACAATTAAAACAATGAGAACAGATCATAGACATGAGTATCTGTCAAATTAATTTAGGGATCTATGTGATGAAAAAGAGATAATTAGATAGTTAACTATTCCTTGTACTCCACAACAAAATAGTGTTATAAAAAGAAGGAATAGAATCTTACTGGACATGGTTAAATCAATGATGGCCCAAGCAATTGGGGAATTTGTTTTATTAACTATTACCAACATAATTAATCGTGTGTCTTCTAAATCGGTTACTTTCACTCCCTAAGAACTTTGGACAGGTCGAAAACCTGATCTAAGTGGTTTGTGGCCCTGGGGTCGGCAGCATATGCTCATGATTCAAACTATAAATGTGGAAAATTGGATTCAAGAGGAAAAAAATATATTTTTGTTAGATACTCTGAGTATTCAAAGGGATATATGTTTATTGGGGAGTATAAGGATGAAAGTATAATTGAAATAGAATTGAGAGATGCCACATTCTTAAAAAAATGAATTTCCATCGAGGAGTGAAATTGATAAAAATCTTACTTTATATAAAATGCAAGATCTTGATAATATTGATATTCCAAGTGGTTCAATAATGAGAAATGATAAGATAATTCACTCTCTTGAACCTAGTAAGAGTGACATTTTATTAAATGAACCAATTTCACGAGAAATTCAATTGCGAAAAAGTACTCGTAAAAGTATTTCTCGTCGTTGATTTGAGATTGAATAAGAAATTTTTATGATAGCTCCACCTGATGAAAACAAGGCTAAAACATTTGAAAAGGCTATTTCATCAATGAACAATGTAGATGAGTAAAGACAATGAAAGAGGAAATGGAGTCTATGAAATTAAGTCTGGGACTTGGTTGATCTACCATCAGAGCGTAAAACTATTGGGAATAAATAGGTTCTCAAAATTAAACATAAGACAGATGGATCTATTGAAAGATTCAAAACACATTTGGTTGCTAAGGGCTATATCCAAAAGGAAGGTATAGATTATGAAGAGATCTTTTTGCCTATTGTAAGGTTTGTTTCAATACATCTCATCCTTGCTATTGTTGCCGATTTGCATATGGAATTACACCAAATGGATATTAAAATTGCTTTCCTCAATGGATATTACATTACAAAAAAATACCGAATTAGCGACGGATTTAGTCGTGAAAATATCAAAAAAAATTCGTCACTAAATTGTTTAGCGATGGATTTAGCCACGAACTCATATCCGTGGCTAATAGCGCGTTGCAAAAATTTAGCCACGAATTCAAAAATTCATGACCAAATTTAGCCATGAATTGATGAATTCGTGGCTAAATCCATGACTAAATTTTTCATTTTATATTTTTAATTTTAAAAGCCGCCGGCCCACTCGCCAGCCCTCACTCATGTATGAACCAACTTCCTGCTACTTTATATTTTCGTAGAAAATGTACATTTATCCAGATTCGAATCTGGAACTAAGAGGACATCTGGAGCGTTCTCAACCACTATGTCATATTAACTTATCCGATATACCTTTTTTTTTATTTCATTACTTTCTTTCTAACTTTTACCATTAAAAATACAATTTACTAATTTAATAAAAATATAAAATATAAAATTATATTTAATAAAAATAAAAAATTATATTTAATAAAATTAAAAAATTATCTTTAACAAAAATACAAAATTATATTTTAAAAAATACAAAAATATATTTAATAAAAATCAATATCCTAATTTAATAAACATATAAAATATAAATTTATATTTAATAAAAATATAAAATTATATTTAACAGAATTTCAAATTAGCAATGAATTTAGTCACGAACAGATTCGTAGCTAATTAACCACGAATTTTACCACGTACAAAAATTCGTGGCTAATTAGTCACGAATTTATATCTGTAGTTATTTAGCAACGGATTATGAATTTCATCACTAAATTAGCGACGCATAATTATTTTCGTCGCTAAATTAGCGACGAAAATGGATTTGTGGTTAATTTGTAATGAATTCTATTTTTGTCGTTAAATTCGTGAGTAAATAGCGACGAATTTTTTTCGTGGCTAAAGTTCGTGACTAAAATCATGTTTTTTTGTAGTGTTAGATGAGAAAATCTACATGGAATAGCCAATAGATTTCATTGTTAAAAATTATGAGCGTAAAGTTTGCAGACTCCAAAAATCGATTTATGGTCTTAAATAATCATCCAGACAATGGTATTTAAATTTCATCAAGTCACAATTACATATTGGTTTACGATAATTAAGGAGGACCATTGTGTTTATATAAAACATTTGAAAGATAATTTTGTGATATTATCACTTTATGTGGATGATAACTTATTGGCTGAAAATAACTTAGATGTTATTATTGTCATTAAAGAATGGTTATTTTCAAATTTCAAAATAAAGGATATGGGTGAAACAAATTACATACTTAGTGAGAAAATCTAAAGAAATCGTTCAAAAAAGTTTCTTGCATTGTTGCAGAAATCTTATATTTTGAAAATTCTAAAACTATTTCGTATGCTGGATTGTAAACCAATTGACACACCAATTGCAAAAGGTGAAACGCTTGTAAAATGTGTCCTAAGACTCCACAAGATTTTGAGTATATGGAAAGAGTTCCATATGCAAGTGCCATAGAGAGCTTAATGTATGCCATGATATACATTCGTCCTGATATTTGCTATGCAGTTGAATTGGCAGTAGATATCAGTCAAATCCTAGACTAGCTCATTGGCAAGCGATATTGAGATATTTGAAAGGTATCACTAATTATATTCTGTGCTATCGGGATAGTGATCTATATTTGGTAGGTTACATTGATACAGATTGGAGTAGTGACTTAGATGAAAGAAAATCCACATCGGAATATGTGTTCTTGCTAAATAATAGCATCATATCTTGAAGTAGTAAGAAACAAATTTATATAGCATTATCCACTATGGAAGCTGAGTCTGTTACATCTACAGCAGTTGTTTAGGAGGCTGTTTGGTTTAAAAGATTTTTGAAAAATTTATGAATAGTTACCAATGCATCGATACCTGTAAGGATCAATTGTGATAGTCGAGCGACAATAGACTATACAAATGATCCAAAGTATCACGGCAGGACAAAATATATAGACACAAAATATCATTTTATCAAAGATATTATAGTATAAAAGGAAGTGATTTTATAATATGTATCTACACATAAGATGATTGCGGACCCTCTTACAAAATTAATCCCTAGAGATGTATTCTTATATCACGTTAAGACTCTGGGATTGCATAAATTATGATGAGATGTTGTAAATATTGAGACAGTGATATAAATATTCTATGTAATTGTTTGTCATTTACATCTTATCTGTTATTAGCATTGATGAGTATGTCGCCAAGCGTTAGGTCGACTCTCTCAGACGAGTGACCGCCTCAAGCACCATGAGTGCATGTTGAGATGAGACTTATTTACACTCTCGATTTGTGAACTGCTAAATAGCGCTAGTAAAGTCAAGATAGGTGTAATGTTAAAAAAGTCACCTTGATATGAGTCAAGATGAGGCTTGATTGATAAATCGGACATGATAGCTCACAATCATGAAAGATTGGTTAAAAGCCGAATGCGAGATTTTAATGAAACGTTTTGGATAGTGAGCCATTGAGATCTTGGGCTAAGAGCTTGAGTGATAGCGTTTGAGTTAAGATCCATGTGGTGGTTTTATTATGAAACGAAAAGATATATGTTATTGTACAATGAATATAGAGACTTTACCACCATTGCATGTGTTTCATACCACATGTGCTAGAAACGACCAAAGGAGAAAAGTGAGTGAGTTTTGTTTTATGAAAATCTATGCCTCCTCACTGTATGATTTCTTTCAATGGTGCTCTATATGACTTTTGATAATGTTATAAGGTGATGAACAGATGTTTGCTACTTTTGCATGTTTCTTATGATCATGATTGATTCAATCTTTCGGGACGCACTGAGAAAACAGTTTGTAATTCATTAAGTAATATGTGGGTGGAAAGGTAAATTATTTTGATTACACCATTCATATGTATTCATTGGTCGATCAATTATATTTCCTTTTTAGGAGTTGAGACATAATCGTGAATGCATGATGAAGTGTTGAGATCAAGTATAACCAATGAGAGATTAGGTATATTTTGATGGTATAACAAAATGAGTCTGGGGCACACGAGACACAAAGATATTCTATACATTATTTTTTTGGGTTGTAACCGCTATATTTTTCATAAAAGGGGTGTAGTGTGTTGCAAAAAAGGGGGGGGGGGTGGGGGGGGAAAAAAAAAAACATATTTTTTTATAATAAGATGGAGGAGGGGAAAAAAAAAAAAAAGAAAGGGGGGGGGGGATAAAGGAGGGGGGGGGGGGGGGGGGGGGGGAGAAAAAAAAAAAAAAAAGGAAAGGGGGCAAGATTGACTCACTTCCTCCTCCACTGCCTAATAGGAAACTTTCTATAGAAATCTCAAGAATCTTCCGAGGGATTACCTCCCAAAGCTTCCAAGAGAAGCTACATGTGAAAATTCCACAGAAAGCTATACCAAGCTTCCAAAGAAAGACATACAAATCTTCTAAGAGAAGCTACTCGTGAAGCTTCCAAAGGAAGCTTCACAAAGCTTCTGAGAGAAGTTTCATAAAGCTTATAAGAGAAACTTCACACTCCTTCAGAATGAAGCTTATAGAGAAAGTTTTAAAGTGATTTCTGAGAAAAGTCTTAAGAAACTTCTGGGAGAAGTTTCAGAGGTGGCTTCTAAGAGAAACCTTAAATGGCTTCCAAGAGAAGCTTCCTAGGGTTATATATGTGAGCTTGAGGAAGATTGAAGATAATGAACTTGAGAGAGAATTTGAGGCAATGAGATTGAGAGAGAAAGGTGATAAGAAAGTGAGAAAGAGATTTTGAGTTTGAAATAGAGCCTACGAGTCTTTGCTCTTTTAACACAAAAATCATCTTCTGTTAGAGCTCTTTGCGAGTAAATTATCAAAAAATTTGGATTTTGGATTGTGTGTAGTTTCTGTTTGTGATTCCATACCGACTAAAGAAACACGTGATTCAATCAAGTATTCAATCTGAATTCAGCTGCACAGTTAGACGTTGGACAAGAGATAACTATTTTATGTTTTGAATTTCTTGTTTGATGTTGGTGATGTCATGCATTTTTTCCTTCAACAACAAATGAAGATCAACGAAATGAGAGAGAGAGAGAGAGAGAGCATATTACCTGAAAATGCTTTGTGGAGTTGATCGCAGTCCTTTTCAAGGGAAGGAATTTGGTCGGAACCGTGAGAGTGGATGGTCTAATTGTGGTTGTGGGGAAGCGAAATCCAGAGTGAAGATGAGAGACAAGGTTAGGTGCATAGCATTCTACACTTAAGGAATATCCTATCCCTATATCTTTATTTACGTAGGAGGACACGTTAATCCTATAGCCTCCAGCATAGATTTTTTTTTCCCTCCCTGGAGGTCGATATCCAGTACTGATGATTACCTAGAAATCAAGTAATTATTGAGTTTTAACTCAATTGATACAGTTTTTATTTTGAGTTTGAGCCTCCATGTCTACCAGAAAAACTAGAAATCAAGCAATTAGGCAAGAAGAACGCCACACATGGGAGGAGTCATCAATTCCGAATCCGGTCCAGTGCTTTTCATCAATGAAGGTTACATGGGTGGCACCGTCGCACATACACCTAGGCCTCACACGCGAAATATAATCTTTGGAATTATTTCACCAAAAATAACTTATTTTGTAATTTTACCAAATTGTTTCACATAAGGGAGAATTACGGGAGTTTTGGTACAATTATTAGGATATGTTTCTCGCTTTTAGCTTTTTCACTGCTAAAAATAATAAAATTAAAAAAAGTTTATCAGCTATAGAGTAATTTTGGTTTTTCAAAATCTTTTTCTTTTTCGTTTTTACTATTTTACCCATCATACACAAACACCGAAGTTCTTATTTCTCCATTGATGCACTGAATTTTTAATATTATATATTATTTTACCCATCTTATCCAATACATCTATGGAGAAATTAAATTGATGTATAATATTTAAATATTATTATTTCATGTATATGAATTAAATGATTATTTTATAATTTGTATTTGAATTAATTATTTTTTTAAAATTATAGATATTATATTTTATAAATTTTATATTTTAATATATAGCAATAATATAAGAAGAAAAATAAAAAAAATATATTTAACTAATATAGAGTTACCGTTTTTCATTATTTTAGTAATTATTATTAGTCAAATAAGATAATCGAACATTAATATCAAATAATAATTATTAATAATTGACAATTAAAGATTAAACATCAACTATCAATCACTAATCATTCAATTAAATCAAACACACCTTACATGAATCTGTTCCCCTTAATAACTGCCACCCGTGGCTCTTAATAAAATGGTTTTGACGCTTAGCATATGAAATGCAGAGCTTCTTAGGAAATCCCTCTTTTCGTGTTAATTTGATTCAACGTCATTTAATTTTGTTTTATTCAATTTATATTATTTTTCTGAAAATAAAGTTTTGAAAGTGAAAATAATTTTTTTGAGAACTACTAAACTATTGTTAGCTTATTAATATTTTTTTTAATAAAAATATCACTTAATTTCACCTCAACCTTAATTTTCTCAAAGCGGGCGTCCATGGAGACGGGCATTGCCTCTTTGGATTTTTTTTTTTTTTTTAAAAAAAAAAAAAACACCATACGGCACTGTGCAGTATGAGTATTAATTATAGCACGTGATAGACTGCGTGGTTTATTGATGGGATGGCCATTTTATGTAGAATATATAGTATTTTCATACATTTTAAAGGCGTAGATGAATTTGTTAATTTCACGAATTTGGTTTATTTATCTTTCTTAATTTAACAAAATAAGTAATAATATAATTACGAAATTTTAAAAAATTGATATGAAAATTTTTATTTAATTTTAGCTTTTCTATACTTTTCTTAAAAAATAATTCAACTTTCACTCATTTTATCAACAACTACCGTCAAAATCCTGGCAAGTATCGGCCTTGGTCAATTTTAGTGAAAGTGTTTATTTAATTTGCTACTTGATTTTCATTTTAAATTTTTCTTATTTTTAATTTTGTAATTAGTTGTAGACTTTTATTATTTTTAATTTAGTATATAAATATTAATGTGCCAATTTTGTCAATATCATGTAAAATGTTGTGTGACTCAATGATCGAGTGTATGGTTCATTCGTAATATAATAACAGAACCAAATCGTAATTAAGTTTAAAATTTAATAAAAAATTAAAGGATTTAGAATTAAGTAAAAATGGATAAAGATATAGATTTTAAATGTAATTATCTGGAATAAATTAGATAAATAAGAATGATCCAATTGAGCCTCTCTGCGCACTAAATAATGATCATCTTAGATAAGTTCTAAAAGAGTCCAAAAGCATGGAGGCAAAGTTTTCAAATAGAAGGCCTGCATTCTGTAGTGTTGGCTTAGGATAAGTTAAAATTTGATTTTATTTTTAAATAAAAAAATTAGAAAATAGGTTGATTTCTCAAAGTTCTGTAATATATTATTAAGTTAAAAGGGTCAAAAATGTGTTAAAAAATATAATTTTCTATTTAGAGAAAAATGAAATAAAAATTTGAAAACATATTAATTTCTGAATGTTCTGTAATATATTCTTAAGTTAAAAAAATTCAAAAATTTACTAAACATATTATTTTCTGTTCAGAAAAAATAAAATAAAAATTAGAAAACAGGTTGATTTCTGAAAGTTTTGTAATATATTCTTGAGTTAAAAATTCAAAATGTGCTAAAAATATTATTCTTTTTATTTAGAGAAAAATGATAACATTGATCTATTTTCTAAGTTATTCTTTACCTTGTGATATTAATTTTTTTTTTCCATTAAATTGGTTCAAACTGTATCAAATAAAATGGCATGCATCAAATTTCTCCATTACCCCCCAAAAGAAATCTAATATAAATTAGGGAAATTTGAGTAATCAAACTCTTGCTCATCAACTCATAAATTGGCACTTACTTTTTTTTTCACGTGTTGAAAAAGTAAAAATAACTCAATAATTCTATAGAAATTTAGTTTATACGTGTTACCCTTTTTTTGCTTGTTTTAAAAAATAAAATAAAAATTATAACTCATAATTATACACCAAATTTTGTTTATATATCTCATCGAACTCAAGGTGTGCATTGAAATGGGACATTTTTGTTTTTAATTCTCTAACTTAGAAAATTGTTATAAATTTTAAGAAATAAATACGATTTCTAACATTTATTTGAAAACACAACTAAAAATGAAGTCTTGAGTTTGAACTTCTATTATGTACAACAAAAAAAATTAAGTAAAAAATAAAACATATTGTGGCCATGGAAGGAAGCATCTGCTTATTTGTCAATTCAATTCCCATTGCCGACATTGTTTGACAGAAACAACTCCCATTAGCTCCATTTCCTAATTTCTCCAATTATAGGCAATAAAGATGTTGAATGTTGATGTATGTGATTTTTGAGACTTTTGCCGTCGCTTAACCTTCAAATTTAATCCATTACTCTCCCGCGAATGGCGGCATTTTCTTGCAAACCCAAGTGAAACGTTACACTTTCAAATCTTCTCAATTTGTATCATATATAGAAAAGAAAAGTCATACACTCTTATCTATTTCCTAATGCATAAATCACAGAATTAGACCTTAGAGTCATTTCCATTTTAAGTACAGATTAAGTGTTAACCTATAAGCTAAAGCATAATTTGGGAGTGCAGAGTGCCACTATTCATTTAACTTTATATTGACTTTGCTTGTATGGTAATATGGGCACAACTCGAGTAGATTATATAATCGTATCAAACATTTATCAGCTATTTCACATCTTTTATTGGCTATGTATATGTTCACTATTCTTACATTGCATAAATGATTGAACTTATGTAACCGAAAAAAAAAATATTGAACTTAGATTTTATTTGCGCACTTCCTTAAGAATTGATATTTATGAATTTATTATTGTTGAATTATCGTTTAATGATTATTATTTTTTTAATGAAAATATTAATAATTGAAAATCATTCCTTTAATGAGACACGGCACAGCAGGCAGCCTTTTATCTGGACTGGACCACCTTGATCTTCACATCCATTCTAGCCAAATCCTTCTCACAAAAAAAGACAATTAAATAAATTAAAATATTCGAATCCAAAGTTCCAAAAAACGTTAAGGATGTGAGTGAAGAAGTCAAGCTCCTTTGTGTAGAAATATTCGAATCTGCTCCCCTCAACAACCTCTTCAAACTCCACCAGTGCCGCCCTCCCATAAATATTTCGAGTGCTGACCTTGTTTTTTGAATTCTGAAAGGATAAAGAAAAGATGGCTCGCCTTTTTTTTTCTTTGCACCAAATAATGTTTCTTCCCTCGAGTTCCTACGTACCAACATAGCAGACATGGGACACAAGACACAAAACAATATAAACACACCGATACACTAAATTAAAATTTTTTCTACTTTTGTAATTTAAACAAACATTATTTTGTTTCATTTATATAAATGTGTCTAACATGAAAATGGTACAGACACTCATTAAGAAGAATTTGCGCAACATGGAAGTGTAGCTACGTGCATAATCCATAGTAAGCTGCTTTCCTTTTTTTCTTTTTTGGGTTGGCAATCCCGGGTAATTGTGAGCCACTCATGTGAACATGAATGCAAATGTTAAATCCCTTTATTTGTTATGGTTAGTGCCATGAATTGCTTGTGCGGTGTTAGGGGTATTCTTCAGAATTTCTTTTTCTGGAACAAGCTGTGGATTTAGTTGTCTATACAAAGATTGAGCACGAGTGCAAAACTGGTAATCTTACTTTCTCTGCTTAGAGGAGCTTCAAATTTGCAGCCTAAATAAACAAGATTGAAAATAAGTGAAGTCAGAGGCCGTACCTGATATAATCCTCATATTAGCAAAATATCTAACAGAAAATACTGCTTGGGATGGCTTTAATAGCTAGAAGTTCTCGCTAATAAATCCTGAGAAATAATATACATACTTGGCCTAGCCTGTGGATTGACATTTACACATGCAACTGCAATCTTGAGAACTGATATCAAGTCCTCTTCAACTTTTTCTGATGGAGGTGAAAGGCGTGGATCTAACACTTGATTCAGCTGTATGTTCACAGCTGAATCTGGTGTCAAAGAGGAGATGAGATCACCTGGATGTTTCCCTCCAATCACTTCCAGTGCTAGCACTCCAAAACTATATACATCACACATTTCTGTCACTTGCATTTTATAAGCAAGCTCTGCAAGGAAGAGAAAATGTATCACTTACTATATATGTTTTCTGTTCAATTTTCTAAACATAATGAAAATGTTGTAATTACCTGGTGCTAAGTATCCATATGTGCCTGCGAGTTCTGTCCAATTGGATGAGTCTGGCTTCAAAAGCTTAGCAGTGCCAAAGTCTGAAATGCGAGCTTCGTAGTATGAATCAAGCAAAATGTTCTTGCTTGATATGTCCCTATGAACAATTGGGGGTCTGCAATCATGGTGCATGTAAGACAACGCAAAGGCCACACCTCTAATGATGTTTACCCTTTTTATCCAATCCAATTCTCTTGCTTCTTCATTGTTGCTCAGTGTTGCAGATAAGCTTCCTCTTTCAATGTACTCATAAACTAAAAATGAGTGGCCAGAATGAGAGCAGAAACCAAAGAGTTTCACAACATTGCGATGCCTTATCTCTGTCAATGCTCTTATCTCATTCGTAAAACCTCTCCTATCTTCAATCTCACCATCATTCAACGAGTGAAGTTTCTTCACTGCTACCACGGTGTTTGATGGAAGCTTTGCTTTGTAGACACGTCCATATCCACCCTTTCCAATACAGTATGCCTCATCAAAATTATTTGTTGCTCTTATGATATCATGGTACAGTGTCCTCCCATCAAAGGTTGATATTGAGAAAATAGATTCATTATGCATGGTGTCTGGCTCTTCTGATGATTGAGATTTTTTCCTCAGCCTAATGATCAAAACAATTACTGTTGCTACAAATATAGCTAAAAGTGCACCTACAATAGGTAACACAATAAACAATGCAACATTGAGATCCTTTTTCCTGGATTTTCCATTTGTTGTTTTACTGCATGCTTGAAGACCAGTGACATTGCCACATAAACCCGGATTGCCTTGTAATGCATATATTGAAGCATTCAAAAAGGCTCCATTGTTTGGGATTGGACCAGAGAGGTTATTGTATGATATGTTGACATACAACAAACCACGCATGTTTTCAAAGGCCACTGGAAGTGAACCGGAGAGGCTATTGTGAGAAACATTTAGCAGCTCCAAGCTTTCCAAAGCTTTGATATCGGATGGTATCTTACCTGTGAGCATGTTATAGCTTAGGTCAAGTGCTGATAGATGTGCGAGCCCCAAAATTCCCTCTGGGATACTTTCATTTAAACTGTTTACACTTAAATTCAAGTAAATCAAATTTGGGCAATCACTTAAAGTTCCAGGTATGGATCCATCCAAGTTATTCATGGAAAAGTCCAAATATGTGAGACTAGAAATAGAACCTAGTCCTGTAGGTATAGTGCCCCAGAGCTGATTATCATTCAATAGAAGCTCCAACAAAGAAGTCAGATTCCCAAATCCGCTTGGAATTTTCCCAGTCAAACCATTTGAAGAAAGGTCAATTAGCTCAAGTTCAGTTAAGGATGACAGCTGAGGCGGTATCTCACCCGTAATTCTATTTCCAGCGGCTCCAAATGTTGTCATGTTAGTGCAACTAAGCCAATTATCAGAAATGTGACCATAAAAACTGTTGTAGCTCAAATCAATATAATCTAACACTGGATAGACACCGAATGCCTCAGAAATGTTCCCAGTGAAGTTGTTACCCTCAAATCGTGCTCTGAACAAGGTGGAACAGTTTTTTATGCTTTTGGGAATTGGACCGGTGAAGTAGTTGTCCGTGGCAGTGAAATTCTCAAGCTTTCCACCTCGACAAATTTCGGGCAAAGAACCTGAAAACTGGTTTGTATCCAGTTGAAGTATTTTTAAGCTAGTCAAGTTTGCTAGTTGTTGAGGTACTGAACCAGAAAGTTGGTTGTCGCGGAGAAACAATGATTCTAGTTTTATCAAGTTGCCTAGTGAGGTCGGAACAGTACCATTGAGAAAATTCTCGCTCAATTCAAGATCAGAGATAGACTTCAATTGGCCTAGCTCTTCAGGAATAGGACCAGTGAGATGATTGGCATACAGATGCAGAAGAGACAGCTTGGTTAAATTACCAAGAGAGGCAGGAATTGAACCATTCAACTCATTTGTTTGAAGGCTTAGCTCTTGAAGGTTTTTCAAGTTTCCCAATTCTGGTGGGATTTGACCAGAGAGATGATTGTCAAATATGTATAAAACACTCAAATTTTTCAAGTTCCCAAAACTTGATGGAATTGAACCGGAAAAATTATTGGTGTCCATGAATATGAGATCAAGGTTTGCGAGGTTTCCAATTTCCGGTGGAATTGATCCAGAAAGTGAGTTTTCATAGAGATATAGAGATACCAAGTTGCTCAAATTCCCAATAGAAGAGGGAATAGGCCCAGAAAAATGGTTTGTGTACACAGCAAATTCATACATAGATTTCATTTGTCCTATGTTTTCAGGAATTGACCCATTTAGCTGATTCTGAACCAAATGAAGGACTTGAAGGTTTGTTAGATTGCAAATTTGAGGTGGGATATTTCCCACAAATTGGTTTGTGGAGAGATCAAGGTATGTGAGTTTGGAGAGAGACCCAATTTGAGATGGGATAGTTTGGGAAAGAGCATTCATGCTAAGATCAATATAAGCAAGGTTTGGGAAAGATGAAAAGGAGAAACTTTGAAGTGTACCTTCTATGCTTGAGTTGGTGAGGTTCAATCTGTTGACTCTTCCTGTTGCGTCGCAAGCAATTCCAAACCAATTACAAGGGCTCGTTGTGTTTGAAGAAGAAGAAGACCCATTCCTCCACGAAGAGAGCACAGACCGTGAGTGGCTTTTGAGAGTTGATTTCCATTTGAGAAGTGCCGTAACTTCCTCGGGGGAAGTAGCAGCAGAGGATACTTTGTTTAAGAACGTTATTTTTACAAAAAGTACTAAGAACACAACACAGAGCTCTCTCCTGGCTATTATTGAATTCATGGTTCTTTTCATTTGTTGGCTTAGGAGTTTATGGTGTGCTGAAATTAAACACTCTTGTATTTATAGTTGTCGTCCAAAGCTTTTCTCTCTCTTTATTTTATTTCTATCAACAATGAAATTATATATGGTTGTTGTAATCCTTTTTAATAGAGTCACAGAATAATAATAATAATAATAATAATAATAATAATAATAATAATGGTTTAAATTATTTATTTTATATATGATCAATAATTATACTGGTATCCCTGTACATTTTTCATTCACTAGAAGAAATGATAAAGAAAAAGGAAACCTGTCATGTCATGTCGCTGCTAGCCTAATAATAATGACACTAATCTCGTTTTCCTTCATAAGATCACGTGTTCAAAATTGTTGAAATCTTATTAATGAGTGTTAATTATTACTTTTGGTCGGGCTGTAGTGTGGAATAATAATAATTATAATTTGAATTAATTATTTAATAGATAATTAATAATTTATATTGATGTAAAAGTGGACAGTTTTAAATTTAATATATTCGATATTTTTTTAAAGAAAATAAATTTAAATTTTATTAATAATTTTGATTTATTCAATGATGTATGATAAAAATTATTTTTATTATATAACTATAAATTTACAAGAATAGTTTTATAATTGAATAAAAATAATTATAATCGATATCATTGGATAATTGATCTCGGTGGAGACTTCACTTAATCTCGATTGATGAAGGTGGCTATCAATTAAGTACTTTTTGAATATATAATAGATATTAGTTAAAAAATTGACAAATAAGAGACATGGAGAGTCGTTAATTTTTTTTTTAAAATTTTGTGAAATTTGAAAATATTAAATTAAATCAATTTGATATTTTGATTAAGTACTTTTTTCGATTAACTTTTTTTTTTATGATATTTTGTCAAAGGTACTTTATGCATGTCATACAGTAAAGTTTTTTGGTTTTTGATTGTTGATCTATCCAGTTCAATCAATTAATAAGGTAGCGTATTTAAAATAAAAGTTATATTATATGTATTATATATAAGAATTATATTAGATATCATAATAAAAAATATTACCGCTTAAACTAACTCATTTTATTTTGTGATTCCCTTGTGTCTCACTTTTCTGTCTCTAACCATCATCGCTGACACACAACCTATAACAAGTCTATTTAGTATATTTTAGTTATAGTTAGCTTTTTGTTCTTCAGTTAGTTTACTCTTTAGTTAGCAAGGTTTGTTAGGTAGTTATCTTAGTTAATTGGTTAGTTAAACTAATGCAGTTAGTTTGTTCAGACTGTTAGGAATAGATGCTTAGTTAGTTGTCAAGATTGAGTATATATTTGTATCAAAGACATCAGTCATTATTAGAAGATGAGAAATTCTGATTCACTTTCAATTCTAGCAATCTGTTCATGGTATCAGAGCTAGTTCTCTCGGTTGAATTCTCTCAATATGACAAATAGCCGAAGACAAAGTGATCAGGAGATGCAATTCTCGAGTGATGATCCTCTATTCCTTCAAGAATCTGATCATCTAGGGATGTTGTTGGTGACAACACCTTTGACAGAGAACAACTATCTGTTCTGGAGCCGTTCCATGAGAATAGCCTTGGGAGCCAAGGCAAAACTTGGATTCATTGATGGCACATGTTCAATACCAGACGAAAACTCTTCTCTCTTGGAGCAATGGAGAAGGGTGGATTGCATGGTGGTTTCATGGATTCTGAATTCAATTTCGAAAGAAATTGTAGATGCTTTTCTCTTCACAACAAGTGCAAAAGAATTATGGCAAGAATTGGCAGAGAGATATGGGACCTGCAATGGTCCTCAGCTGTATCAATTGCAGAGAGAAATAATTTCAGTAAATCAAGGTAATTTGTCTGTTGTTTAGTATTTTACTAAGCTCAAAAGATTATGGGATGAGCTGAATCACCTACAACCAACACTAGAATGCCACTGCGGGGCTGCTAAGGTCATGCAAGAAATGAATGCAAACACTAATCTGATGCAGTTTCTAATGGGACAGAATGAGTGCAATGATGTAGTTAAAAATCAAATTTTGGTCATGGAACCTTTGCCCACAGTAAGCAAAGCATATTCTATAGTGCTGAGAGTAGAAAAACAAAAGCAAGTTCAAACAACCTTTTTGGATACTATGGATAATGGAGCTATGATGGCCAAAACTGGTTTTCTTCAAACGAAACCAGGAACTGGGAAAGGAATCAATGAAAAAAAAAAGTCTGATTTGAAATGCGACTTTTGTAACTCAACAGGACATACAAGAGATACATGTTTTAAGTTGCATGGATATCCCGACTGGTGGAAAAAACTTAAGGAGCAGAAAGGAGCAATTAAAATGAAGAATGTAGCTAATACAGTAGATTCTTCATTCGAGGAAGGCAAAACAGCAAAAAAGACTGGCACTCTTCAATGACAGAACTGATTCAGATGGAACTTGAGAAATACATGAAGGGAAAGACATAAAATCATGAGAAGGAACTGATCAATTTTGCCCATTTTGATGATTTTGCAGGTATGAATACCAATTGTTTCTCAACATTTGATAAATTAGTACCAGGTTCTTGGATAATTGACACTGGAGCCAATAATCATATGTGCACAAATCTAAAAATACTTTCAGAATCTAAACCAGTAACTTGCTTCACTCTCATATACCTACCAGATGGATCTATTAAGACTGTTTACAATATTGAGAATGTACATCTAAAAGGAAATCTTACTCTTACCGGATGTCTTTATGTCCTTACTTTTAGATTTAATCTACTTTCAGTGCAAAAATTGGCAGAAACTAACAAGGTTTATTTCCTTTTCTCTGCTCACTTTTGTGTCTTACAGGACCAGGTGACTAAAAAGGTGAGAGCCATAGGAAAAGTAGTTCAGAGGCTGTACATTCTAGATGAAAATTCATTCAATCCTAAAGTCATTTAGACTTTTGTATCAGAAAAAATTCATAATCCTTTTGTACTAGCTCCTAGCTTTGCCAATAATGTGACCCAATCGACTGCCTCTTTGTGGCATAACAGATTGGGACACCTCTCTAACTCTGTAATACTTCATTTGAACTTGAAATTTCAGTCTGAAATAAATAATAAATATAGTTGTGACATCTGCCATTTAGCTAAGCAAAGTAGATTACCTTTTCAGTCTAATACTTCGAAGACCCTTGCATGTTTTGAGTTAATTCATGTAGACATCTGGGGTCCTTATAACCATCACATATCTTCAGATGCAAACTATTTTCTTACAATTGTTGATAATTTTTCTATATGTACCTGGACATTTTTAATGAAATTCAAGTCTCAAACTATTTCTATCATTGATTCATTCTTTAGGATGGTGGAAAATCAATACCAAAAGTCTGTCAAAATTATTAGAACAGATAATGGTTCAGAATTTGTTAGTATTGAATGTCAAAACTTATTGTCTAAGTCAGGAATTCTTCATCAAAAGACATGCATTAACACACCACAACAAACTAGTGTAGTGGAACGTAAACATAGGCATATACTACAGATGGCAAGAGCTCTAATGTTTAAATCTAATTCACCCGAACTTTTCTGGACAGATTCCATTCTAACATCCACATACTTGATTAATAAAACTCCCACTTCCACTTTAGAATGGAAAACTCCTTATGAAATGTTACATAATAGATCACCTGAACTAGATCATCTAAAGGTTTTTGGGCGCTTATGTTATGCATCTAATACCTCATCATATAAAGACAAATTTGCAAAAAGAGCACATAAAGCAGTCTTCATAGGTTATCCAATGGGACAAAAGGCATACAAAGTGTATGATATTTCAAATCACAAGGTTTTAATTTCCAGAGATGTTGTGTTCTATGAAGATCAATTCCTTTATCAAGATGATCCACTAGTAGAATCACCCACTCCTTTACCTTCCAT
Source organism: Dillenia turbinata (assembly GCA_037126225.1). Lineage (NCBI taxonomy): Eukaryota > Viridiplantae > Streptophyta > Magnoliopsida > Dilleniales > Dilleniaceae > Dillenia > Dillenia turbinata. The sequence continues at coordinate 10,855,045 of JBAMMX010000005.1, forward strand.
TGATCAGAATTTCACAGATAACAAACTGCTTCTTGAGTTTGAAAATTCTAGTTCTTCCATATCCAATATTTCTGACAAAAACAGACCAGCATTATAGCTTACTGACCCTCAACAAACAATCCCTCTAAGAAGAAGCAATAGAAAAAAAACTACTCCAGTTTGGATGCAAGATTTTGTTTTAAACACTGTACATACAATCTCAAAAGGAAAGAGCCATTCTTCTCCATATACACCACAAACCTATCCATATATCATTTCTCCTAATTTTTTCGATGCACACATTTTTTTTGGCTAATTTGTCAATTGTGAAAGAACCACAAACCTACCATCAAGTAAAAGAACAATCTGAGTGGGTTGAGGCCATGAAGCAAGAATTACAAGCCTTAGAAAACAATGATACTTGGGAACTCACTGATTTACCTGAAGGGAAGAAAGCCATTGGATGCAAATGGGTGTATAAAGTAAAATGTAAGCCAGATGGGACTGTGGAAAGATACAAGGCTAGGTTTGTTGCAAAAGGATATAATCAGATTGAAGGAATAGATTACTTTGATTCTTTTTCACCAGCTGCAAAATCAGTCATTGTCATAATCTTTTTAGTAATTGCAGCAGCTAAAGGTTGGCCCTTACATCAATTAGATATCAATAATGCATTTCTTCATGGTTCCTTAAATGAAGAAGTTTACATGACACCACCTGAAGGATATGACAAAGCAAAGTTTCATCAAGTTTGCAAGCTAAAAAGGTCATTATATGGGTTAAAGCAAGCAAGTCGACAATGGAATCAAGAGTTCACTACTCAATTAACTTCATATGGCTTTAAGCAGTCAGCACACGATCATTGTCTCTTCATCAAGAAGACATCTTCATTTTTTTTGGCTCTACTAGTATATGTTGATGATGTTATTATTACTGGTTCATCACTTGCTGAAATAGATGTTAAGAGCTTTCTTAATGCTAGATTCACAATCAAAAACTTGGGAGAGGCCAAATATTTTTTGGAAATTGAAATAGCTCGTTTCTACTCATGGCATTTATTTGAGTCAGAAGAAATATATTCTTGACATATTAAAAGATGTTGGACTGCTAGGTTGCAAAGCTGCTGCTACTCCACTGCCAAGAGGTTACAAATCTGATAGCACTTCAAGTCCTCTGCTTTCTGAACCAGATACATTCAAAAGAATCATAGGACGTCTACTATATTTGGGATTTACTAGACCTGACATCACTTATGTAGTACAACAACTTAGTCAATATATGCAAAGTCCTACTCAGAATCATTGGACATCTGCATTGACTATCCAGCGTTACCTAAAGGGTTCACCTTCATTGGGTTTATTTTTCCATGCACAAAATGATTTCAGCATTAAAGCATATTGTGATGCTGATTGGGGTTCATATCTTACTACACGCAGGTCTCTTACAGGTTATTGCATCTTTATAGGACCTTCTCTTATCTCTTGGAAAACAAAAAAACAAGCCACAGTTTCAAGGTCATCTGCTGAAGCTGAATACAGAAGTATGGCTAGTATTGTGTGTGAACTTCAATGGATTACATATATCTTAAATGATTTCAATATACCTCTCAATCTTCCTATTCAATTCTTATGTGACAATCAAGCGGCATTGCATATTACTACAAATTCTATCTTTCATGAGATGACTAAACACATTGAAATTGATTGTCATGTGATCCGAGATAAATACAAGCAAGGCTTTATCAAACCAGTTCATGTTCCTTCTCAACAGCAACTTGCTGACATCTTTACCAAGTCACTTTCAGTACCTGCATTTTCATTCTTACTTTCCAAGTTGGGATTGATTGATCCACACCAATCTCCAACTTGAGAGGGGGATATAACAAGTCTGTTCAGTATATTTTAGTTATAGTTAGCTTTCTGTTCTTTAGTTAGTTTACTCTTTAGTTAGCAAGGTTTGTTAGGTAGTTATCTTAGTTAGTTGGTTAGTTAAACTAATGCAGTTAGTTTGTTCAGACTGTTAGGAATAGATGCTTAGTTAGTTGTCAAGATTAAGTATATATTTATATCAAAGACATCAGTCATTATTAGAAGATGAGAAATTCTAATTCACTTTCAATTCCAGCAATCTGTTTACAACCCACGTTATAAATCTTCTCCATCTGATTTTTAAGATGTTCTTGATGTACACAAGTGTGTTGATTTGGTTTATTTATATAATTTAGAGTGATTCACTAATATATTGTTCACGACTCTCAAATTTGTTTACTAAATTATGAATAAATCCTATTTTAGTTTTTTTTTTTTTTAATGTTTTTGGATTTATCAATTGTTTGAGGATTTAGTTCAACGATAGTTGGTATTTTTTTCATTGAAATTCATCCAATCTGAACATTTTTAGGTTGGGCTTTTTTGTCTTTTGGAAAAAAAATTCTAGTTAATTGTCCCATCAGTCATGTAGAAATCTCGAGTGCATAAAGTCATCCACCCATATATTGAGAGGTCCTATCCCGGAAGAGAGAACTCGGAGGAGAAAAGAAAATAAAAATTCCTCGTCCAAATGCAATGCAATTTAATTTTTTCCCAAAATTTTTAAATTTATTTTTTTAAAATTTTTTTGCGCTCTGAGTTTCTCATTGCCAAAGATGTATGTCATATAACTTAGGACTCTTATGTGAATGAATTCTACTAATGATTGCAGTCATACTAATGAAGAGATTGGGAATTGGGAATTTGAGAAACTTGAAAAAGAATTGCGAGTAGATGATTGAGTAAATTAATCAAATCCATTTCTTTGTTATCGTAGCTCAATGGACATTCCAACATCTGTACAATTTCAATGTGTCATCTTCTTGGAAGCTGTCATTTTACCTTTGGACCTTTAAAGTTTCAACATGGGATGAACTTTTATATTTTTTTTTCATTATTTTATAAATTCTGTAACATAATGTCATAAAGCAAATGTATGAACATGGTAGTATGCAAGAAGCAAATAGAACTTAAATTGTGATTTGTCCTATGATACTCAAGTGCTGACCAGACTTTTTTTTTTTTTTAAATTGTCTAAAATTGCAGAAGAAAAAAAAAGTGTGGCTGATATTCTATGAAGCAAGGACTATAGTTGGCTAGAAAATGTTATACATCGTGGTGTCTACAAAGACCAAAGATACCAAATCAAGTGCTGACCAAAGAAGTGGGCAAATTAAGAGATTTTCAGGGAAAGAAAAAGAGTCCAAGTGTATTTAGTTACCATATATATTAGCCGTATTTACTGAGTTTGGTTATACAATAATTCAGAAAAAAAAAGTTTTATTGTTACAAATTATGAAAGTTTAAGTCATTCATTGTCTTATATGAGTTTTTGAAAGCCTTAGAATTTTAAATTATTTAAAGAACTTTAAAAATAAAATTTTAAATATGTTAGGAGATCAGATTGTATATGAATTTTAACCTAAATCAGGTTAAATAATGCAAATTGTGCAAGTGGATGTGCAAGGGCCAAAACCACCGGTTCCCGTAAAATGCTAGGAAAAAATGGTTTCTTGATCGATGTAAACCGGAAAACTGCAGAGGAGTCGACATCATGTTCAAAAAAGGCATCATCATTTTAATAATTCTACATCCGCAAAATTGCTTATAAGCTGCAAAATATCTAACAAACATTTAAAAATTATTTCTTTTTGGTTTTTTTTTGCATTTCCCAAAACATTTTAACATATATAAAGGTTCCATCAAAATAAACTTCTTTCTTTGAAAATATGTTACTAAAGGGTCATCAATAAGAACCAATAATTCTTAAATATTTTTATTTAGGAAATTATTTTATGATCAATCTAACTCTTAGACATTTTTCTCCGAGTAAGGAAAACTGTAAAGCAGGTGGAATGATGCCCAAAGAAGATTTTTTAGGTGTCTATTTCTCTCTTAATAATTATCTATTTTTCTTAGAGTAAAAAAAAAAAAAAACTATGAAACAGTTGAAATGATAACCTAAGAAAAGACTTTTCAGGTGTCTATTTCTCTCCAAGCAAGTATCTACTTTTCAAATATCTATTTTTTCTCTGAGTAAGGAAAACTACAAAGCAGTCGACATGATATCGCAAAAAAGATATTTTAGGTATCTGTTCCTATTCGAGTGTATATTTTTTAAGAATTTAATTTTTTTGTCCAAATAAGAAAACCACAATGCAAAGACTTTCTTTGATATTTGCACCCTTGGTCACCGTCAAGTAGAGAACCAATATCATTTTTCAAAGAGATGTGCCAATTGTTTTTTTGTGTAAATTATTGTTGCTATTTTCTTTCCTACACAACTTTTTTTTTTGAATAATTTTACATCCATAAAATTACTTATAAGCAACAAAATATTTAACTAATATTTAGTGATTATTTCTTTTTGATAGAAAGGTTTTTTTTTTCCCTCCAGAAACATTTTAACATATATTCTAAAGATTAATACCATTGAAATAAACCTCTTTTTTTAAAAATGTGTTGCTCAAATGTCATCAATAAGCATCAATAATTCTGAAATATTTTTATTTGAAAAATTAATTTATGATCAATCCAACTCTTAAACATTTTTCTCAGCTAAGGAAAACTGTGAAGCAGTTGAGATGATGCCTAAAGAACATTTTTAGGGGTCTATTTCTCTCTGAACAATTGTTTATTTTTCTTTGAGTAAGAAAAACTATAAAACAATCGACATGATGCCCTAAAAAAGACTTTTTAGATGTCTATTTCTCCCTGAGCAAGTGTATATATTTTAAATATCTATTTTTTCTCTGAGTAAGGAAAACTACAAAGCAATCAACATGACATTCCAAGAGAATATTTTAGGTATCTATGTCTCTTCGAGTGTCTATTTTTTAGGTATTTATTTTTGTCCAAATTAAAAAACTACAAAGCAAAGACTTTCATGCTTTGAATATGAAAAATGAAAAGCCACTGCCAAGCTAATATTGCTCACTTCTTTGATATTTGCACACTTGGTCACCATAAGTAGAGAACCAATATCATTTTCCAAAGAGATGTGCTAATTGTTTTTTGTGATAATTATTTTTGCTAATTTTTTTCTATGCAACTTTTTTTTTATTAATTTTACATTCATAAAATTGCTTATAAGTTGCAAAATATCTAACTAATATTTAGTAATTATTTCTTTTTGATAAAAAGGGTTTCTTCTATTCCGGAAACATTTTAACAAATATCCTAAGGGTTAAAACCATCAAAATAAACCTCTTTCTTTGAAAATATGTTGCTAAAGTGTCATCAATAAGCACCGATAATTCTTAAATATTTTTATTTGAGAAATTAATTTATGATCAATTTAACTCTTAAATATTTTTTCTTCAAATAAGAAAACTACAAAGCAATCAGCATGATGCCCCAAAGAAGATTTTTTAGGTTGCTATTTCTCTCCGAACAAGTATCTAGTTTTTTTGAGTAAGAAATACCATAAAACAGTTGACATGATGCCCTAAAAATGACTTTTCGGATGTCTATTTCTCTCTAAGCAAGTGTCTATTTTTCCCGATATCTATTTTTTCTCTTAGTAAGGAAAACTACAAAACAATCAACATGATATCCCAAAAAGATATTTTAGGTATCTACTTTTGTCTATTTTTTAAGTATTTATTTTTTTGTCCAAACTTCATTCCTTGAAAATGAAAATTAAAAAGCCACCGCCAAACTAATATTGCCCACTTCTTTGATATTTGCACTCTTGGTATCTGTAGTAGAGAACCAATATCATTTTTCAAAGAGAGGTGCTAATTGTTTTTTGTGTAAATTATTGTAGCTATTTTTTTTTACACAACTTTTTTTTTTTAATAATTTTACATCCATAAAATTGCTTATAAGTACGGAAATATCTAACTAATATTTAGTAATTATTTCTTTTTGATAGAAAGGGTCTCCCTCCCCCTCCAGAAACATTTTAACATATATCCTAAAGATTAACACCATCGAAATAAACCACTTTTTTTGAAAATATGTTATTGAAGTGTCATCAATAAATATCAATAATTCTTAAATATCTTAAATAATTTTATTTGAAAAATTAATTTATGATCAATTTAACTCTTAAACATTTTGCTTTGGGTAAGGAAAACTGCAAAAATTAATTTATGTTCAATTTAACTCTTAAACATTTTTATTTGGGTAAGGAAAACTGTGAAGCAGTGGGATGATGCCCAAAGAAGATTTTTCTGTTAGAATTTTGAATTCAAATTCAATTTTGAATTCAATGAATTCAATATCAAATTAATTGGAAAAAAACATAATCGAAAGGATTAAATATGATAAGGATGGTAAGAATTTGAATTGGGAATGCATTTGGTCGGATTTTGGTGTCCCATTCAAACCTCTATACAATTAATTTGTTTTTTCGTTTTAAATAATTAATTATATTCTCATAACTTCCAGCAATTATTTAGCGTGATAATTGTAGGGTTTTAATGGCTCTTTGATGGTTGAGAGCCTATATAAACCCCTTCAATACATTGGATCCTGAAATCTAAATTTCTAGACTCCACACCATCTATTGAGTGAAATTGAGGGCTTAGAAGGTTAGTGCATACCCCAAAGATCGTGTTGGTGCTTTTAGATTCGCCGGAAGTGAAGAACAAAAGTATGGTCGGAGGTAACCTTAAATCCCTAATTTTTGCTTCCACTAATTTTGACTTTAATTTATGAATTGAAGCATGCATTATGTTTGGCATGCATTCCCACATTTGATATCAGAGTCAATTTCACCTTTGCCTGCATGTTTTTCGACGAATTTCAAAATTTTTAAAAATTAGGGTTTTTTGAATTTTTGAATATTTAGGTTAAAAATCTTAATATTTTCAAGAAATTGATTCCAAAATTGAAATCTTTGTATCATTATGGTTAAAATCATAATTTTTAAAATTATTTTAGAGTAATTTTATATTTTCCGGTAGCTTTCCGGCATCCAGATCCGCCGGAGTGAATAAAATTGGGTCGGAACCCTTGTCAACTTTCGGGTGAGGAAGATGATTAAATTACTGAATATCAAAGGAAAAGAATAAAAATTCTTTTGTTGGAAATGCATTACCACTTGGGTTACGGCCAGGTGGTTGTGCTTACCCAATCATTCAGATGGGTCTGGATTCGATTCTGGCCATATGCGCTTTTATATCATTTTTTTTAAATAGCATTTTTGTCATGATTTTTTGAAAATTGTCTATGGCGTCAGAATTTCATAAATTGTTACAGTAAAATCCTCTCATTTTTCAGTAAACTTTGAAATGTAACAGTTTGGTTCCTGATACTTTAAAAATTAATTCTTGGGACGAAAAATTTTCAGAAAAATTTTTCAAAAATTTTCAAAGGATATTCTAAATCCAAATTTTAGAAAAAATGACCATAAAATTTATTTTGAGTATAATTTTGTACATAAGGGGAGGTACAAAATTAATAAAATGCATTAAGTAATTTTTGTTGTATTTTTATATTAAAATTTGATGCATTTTGGTATGACAAAATGGAGTTATATTATTATCCTAGTGATCAATATAATTTCTAAAATTAATTAGAGTTTAGCCACAGCAACCATAATTAAATAGAAAATTATATATGAAGGTATGATCACATTAAGGAAATGATAAATTTGTCATGAAATCATTTTTTTATGTAATGAATCTTATCCCACAGGAATTTTTGTTGCATGAAAAATAATAAAATTGGGGAAAATATCAAAATAGTTGTTTTTCAATAGTAGTTTATTTGGTTAAATTCCCTTTTCTATGTAATACTATAAGTGCGGTTGATCTAGTGCATGTCTAGGTTGGCTCTGTCAAAAAGACAGGGATAAGTCTAAAGTTGACTGGTTCTTAAGCGGTCTCATGTGACACACCATCTATCTGGAAACCTACCTGGTACACTAGAGAGATTGTCTTATAGGGCTAAGTAGAGAAGGATAAGGTAATCAATGAAAGCCTAGCTATTGGTAGTTTTCTAATTAGCCCATAGGCATTAAAAAATGAGTTATTTTTGATAAATTTTATCATAAGATCAAATAAATCTAATAGAATTAGAAATTTAGCCCACATGCAATTTCTATGTCATAGATTTATTTTTATATGTTTGCATTGGTAGACATATATATATTAAATACCTCACATATAGTTAGTAAGTATATTCATTTATTTTGTAGTATTCCAAACCGTAGATTTGAAATCCGATTTTTTTTATTTAAACGGAGAAAATTATAAGGAATGGAGGGAAATGGTACTTCTCCATTTAGGCTGTTTGGACATTGACTATGTTATCCGGATAGATGAGCCACCTCCGTTGATCTACACTAGTTCCGAGACTGATAGGGCTTTTTATGAACGTTGGGAGCGATCCAATTGCTTAAGTACCATATTCATAAAGAGTAAGATCTCGGCTGGTATCCGTGGCTCGGTCAATTAGCATACCAATGTTTGTGCTCTTCTTAAAGCTATAGACGAGCAATTTGCGGCATCAGAGAAGTCTTTGGCCAGTACCCTCATTATGCAATTCTCTTCTATGAGACTCACTACTGTTCATGGTGTGCGTTAGTATATCATGCGGATGCGGGACATTGCGGCTCAACTGCAGAACCTAGAGGTTGAGATGTCCGAGTCCTTTCTCGTGCACTTTATTTTGAACTCTCTCCTTCAAACCTACGGTTCTTTTAAGATCTCCTACAACACACATAAGGAGAAATGGTCCATCAATGAGTTGATGGCCATGTGTATGCGGGAGGAAGGAAGACTATTGATGGAGATGAAGCAGGGTTTTGAAAGTGCACATATAGCTATACAAGGAAAAAAGAAGGGCAAATTCAAACCAATCAAAAGGGCACAAAATCGAAAACGGACATTAAGAAGGAGTCCAAATGTTTCTTCTGTAAAAAAAAAAGGGACACATGAAATAGGTTTGTGCTAAGTACAAATGGTGGCTTAAAAGTAAAGGTACAAAAATCTCATTAGTCTGTTATGAATCCTGCATGACTGAGATTTCTCATGACACATGGTGGATTGATTCTGATTGTACCATCCACATTACAAATGTGTTGCAGGGCTTGTAAAATCTAAAGAAACTGGTGGATCGTGAACAACTCATCTATTCGGCCAACAAGATGAGCTCACGAGTAAAGGGTATTAGCGATTGCGAGTTCATTCTGGAAAACAGACATGTCTTGAAATTAGAGAGAGTATTCTATGTACCTAAGTTTTCTAGGAAGTTAATTTTCATTTCAAAACTTATACAATTCAGTTATTCTTTCTAATTTAATAATAAAATAACATTATTTTATACTTCAAATGTCGTTGGTTATGGTCTATTATTGGATGGATTATATAGTATTGCTTTACAAGACAATGTTTGCATGAATGTAACACAAACAGGCATTAAGAGAAGTGTCATTGAGGAAAACTCTTCAATGTTATAACACCGGAGATTAGGACACATCTCCATAAAGATAATAGAAAAGTTGGTAAAGGATGGGGTACTTGACACCCTAAACTTTAGTGACTTTGAGACTTGTGTAGACTGTATTAAAGGAAAGCAGACTAACAAGACTCAAAAGGGTGCTAGGAAGAGCTCAGAATTGCTTGAGATCATACATATGGATATTTGTACTCCAGGTACAGACTCGTATGATCATAGTTATTTCATCTCCTTTATAGATGACTATTCCCGATACATGTATCTCTATATTCTTCGCCATAAGGACGAGGCGTTGGATGCTTTTAAAATTTTTAAAGCAAAAGTAGAGAAATAATGCGGTAAGCAAATAAAGATTGTGAGGTCAGATAGAGGAGGAGAATACTATGGAAGGTATACTGAGGATGGACAAGCACCAGATCCATTTGCAAGGTTCCTACAGGAAAATGAGATTGTTGCCCAATACACCATGTCTGGTTCACCTGACCAGAATGGGGTAGCTGAAAGAAAGAATAGGATCTTGCTTGATATGTTAGGAGCATGATAACTAGCTCAAAACTACCTAAGTTCTTGTGGACTGAAGTTCTCAAGACGGCAGTATACATTTTGAATAGGGTTCCAACCAAGGTTGTAGCCAAAACTCCCTTCGAGTTGTTTAAAGGTTGGAAACCTAGTTTCAGACACGTATGCATTTGGGGTTGTCCTGCAGAGATAAGGGTTTACAATCTACGAGAAAAGAAACTCGATCCAAGGACGGTGAGTGGATACTTTGTCGGTTATGCCGAAAAGTCCAAAGAATACTGGTTTTATTGTCCATCCTACTACACTAGGTTTGTGGAATCTAGAAATGCTAAATTTCTAGAGAATAACTTGGTCAGTGGGGGGATTACTTTCGGGACTTAACTCCTGAAAGGGACCCATCAAGTATCCCGTCGAGTTCTAGTATCAAATTAGTTGTCATCCAAAATAATTCTCAAGTCCCTATAGACACAAATCAGGGTACAGATGACAATTTAGAAATTCCACAAACAGTTGACCAAGATCAAGTTGGTCAACCTTCTCCTGTGGAGAATGTAGAACCAACATTAAGAAAATCTACTCGAGAAAGAAGGTCAGCTATACTTGATGATTATGTGGTATATCTTCAAGAGTTTGACTATCGTCGGAGCCATAGAGGACCCGGAAATGTTTTCACAAGCTATGAGTTCTAAGGACTCGAGCTTATGGTTGAATGCCATGAAAGATGAAATGGACTCCATGAGGAGCAACAGAGTCTGGGATCTTGTAAAATTGCCAGATGGGGTAAAACCCATCGGATGTAAATGGATCTTCAAGACTAAAACTGACTCATTAGGCAATATCGAGAAATATAAGGCTAGACTCGTTGCTAAAGGATTCACCCAGGAGGAAGGAATCGACTACTCGGAAACATTTTCTCTGGTATCCAAGAAAGATTCCCTCTGCATTATTCTGACACTTGTTGTACATTTCGACCTAGAGTTGCAACAAATGGATATGAAAACGGCTTTTCTTAATGGAAAATTAGAGGAAGAGGTTTACATGCGTCAATCCGAAGGATTTTCCTCTAGTGATAGTGAGCACTTGGTGTGCAAACTCAAAAAATCCATATATGAGCTAAAACAAATCTCTCGTCAATGGTATTTGAATTTTCACAATGTAACAACTTTATTCGGTTTTGAAGAGAACATTGTGGATCAATGTATATACCTCAAGGTCAGTGGGAGTAGGTTTTGTTTTCTTGTCCTATATGTGGATGATATATTACTTGTCACCAATGATAAAGGGATACTGTATGAGGTGAAACAGTTCCTCTCTAAAAACTTTGATTTGAAGGATTTAGGTGATGCATCTTATGTCATCGATATTAAGATACATCGAGATAGATCCAATAAGACTCTAGGACTATCTCAAGAGACCTACATCAACAAAGTGTTTAAGAGATACAGAATGAAGAATTGTTCACCGAGTATAGCTCCGATTGTTAAAGGGGATAGGTTCAATTTGGATCAATACCCTAAGACAGATTTAGAAAGGGAACAAATGGCTAACATCCTGTATGCTTCTATTGTAGGAAACCTTATGTATGCACAGATCTGTACAAGACCTGATATAGCGCATGTTGTGGGGATGTTAGGTAGATATCAAAGCAACCCGGGTTTAGAACATTGAAAGGCTGCAAAGAAGGTGTTGAGGTATCTACAAGGCACCAAGAAGTACATGCTTACATACAGAAGAACCGACAGTCTGGAAGTAGTCGGGTACTCGGATTCAGACTTTGCTGGCTGTGTTGATTCTCGGAAATCAACATTGGGTTACATCTTCATGATGGCTGGCGGAGCTGTATCGTGGAGGAGTGCTAAGTAGACATTGATTGCAACCTCCACTATGGAGCTGAATTTGTGGCGTGTTTTGAGATTACATCACACGTGGTGTAGCTCAAGAGTTTCATCTCCGGGTTTAGAGTTTTAGATTTTGTACCTAAGCCATTATGTAAATTTTGTGATAATTCAGCTGCTGTATTTTTTGCTAAAAACAATAAAAGTGGTAGTCGAAGTAAACACATCGACATAAAGTACTTAGCAATTAGGGAAAAGGTGTTGAAAAATAAAGTTATAATCCAATACATTAGCACTGATTATATATTGGCTGATCCCTTGACCAAAGGTAAACTACCAAATAAGTTCAGGGATCATGTTGTAAATATGTGCTTATTACCTTAGTTAAATAAAACTCAGAGTTGAATTTTCTCAATAAAGTTGTGCACATGTTGTTATTTTGAGATAAATTCATCAAGTAAGGATCCGAATAAACGTAGGGTTTATTTATAAAGTAAATGTTACCATAAGGTTTGGAAGATAGAATGCATTGTAGTACATGAAAGATTATATTTACTTTTAGATGACTTATCGCTGTGACTCGTGTACTTTATTTTCATAAGGAATTGACTTGGTTTTGATTTCAAGTCGGTTTGCTGGGCCAAGTGAGAGAATGTTAGAATTTTGAATTCAAATTCAATATCAAATTAATTTGAGAAAAACATAACCGAAAAGATTAATTGTGATAAGAATTGTAGGAATTTGAATTGGGGATGCATTTGGCCGGATTTTGATGTCCCATTCAAACCTCCACACAATTAATTTATTTTTCCGTTTTGAATAATCAATTGGATTCTTATAACCTCTAATAATTATTTAGGGTGATAATTGTAGGGTTTTAATGACTCTTTGATGGTTGAGAGCCTATATAAACCCCTTCAATGTATTGGGTCCTGAAATCTGAATTTTTAAACTCCACACCATCTATTGAGTGAAATTGAGAATTTAGAAAGCTAGTGTATACCCCAAAGATCGTGTTTGTGCTTTTAAAATTCATCGGAAGTGAAGAACAAGAGTATGGCCGGAGGTAACCCTAAATCCTTAATTTTTGCTTTCGCTAATTTTGGATCTAATTTATGAATTGAAGCATATATTAGATTTGACATGCATTCCTATATTTGGTATCAATAATTCTTAAATATCTTAAATATTTTTATTTGAAAAATTAATTTATGATCAATTTAACTCTTAAACATTTTTCTTTGGGTAAGGAAAACTGTGAAGCAGTGGGATGATGCCCAAAGAAGATTTTTCTTCGAATAAGAAAAACTATAAAGTTGTCGACTTGATGCGCTAAAAAAGACTTTTCAGATGTCTATTTCTTTCTGAGCAAGTGTCGATATTTTAAATATCTATTTTTCTCTAAGTAAGGAAAACTACAAAGCAATCGACATGATATTCCCACAAGATATTCTAGGTATCTATTTCTCTTCGAGTGTCTATTTTTTAAGTATTTATTTTCTTTTCCAAATAAAAAAACTACAAAACAAAGACTTTCATGCCTTGAGCATGAAAAATGAAAAGCCATCACTTCATTGATTTTTGCATTTTTGGTCATAGTCAAGTAGAGAACCAATATCATTTTCCAAAGAGATATGCTAATTGTTTTTTGTGTAAAATAGTTGTTGCTATTTTTTTCTACACAAATTTTTGTTTTTTTAATAATTTTACATCCATAAAATTGCTTATAAGTTGCAAAATATCTAACTAATTTTTAGTAATTATTTCTTTTTGACAAAAAGAGTTTCTTTTTTTCCGGAAACATTTTAACTTATATCCTAAAGAATAAAACCATCAAAATAAATCTCTTTCTTTGAAAATATGTCGCTAAAGTGTGATCAATAAGCACCAATAATTATTAAATATTTTTATTTGAGAAATTAATTTATGATTAATTTAACTCTTTAATATTTTTCTTCGAATAAGGAAAACTACAAAGCAATCGGCATGATGCCCCAAAGAAGATTTTTTTGATGCCTATTTCTCTCTGGACAAGTATCTAGTTTTTTCGAGTAAGAAAAACCGTAAAATAGTCGACTTGATGTCCTAAGAAAAGACTTTTCAGATGTTTATTTCTCTCTAAGCAAGTGTCTGTTTTTCAAATATCTATTTTCTCTTGAAAACTACAAAACAATCAACATGATAACCCAAGAAGATATTTTAGGTATCTATTTCTATCTATTTTTTTAAGTATTTAATTTTTGTCCAAATTTCATTCCTTGAAAATGAAAATTGAAAAGCCACTGCCAAGTTAATATTGCTTACTTCTTTGATATTTGCGCTCTTGGTCACCATCAAGTAGAGATCCAATATCATTTTTCAAAGAGATGTGCTGATTGTTTTTTGTGTAAATTATTGTTGCTATTTTTTTCCTACACAACCTTTTTTTTTTTAATAATTTTACGTCCATAAAATTGCTTATAATTAATAAAATATCTAACTAATATTTAGTAATTATTTCTATTTGATAGAAATGGTTTTTTTTTCTCCAGAAACATTTTAACATGTATCCTAAAACTTAACACCATGGAAATAAACCTCTTTCTTTGAAAATTATATATGTTGTTGAAATGTCATCACTAAGCACCAATAATTCTTAAATATTTTTATTTGGGAAATTAATTTATGATTAATCTAACTCTTAGACTTTTTTCCTCCAAGTAAGGAAAACTGTATAGTAGTCGGGATGATGCCCAAAGAAGATTTTTCAGAGTCTATTTCCCTCTGAACAATTATCTATTTTTCTTCGAATAAAAAAATTATAAAACAATCGACATGATATCCTTAAAGAGACTCTTTGGATGTCTATTTCTCTCTGAACAAGTGTCTATCTTTTGAATATCCATTTTTTCTATGAGTAAGGAAAACTACAAAGTAATCGACATGATATCGCAAGAAGATATTTTAGGTATCTATTTTTCTTCGAGTGTCTATTTTTTAAGTATTTATTTTTGTCCCAAAAAAAAAAAACTACAAAGCAAAGACTTTCAAGCCTTGAACATGAAAATTGAAAAGCCATTCCTTATTTGATATTTGCACTTTTGGTCATCGTCAAGTAGAGAACCAATATCATTTTCCAAAAAGATGTGCTAATTATTTTTTGTGTAAATTATTGTTGCTATTTTTTTTTCTACACAACTTTTTTTTTTTAAATAATTTTACATCCATAAAATTGCTCACAAGTTGCAAAATATCTAACTAATATTTAATATTTATTTCTTTTTGATAAAAAAGGTTTTCTTCTTTTCTCAAAACATTTTAACATATATCCTTGAGGTTAAAACCATTAAAGTAAATCTCTTTCTTTGAAAATATGTCACTGAAGTGTCATTAATAAGCACCAATAATTCTTAAATAATTTTATTTAAGAAATTAATTTATGATCAATTTAAATCTTAAATATATATATATATATATATATATATATATTTGAATAAGGAAAACTGCAAAGCAGTCAGCAATTTAATCAGGTTAAATTGTGTAGATCTGACGTACGTGGGCCAAAACAACATGTTCCTATGCACTAAAATGATGATCCAAAAAAAAGGTTTCTTGTTCGATGTAAAATGGGAAACTGCTAAGCGCTTCACATGACGCCCCAAAGAAGACTTTTCAAGTCTCTATTTTTTTTATTTATTTTTTTTTTTTTGGAAGCAAGTGTCTTTTTCTCTCCCGGCAAGTGTTTATATTTTGGTAGAGTAAGGAAAACTGTAAAGCAGTCGACAACGACATGATACCCCAAAGGAGACTTTTTAAGTGTCTACTTTTTTCTTCGTGTCTATTTTTCAAGTGTCTATTTTTTCTGAGTAAGAAAACTGCAAAGCAATTGACATAATACCCCAAAGAAGACTTTCAAGCGTCAGTCCACATGATACCCCAAAGAAGGCTTCATGCGTTGAAGATGAAAATTGAAAAGCCACTGCCTAGCTAATATTGCTCACTTCTTTGATATTTGCACTCTTGGTCACCCTCAAATTGTTGCAAAGAATGAATATCATTTTTCAAAGAGATATGTTAATTGTTTTTTTGTGTAAGCTATTGTCGCTATTTTTTTTTTCCTACAGAATTTTTTTTTTTTTTAAAGTAATTTTACATCCATAAAATTGTTTATGAGTTACAAAATATCTAACTAATATTTTGTAATTATTTCCTTTTGTTAAAAAAATGGTTTTTCTTTTCCTGAAACATTTTAACATATATCCTAAAGGTTGATATCATCGAAATAAACCTCTTTTTAAAAAGTATATTACTCAACTGTCATCCATAAACATCAATAACTCTTAAATATTTTTATTGGGGAAATTAATTCACGATCAATCTAACTATTGGACACTAATTCGGTTCCTGGGGTAATGCTAGCAATCTGATTTGCTTCATTCATGGAATCAAATTCCAAAGATGATATAAAAATTTTTCTCCAAGAGTAACAATGACAAGGTGAATGTCGATTATTAAACAATTTGAAATGTGTGGGAATGCATTTGCGGTTCCAATCTTTAAAGAACGAAATTGTGTACATATTTCCTCCTTTGTCGTTGTTTAGCTTTCATGAAATTAAATGTTTGGAGTATAAGGAAAATGATAATTAACATTTTGGATTTTATTTTATTTTATTTTTCAATTTCTGAGTCAAAATCTTTAATTTTCCTTTGTCAGTAATATATTTTCAAAGAAAAAGGTTTATTTCGGTCGTGTTAACCTTCGGATATATATTAAAATGTTTGAGGAAAAGAAAAAACCCCTATTATCAAAAAGAAATAATTGTTAAATATTAGATATTTTGTAACTTATAAGCAATTTTATGGATGTAAAATTATTAAAAAAAAAAAAGTCGTGTAGAAAAAAATAGCGACAATAATTTACAAAATAAAATCCCAATAACTCTTAAACGTTTTTATTTGAAAAATTAATTCATGATCAATCTAACTATTGGACGTTAATTAGGGTTCCCTATGCTAAAGCTGGCAATCTAACTTGCTTCATTTATGGAACCAAATTCCAAAGATGATATAAAAATTTTTCTCCAAGAGTAACAATGACAAGGTGGATGTCGATTATTAAACAATTTGAAATGTGTGGGAATGCATTTGAGGTTCCAATCTTTAAAGAAAGAAATTGTGTACATATTTCCTCCTTTGTCGTTGTTTCGCTTTCATGAAATTAAATGTTTGGAGTATAAGGAAAATGATAATTAACATTTTGGATTTTATTTTATTTTATTTTTCAATTTCTGAGTCAAAATCTTTAATTTTATTTTGTCAGTAATATATTTTCAAAGAAAAAGGTTTATTTCGGTCGTGTTAACCTTCGGATATATATTAAAATGTTTGAGGAAAAGAAAAAACCCCTATTATCAAAAAGAAATAATTGTTAAATATTAGATATTTTGTAACTTATAAGCAATTTTATGGATGTAAAATTATTAAAAAAAAAAGTCGTGTAGAAAAAATTAGCGACAATAATTTACAAAATAAAATCCCAATAACTCTTAAACGTTTTTATTTGAAAAATTAATTCATGATCAATCTAACTATTGGACGTTAATTAGGGTTTCCTATGCTAAAGCTGGCAATCTAACTTGCTTCATTTATGGAACCAAATTCCAAAGATGATATAAAAATTTTTCTCCAAGAGTAACAATGAAAAGGTGGATGTCGATTATTAAACAATTTGAAATGTGTGGGAATGCATTTGCGGTTCCAATCTTTAAAGAAAGAAATTGTGTACATATTTCCTCCTTTGTCGTTGTTTCGCTTTCATGAAATTAAATGTTTGGAGTATAAGAAAAATGATAATTAACATTTTGGATTTTATTTTATTTTATTTTTCAATTTCTGAGTCAAAATCTTTAATTTTATTTTGTCAGTAATATATTTTCAAAGAAAAAGGTTTATTTCGGTCGTGTTAACCTTCGGATATATATTAAAATGTTTGAGGAAAAGAAAAAACCCCTATTATCAAAAAGAAATAATTGTTAAATATTAGATATTTTGTAACTTATAAGCAATTTTATGGATGTAAAATTATTAAAAAAAAAAAGTCGTGTAGAAAAAAATAGCAACAATAATTTACAAAATAAAATCCCAATAACTCTTAAACGTTTTTATTTGAAAAATTAATTCATGATCAATCTAACTATTGGACGTTAATTAGGGTTCCCTATGCTAAAGCTGGCAATCTAACTTGCTTCATTTATGGAACGAAATTCCAAAGATGATATAAAAATTTTTCTCCAAGAGTAACAATGACAAGGTGGATGTCGATTATTAAACAATTTGAAATGTGTGGGAATGCATTTGTGGTTCCAATCTTTAAAGAAAGAAATTGTGTACATATTTCCTCCTTTGTCGTTGTTTCGCTTTTTCACAAAATTAAATGTTTGGAGTATAAGGAAAATGATAATTAACATTTTGGATTTTATTTTATTTTATTTTTCAATTTCTGAGTCAAAATCTTTAATTTTCTTTTGTCAGTAATATATTTTCAAAGAAAAAGGTTTATTTCGGTCGTGTTAACCTTCGGATATATATTAAAATGTTTGAGGAAAAGAAAAAACCCCTATTATCAAAAATAAATAATTGTTAAATATTAGATATTTTGTAACTTATAAGCAATTTTATGGATGTAAAATTATTAAAAAAAAAAAGTGGTGTAGAAAAAAATAGCGACAATAATTTACAAAATAAAATCCCAATAACTCTTAAACGTTTTTATTTGAAAAATTAATTCATGATCAATCTAACTATTGGACGTTAATTAGGGTTCCTATGCTAAAGCTGGCAATCTAACTTGCTTCATTTATGGAACGAAATTCCAAAGATGATATAAAAAATTTTCTCCAAGAGTAACAATGACAAGGTGGATGTCATTATTAAACAATTTGAAATGTGTGGGAATGCATTTGCGGTTCCAATCTTTAAAGAAAGAAATTTTGTACATATTTCCTCCTTTGTCGTTGTTTCGCTTTCATGAAATTAAATGTTTGGAGTATAAGGAAAATGATAATTAACATTTTGGATTTTATTTTATTTTATTTTTCAATTTCTGAGTCAAAATTTTTAATTTTATTTTGTCAGTAATATATTTTCAAAGAAAAAGGTTTATTTCGGTCGTGTTAACCTTCGGATATATATTAAAATGTTTGAGGAAAAGAAAAAACCCCTATTATCAAAAATAAATAATTGTTAAATATTAGATATTTTGTAACTTATAAGCAATTTTATGGATGTAAAATTATTAAAAAAAAAAAGTCGTGTAGAAAAAAATAGCGACAATAATTTACAAAATAAAATCCCAATAACTCTTAAACGTTTTTATTTGAAAAATTAATTCATGATCAATCTAACTATTGGACGTTAATTAGGGTTCCCTATGCTAAAGCTGGCAATCTAACTTGCTTCATTTATGGAACCAAATTCCAAAGATGATATAAAATTTTTTCTTCAAGAGTAACAATGACAAGGTAGATGACGATTATTAAACAATTTGGAATTTGTGGGAATGCATTTGCAATTCAAATCTTTAAAGAAAGAAATTGAGTACATGTTTCCTCCTTCGCTGTTGTTTCGCTTTTTCACAAAATTAAATTTTTGGAGTATAAGGAAAATGATGATTAACATTTTGAATTTTTTTTTTTTTTTTTTTGACTTCTAAATCAAAATCTTTAATTTCTCCAAAATGAAAAGAAAATTTGAATGACATTTATTTGGACTAACCATTGTTTTTCTTTCCCCTAGTGATTTGAAATGACTATCACAATCATATTAGCCTAGCAATAGGGCCAACGTCTCCATTTTATTAATACAAAGTATATATTTGATAAAAAAGTAAAATTTTAAGAAAAATCATGAGAGTAATAAGGTCTTGAGAAGTAAATGTTGCTTCCATGATATTTTTCAATTCTTATTATTTGATTGAATAAAGATAATATTGTTATATTAGATAAAAGATTAGAGAAAAAGTTTCAGATATTAAAATCAATTTAGTTCGTATTTTTTATTTAAATACATTGGTTAAATTTTCTCTTTACAAAAAAAAATAATAATAATTTTTTTTTGAAACTAAGCATACACTAATTTTATCTCTTAAAACAAATTAATTTAATTCATAGTTTCTCTGTTCAAATATATAGATTTAAGTTCTCTCTCTAAAAAAAATTATATTTTTTCTCTCTTTAAAATAAGCACATTAATTTTCTCTTTGTTTTAAAAAATAATTTTAATTCATATTTTCTATCTCTAAACTCATTGATCTCTTTACAAAAATCAAAAACTTTTTTTATCATCTAAATGCAATGTTACTTCCATAATATTTTTCATTTCTTGTCATTTAATTGAATAAAGATAATACTGTTATATTAGATGAAAATTTAGAGAAAAAATATTAGATGATAAAATCACTTTAGTTCATATTGTTTATTTAAATACATCGGTTAAATTTTCTCTCTTTGAAATAAAAATAATTTAGTTTTTTTTCCTTTTGAAACAAAGCATACACTAATTTTATTTCTTAAAAAAAATTAATTTATTTCATATTTTCTCTCTTCAAATATATCAATTTAAGTTTTCTCTTTCTAGAAAAACAAAAATTATTTTTTTTCTCTTTTTAAAAGTAAACATATTAATTTTTGCTTTTTTAAAAATAATTTTAGTTCGTATTTTTTCTCTTCAATCTCTCAAAAAAAAAAAAATCTCTGAGCAATTGTTTATTTTCAAGTGTCTATTTTTTTTTTTTTCTGAGTAAGGAAAACGGCAAAGCAGTCAATATGAAGCCCCAAGGAAGACTTTTTTAGGGGTCTATTTCTCTCTGAGCAGAAAATAATTTTAATATATAACCATAAAATTGCTTATAAGTTGCAAAATATGTAATATTTAGTAATTATTTCTTTTTGATAAAAAGATTTTTTTCTTCTCCCAAAACATTTTAATATATATCCCATAAGTTCTCTATTGAAATAAACCTCTTTCTTTTGAAAATGTGTTGCTGAACTATCATCAACAACTCATAAACATTTTTATTTGAAAATTTAATTTATGGTCAATCTAGCTATTGGAGGCTAATTAGGGTTCCTATGGTAAAGCTGGCGAATCTGGCTTGCTTCATTCATCGAACCAAATTCCAAAGATGATATAAAATTTTTCCAAGAGTAATAATGACAAGGTTGTGGACCATTATTAGATAATTTGAAATGTGTGCGAATGCATTTATGATTTTAATCTTTAAAGAAAGAAATTGAGTATATGTTTCCTCTATTGCGGTTTTGCTTTCACAAAATTAAATGTCTGAAGTATAAAAAAATGATAATTAACTTTTTGAATTTTATTTTATTTTATTTTTTGACTTCTTCGTCAACATCTATAGTTTTGTAAAAAAGAAAAGAAAATTGAATGAGGTGGAGTAACCTTTATTTTCTTTTTAGTGATTTCAAATGACTATTACCATCGTATTAGCCTAGCAATGGGGTTGACATCTCCATTGTTTTTTTTTTTTTTTTTTTTTTTGATTACATAGAAATTTAAATTTGATATCTCTAAATTAGGACATCTTTATTGTATTAATAAAGAGTAAATATTTGATAGAAAAGTAAAATTTTAAGAAAAATGATGAGAGTAACACCTTGAGAAGTAAATATTACTTCCATGATATTATTTTTCATTTCTTATTATTTGATTGAATAGACAATATTATTATATTAGATAGAAGATTAAAGAAAAAGCATTAGATGATAAAATCAATTTAGTTTGTATTTTTCATTTAAATACATCAGTTAAATTTTCTCTTTCTAAAAAAAACTTAATTTAGTTTTTTTTTTTTCCTTTGAAACTAAGCGCACTAATTTTATCTCTTAAAACAAATTAATTTAATTTATATTTTTTCTTCTGAAATATATCCATTTAAGTTTTCTCTCTCTAGAAAAACAAAAATTATATTTTTTTTCTCTCTTTAAAAATAAACATATTAATTTTTTTGTTTTTAAAAATAATTTTAATTTATATTTTTTGTCTCTAAACTCATTGATCCCCTCTACAAAAACCCAAAACTCCTTCTCTCTAAAACTAAATAAATTAGTTTTCTTCTTATAAACACTTTGATTTTATTTTTTTTTCTTTCTCTAAAATTAAGCATATTAATTTTTCTCTCTAAAAAATCGATTTAATTTACATTTTCTCAAATTAAATTTTTATTTTTTCTCATTTAAAATTAAACATATTAATTTTCTCTATGTAATAAATTAACTTCATTTATATTTCTTTTTTCTCTAAGTAACTTAGTTTTAAACTTTCTTTCTCTAAAACTAAACAAATTAATTTTCTCTCTAAACAAATTAAATTATTTTAAATTTTATTTTTTAAAATTTAATGATTTTTAATTTTATCTATCTAGAAAATAAATTTAGTTTACATTTTCTTAGTAAATACATTTGTTTTAAAATTTTAATTTCATTTCCTCTTGTGTTACTCTATTTTGTGGGTATAGTGCGGGTACCAACTATGCACCTGAATAATTTCTCTAAAAATGTGGCTGACATTCAATGAAGCAAGGACTATTGTTGGCTAGAAAATGTTATACATTGTGGTGTGTACAAAGACCAAAGATACCAAATCAAGTGCTGACCAAAGATGTGTGCAAATTAAGAGATTTTCGGGAAAAGAAAAAGGGTTCAAGTATATTTAGTTACTGTATATATTAGCCTCATTTACGGAGTTTGGTAATACAATAATTCAGAAAAAGAATTTATATTGATACAAATTATGAAATTTTAAGTCATTCATTCTCCAAGGATAATAATGACAAGGTCGATGACAATTATTAGACAGTTTGAAATGCGTGTGAATGCATTTGTGATTCTCATCTTCAAAGAAAGAAACGGTGTACATGTTGTCTCCCCAGCTGCGGTGTCGCTTTTGAGAAATAAAATATTTGGAGTATAAGAAAATGATAATTAACTTTTTGGATTTTATTTTATTTTATTTGTTGACTTTTGAGTCAAAATCTTTAATTTCATTAAAAAAAAAAGAAAATTTCAATGACGTTTATTTGGTCCACGTCCAACTATTGTTTTTTTCTTCTTTTTTCTAATGATTTGAAACTGTAACAATCATATTAGCGTGGCAATGGGGCATACGTCTCCATTGCAATGTATTAATACAAAGGACATATTTGATAGAAAAGTAAAATTTGAAGAAAAATTATGAGAGCAACATTTTGAAGAGTAAACGTTTGGTTTCATATAATATTTCTCATTTCTCATTATTTGGTTGAACAAAGATAGTATTGTTATATGAGATAACAGATTAGACCAAAAAAAAAATTATAAAATCAATTTCTTTCATATTTTTCATTTAAATACGTTGATTAAGTTTTTCTTTCTAGAAAAACTATAATTTTTTTTTGAAATAAGCATACATTAATTTTATCTTTCTAAACAAATCAATTTAATTCATATTTTCTCTTTTTAAATTTATCAATTTAAGTTTTTTCTCTTTAAACTCATTGATCTCTCTACAAAATCCGAAAACTTTTTCTCTCTAAAACTAAATCGATTAGTTTTCTTTTTATAAACATTTTGATTTTATTTTTCTCTCTAAAATACAAAATTTAGTTTTTCTTTGTTTAAAATTAAACACATTAATTTTCTCTATTTAAAAAGTTAACTTCATTTACATTTTCTTTCTCTAAGTAAAATAGTTTTAAACTTTTTTTTCTCAAACTAATTATTTAAATTTTTTTAAAATTTAATGATTTTTAATTTTATCTATATAGAAAATAAATATAGTTGACATTTTCTTAGCAAATACATTAAAAAAAATATTTTGTTTCCCCTTGTGTTACTCTATTTGGGGGGTAAAGTATGAATACCAAATATTTTTAAAGGAAGAAAAAAATTAAAGGGGTAAATTTTCTCCCCTCCTTGCTCCTCTTACCAAACATATCCATGTCGATGTCCATGGTGGAAAACTATGCAACTTCTGAGAAACAACTGAATAATTGAATTTGCTTAGTGTTTTTTCTATACGTTTGTGGAACTTTTGCATCCAACCTTAAATTAAGTTGATTAGAAGTCAAATATTCGGTCCCCTCTTTGCTACTCTTACCAAATATGTCTGTGTCCATGTCCATGTCCATGTCCATGATAGAAAATTATGCACCTTCTGAGAGACAACTGAATGATTTAACTTGCTTAGTGTTTTTCTATATGTTTGCAGAACTTTTGCATCCGTGCTGCCAAATATTCGGTCTCATTCATGAAATCAATGTTTTAGTAAAATTTTCAAAATTACATCTATAGCTTCATAGCCATGACAAAATATTAAGATCATATGTGTATAGAATTAGTTATTTATGAAAAAGATATATATTTCAATTGTTTTCGCTAAGCAAACCATGACAAAATATATGCAAAAAAAGGAATTTTTATCTGCATGGAAAAGCCAAAATCAGCTTCATAGCCATGGCAAGTCTCTAGGCTGAGCATACAGCAAATATCGTTTCATTCAATTGAGCAATTTGGAGGTTCCCAAAATTCAGCCCGAAGGTGAAAGTTGGGGCACATCCCACTGCTGCGTCCCTTAAAATACCAGCCAGCCACCGTTGACGCTGGAGCATAATGGGACCATAAAGTGGACATTTAATGGGGACATTAATTGCGGTTTGCCACCAAACGCATTTTTGGTTACGACCCATCTTGTCCGTGGAAATATTTTGAAATATAAAATTTAATTACAGTCAAAATATTTTGAAAAATAGCATTCCTGGGACCATTTTGTAGGGCCATGAGATTTCAGTAGAGTTTATTTATACCTTGTTTTTTTTTTCTTTTGTTAATAATTTTTATGGTGTCTGCTTGGTATTGACCACAATATCATATTTCTAAATAGCCATAGTGACCCCGTTAGACAAATTTATAAGGGTCTCATCCCACTGTGAAAAGTTCTATTTAAATCATATTTTAATGACTCATTCACGGTGAAAGTTTATATAATAATTTTTAATAGAATAAATAGAGAATGTGTATAGTAATAAATACCTCGAATGTAGAGTCTCCAAAATTGACTGTACGTCCATTGATCGGATCTCGCGATCGGAATTGTGATCACGATGTTAATCGAACCATCATCACAATATCACAACGCTACAACTCTCAGTCCGACGATCATTACAACGGGAAAAATTCCCTACGCAAAAATTTTCTCAAACCCTCATATTTATTCTTTCTCTATAGAATATATTAATTACTTTCAATTTTGTGCAACCCTCTCTAATGGCTTCTCAACCACGTACAAGACACTATTGAAGAAGAAGGTTAGTTCACTTCAAATTCCTTGTGATGCACAAAACGTGGAGTGAATAATGGGAGTGGTGTTGTAGTAGTTTTGGAAAATTCCTCAAAATTACCATAATGCCCATCTTGGGCATATCCAATTAATATCTCTCATTTACACATGAGGGCATTTAATATTCGTCATAAGATCACAACTCATGCGATCACATCACCCTACTAGACTTTCATACAAGATTGGACGTCGTGTGAACTACGAGTACACTTGCAAGCAAAGGCCTCTCGATGCACCTGTTAGAATGATTGAGAAGCCATCGTTAGTATCAAATAACTCGCTACACCCCAGATCTAAGACTAATTACATCCATTGAGCTACTTTCCTCATTGAAAGTAATCCCCAATAAACGCTCGACTATGTATCCACTATTATACTTACATCCTAACATGGATAGACAAAATAGGCATGCCGGTGAATACAATATAATGATGTAATGTCAATTGATCTTCCTTTTCTCAAACTCGAATCTATAAGTCTCAATTCAGCTACTTTCCTAGATCTATCCCTTAGACCTCAATTTATCTTCTGAACCATCAGTAAACAGACTAAAGTAGCAACACTGAGTCAAGACTTCTAGAAACAATTGAAAGTGATAAGGGTATAAGAGATCCCACCTAATGGATCTCGGGTCTCACACAGTGGGAACGGGGATCTAAATAATATCAATGTCTCAAATAATGCTCCCACTATCCCTGGTCGTCATATCACACGCGGTATGAAAAGCGAGCCACAATGTTATTCCCCCATCTCTCAAATGACATATGTCAGATTTCTCTAACATTGTGCAGGTATGAGACTCAGTTTACACATAAGACTTTATCCAGAGATCTCAGAGAGACTATCTCAGAGACAATATCACTAGTCACGATGATATCTGATATCTCAAACCTGACTACTTACAGACAATAAGGATATAGGTATGTCAATGTCGGTCATATCATATATGGCCTCATCCTGAACATATATCAGGGCGACTTATGTTCTAGTAGGGCCACTCTCAAAATCTGTTACAACTAGTAACCGGCTCATCTCCGCTCACTAAGAGCTGGAAGTGATCACTCGTGGGAGAGAGTTGACCACGCCTGCCTGACATATCATTTATCACAACATATCACAAAATATATGACAATAAAATAGTGTAATAAATAAGTGACCCAATCATATACACATGTCATATATATAACACAATAAGCATCAGTACAAGGTGAGAAATGTCAATATACATGCAAACCATATGATTCCTATATCTTATACAGGAATCTCTCACAATGGGTTTATTGAAGGGATCAACCAACACGCTGTATAGTAGTGTACTTAATTTGTCACTTCACCCTTCTCGATGATGTCTCTCATAACGTAGTATTAGGTATCAATGTGTTTGGACTTACTGATACTTAGGGTCTCAAGTGCGGTCAAGGGCAGCCTGGTTTTCTCAATAAATCATCCACTGGCCTCCCACTGTCTGTCACAACTCCTAAGTGATCTGAAAATTTCCAAAGCCAAACACTCTCCTGAACTACTGCTGAACATATCACAAGTTCAGTCTCTATCGTAGATATCGTAAATAGAGATATGTAGATTTGCTTCTTACTACTCCAAGACAGCAAAACTTGATATCGATTTGCATACATTCAGATCACCAACTCAGTTGGTATCTGAATACCCAACAAGATGCAAATCACCTCCTCCATAACACAAGGAGAGGTCCGCAGTTCTCTCGAGATATCTCGGAATCTTTTCACTGCTCTCCAGTGATCCCTTCTAGGACTCGATCGATACCTAATTACCATACTGACTGCAAAGCAAATGTCTGATCGTGTACGTGACACTATGTATATCAAACTACTCAATGCACTGGAACAAAAGATTCTACTCATTTCCCTTGTCCTTTTCTAAGTCTTAGGACATATGTTAAGAATTAGGCTTTAACATTTTTAGTGATAAGAGTGTCTTTAGGGTCGTAATCTATCTTCTCGAAGCGCTCATGAACTCTCTTGATGTTGGACTCCTGTGAAACAGTCAATACCTGTCTCGAACGATCCATCTGGATCTTAATTTCGATGAAGAATTGAGTCTTACCCATGTCCTTCTCATCAAGACTCGACAATGTCCACGTCATCGTAGTCATCAGACACTCTCTGTTGTTCCCAGTCAAAAGAATGTTATTCACATAAGGACATGATCACAAAAGACTCAAAGAATGTAAAAGGGTATACGCGACGATCCTCTTCGATTATCACGAAACCGTGAGATATCACCTCATCGTGAAATCTCAAACGCCACTTTCTGGATTGATGATTAAGGTCGTATGTCAACTTCCGAAGTTGACAAACCTTATCATCTAGATCTACAAGAATAAAGCCAGATGATTGTTTTTTGTAGATCTTCTCATCCAAAACTCCTACTCAGGAGAATAGTCTTAACGTTCATCTGGTCTCATTCCAGATCCATATCATGTCCACAATAATCGCTAAAAGTGAACGGATCGAAATAATCTCGCCCTCAGTCTGATTAATCCCTGGTTATCAGACAAGCCTTATACCTTTACACTGATCCATCGGCCTTTTTCTTGACGTTGAAAACTCACATGTTCCCAACGGCCCTACTACCCTTAGACAAATCAACTAGATTCCAGATCCCATTGATTCTCATCAACTCCCTCTACCCATGGCCTTTAATCAATGGTTCTCCACAGAATCCTCAAGAGCCTCTATGATTATTAAAGGTTTCTCGTAATCCTTAAGAGTAACACTAAGAGTCTCTCCCTCAATCGGGAAGCGACGGTTAGGTACGCGTCCTCAACTACTCTTAAGAGAAGGGGAAGCCTTTTTACCTCTAGATGGATCGCTCCCACTAGAACCAAGATCTGTAATGGATTCTTGGGTCCTGCCACTGGGATCAACTAAACCACTACGCTCATCCATCTGATAAAAGGTAAAGTTTCAATTGATTTCACCTCTCATAGGGAAATCACTTTCAAGAAATTCGGTATCATGAGACTCAATGTCAATAAGAGTGTTGTCCGTATGTTCACTTAGAACACATTCCCCTCAGAGTATTCTGAGTATCTCATACATCTCTTTTCTCGCAGGCCTAACTCGCCATGTAAATGCGAAAAATAGTGAACATAAGCGACACAACCCCATAATTTCAAACGGCTAAGGTCAGGCTGCCTCCCAAAAAAAAAAAAAAAAAAAAAAAAAAAGAGAAAAAAAAAAGAAAAAAAGAAAAAAAAAAAAAAAAAAAAAGGGAGAAAAAAGAGGGGGGGTGAAAGGGGGGGGGGAATTATGGTAAAAAAAAAAAAAAAAAAAAAAAAAAAAAAAAAAAAAAAAAAGGGGGTAAAAAAAAAAAAAAAAAAAAAAAAAAAAAAAAAAAAAAAATAAAAAAAAAGGGAGGGAAAAAATAAAAAAAAAAAATTTAAAAAAAAATAAATAAAAAAAAATTTTAAAAAAAATTAAAAAATAAAAAAAAAAATTTTAAAAAAAAAAAAAAAAAAAAAAAAAAAAAAAAATAAAAAAAAAAAAAAAAAAAAAAAAAAAAATTTTAATTTTTTTTTTTATTTTTTTTATTATTTAAATTATAAATAAAAAAAAAAAATTTTTATTTTTTTTTTAAAATTTTTTAAAAAAAAATAAATTAAAAAAATTATTAAAAAAAAATTTTTTTAAATAAAAAATAAAAAAAAAAAAAAAAAAAAATAAAAAAGAAAAAGGGGGGGGGGGGGGGGGGAGGGGGGGGGGGGGGGGGGGGGGGGGGGGGGGAAGAGGGGGAGGGGGGGGGGGAGGGAGGGAAAGGGAGGGAGAGAGAGAAAGGAAGGGAGAGGGAAAGAGGGAGAGAGAAAGAGGGAGGGGAGGGAGAAAGGGGGAAAGGGGGGGGGGAAAAGGGGGGGAAAAAGGGGGGAAAGGGGGGGGGTGGAAAAGGGGGGGAGGGGGGAAAAGGGGGGGGAGAAGGGGGGGGGGGGAGGGGGAAAAGAAAGAAGAATATTAAAGCTCATTTGGAGTACTGACTGCAGACTTCAACAGAACACGATTGAGGACGTAGGCTGTAGCCAATAACGCATCTCCCCAATGGGAGACGAGTAAATTGGCTTGCGCCATCATTGGCCTCACCGTCTCAAATAAAGTTTTATTTCTCTCTCACAGCTACTCTCACCCCCCGAGTAAAGGGAATAGCTCGTTCTTGTAATGCCCTTCTTGAAATAGAGCTCTTCAGACAAATAGTCACGCCCTCGATCGGTTCTGAGAGTCTCCACTCTCAAGTCTAACTGATTCTCAACCTCGCTAATAACCTCCTGAGACACCTCAATGACTCAGACTTACGCAAGATCAGATAGACATAACCGAAACGCAGGTAATTGTCTATGAACGTAATAGAGTACCCAACACCATTTCAGGTTCTCACGTTCATAAGGCCATAGATGTCGGAGTGAACCGACTGCAATGGAGTCCCAGCTCTCATTGCATTGTCGAATGGTTTTCTTATTACTTTGCCATCTAGGCAAAACTGGTTAGCGGGTTCTACAAACCACTCACTACTAACCAGCTCATCCTCTCTCATTAGCAGGATATCAAGAAATACCAATAAAAGGAATCACTTCCAGTGCACATAGTCCCTCACGGACTAAAATAGAACCAATCAAAAAGTTATCGTAATAAATGGAAACTATAAAATTTACAAATTAGTAGAGCATATCCTAGGCTGAAATTAAATTCCGTCGAACATTCGGAGCGCAAAGGGCATACAGAGTTTAGCAACTTTGCAACTCCAACTTGCAAGTGCTACTCCATCTGATGTCGACAAACGCTCCGTTTCACTACGTAAATCCTCCTACTTGAGGACTCACTGGGCAGAGCTATATAAGCGCGCTCCTATCTCGAGTTACGTGGTCGGTTGTTTCTGTATTTACAATCCACGAAGGAGAGAAAACAGAGAGAAACTCAAACCGCGTAAAGAAGAAAGAGTTAATTTCCACTCATCACACTTGTGAGCGAAATGGCCAAGTCTGTCTATTATGGATATAGCACTACACCTTGGTTGTATCCAACTCCTTCTTGTTGAGCATTATTATTATCAGTTTTCTCGGATGCTTTTTTTTTTACCTGAATCTCGAGTCCCACAGAAGTCCTTACTCTACTCCACTGTATAAGGATGACCTGAGTATGGCCTACTTGTCTCTAGATGCTCTTACTTGAGCTCACCGTGCCTATTCACATTAGTGAAAATATGAATACTTTCATCGTATGTGAAACAGACTTTCATGATTTCTCATGAATCATGTAAAGAACTAGATCGCATCCAGCACCATAAAATATATCCGAAATGGGTTCGGTCACATTCCCCAACTCGACGACCATACTCAACATTTTTATCAAATGTTACATCATCGTATGATCAACTATTTTCTTATAAGTTATTACACTTATAAGTCAGTATCCTCATTTTAGGATCTGTAAGAGCACCACAATGCTCTTTATAGGACGAGCCAAACCAATAATGTCGTAGGACATCATCGTGCATGCTACTCAGAAGGATTACCCTAACTCAGCCATCATTCCTTTTTCATGCATATAATGTCTTCTAATCCCGTCTCTATGAGGTGTGGTACTCTCTTTGAAGTCCACCATCTCATGCCTTAAAATTTTAGTTAGATCTTACTTCTCGAGAATAAACTGAATTTGCCAGTGAAAATTTCTCATAATTATCACAATTTAGTTTTATCCTCCTATCAAATATCTAATACAACAATTTTGTGGCAGTCTAAGAGACTTTAGTGACCTATCGATGCTTATTCTCACATTTTGTTTACCCTACAAATCAACAAGACACAAATGATTCAAATACAGACCCCAAGATGAGCGTATGAATCAACAGACACCATGCACCACAATCCAAGATTGCATCTCACCATTCGGACTAAAATTCAGTACACAAAAACCTACTAAAAGTCACTTTCATATCATAGAACCCTCAAAAAATTAGAAAAATCCAATTTTTGACCCACGTGCTCTCACGCGCGGGGGCAGGCGCCCGGGCACGTGCAAGACGTGCAGTGCGTCAGGCACGCGCCCGCACGCGCCCTCTGCGCGTTGGTGCATGCTCCTGATGCGTGAGCGTGCGGGCAACAGGTTTGTACACGCGCGGCCCGCGTCCCTGGGTTGGATTCGGATGCGGGTCAGAACTCGAAACCCGGTCCGTATCCCAGGCTCGGGTCTGGTCTGGACCGGGGTCGGTCTAGACCTGGTCTGAGCTTGGCATCTCACGTGCCTGCTACTCCTGCATAGACACGCCTCTGCGCGCGTGTTGTGCACGAGCCAACGAGTTGGACCTCTTCGTCTTCTCCTGAATTTTCCTGTAACCGGGTCTTTTGACCTGGCATCCGAAAAATACATTTTTCGGCTCCATTTTCACTGGATTTTTTATGGAATCTCTAATTCCAATTATTCCAAGCATCCTTGACTCGATTTTTGGAATAATCGCGCTCTAATCTCAACGTATTTTGGATCCAAAATTCTGACCCTCCGCGATCAATTTTGAAAACTCAATTTTCGACATCAACAATATGCAATATATATATATATATATATCAAATCGAAGAGCATGAAACAAGGAACACAGATTTATAATTTTCATGCATTGATTTGCCCTAAAACTCGATAAATCTAGGGTTGAATGGTTCGGTCACTAATCACGGCCGAAACTTTCAACCGGAATTTTTTTCGCCTAAACGTATTCATAAAATTACGAAAAAATTATTTTCGTGTTTTACAGATTATGGGTAACACAGTGGTGTTCTCGGATTCACGAAACTCATCCGTGATCCAAACCCCAAATTTAATACCCTATATTTTTATACTCAAAATAATTCTGAAAATTATTTTTAATAATCCAACGTATGCTCTGATACCAATGTTGGATATTTTAGTGACTCATTCACAGCGGAAGCATATATAATAATTTTTGGAAGAATAAATAGAGAACGAGTATAGTAATAAATACCTCAAATGTAGAGTCTTCAAAATCGACCGTACGTCCATCGATCGGATCTCGTGGTCGGGATGGTGATCACGATATTAATCAAACCACCATCGCAATATCAGAATGCCACAACTCTCAGTCCGGCGATCGTTGCGATAAGAAAAACTCCCTACGCAGAATTTTTCTCAAACCCTCATTTTTATTCTCTCTCTAGAGAATATATTAATTACTTTCAATTTTATATAACCCTCTCTAATGGCTTCTCAACCACGTATAGGACACTATTGAAGAAGAAGGTTAGTTCACTTCTCAACACAGTGGTGTTGTGGTGGTTTTGAAAAACCCCTCAAAATTACCATAATGCCCTTTTTGAACATATCCAAATAATAATTAGTAAAGACCAGTCTATCACTATAGGAATATTTATAGGATTTGAAGAACCCTGTAAAAGAGACGTTTGCAGAGAGGGAGAGCAGGTTGAATTTTAGCTTTAAATGATTAGAATAAATAAGGTTATCAATTAAAAATTAATTAATATTCGTATGATTGACAACTCTATTAAGTAAAAATATCATATTAGGTTCCCGAAGTGGTTGTGTGTCGCGGTGAAATTCTCAAGCTTACCACCTACACAAATTTCGGACAAAAAACCAAAAAATGGATTGTATCCAGCCGAAGTATTCTTAAACAGTCCGGTTTGCTAGTTCTTTAGGAACTGAACCAGAAAGTTAATAGTCACGGAGAAACAATGCCTCTAGGTTTATCAAGTTGCCTAGTGATGCTGGAACAGTACGGTTGAGAGCATTCTCACTTACTTCAAGGTCGACAATAGAGAGGCTGGAATGTAACCAGTCAACTCATTTTTTTGAAGGCTTAGCTATTGAAGGTTTTTCAAGTTTCCCAATTTTGGTGGGATTTCACATGATTGCCAAATATGAAGAAAAAACAAAAAATAAAATACAAAATTTTCAAGTTCCCAAAACTTGAAAGAATTGAACCAGAAAAATTATTGGTGTCCGTGAATATGACATTAACGTTTGTGAGATTTCCGATTTCCAGTGGAATTGATCCAGGAGGTGAGTTGTTGTAGAGATATAGAGATACCAAGTTGCTCCAATTCCCAATAGAAGATGGAATGGGTCCAAAAAGCTTGTTTGTGTACAGAGCAAATTCATACATAGATTTCTTTTCATTTTTCCTATGTTTTCAGGAATTGACCAATTTAACTGATTCGTAACCAAATGAAGGACTTGATGATTTGTTAGCATTCAAATTTGAAAAACCAACAATAGTGTTTGAAGTTAATTCAGAAGATTCTGGCCGAATAAAATGTCCCACAGAATTCAAGCAGTAGTCCCAAAAATAATGAACCAAGTACTCACCCTATTTTGGAGCTTTCTCCCTCATGCAGTTATATTTATTATATTCTGTAGGATAGTTCAGAGATTCTTTATAAGAAGTAGTTGTGTGAGATCCAAGATAACATGAAAAGAGTAGACTACTCATATCAATATTTGACCACCTTCAATCTTTGTTAGAAGTTTTTAGCTTTTTGTGCAGATGTTGCTTAACCAGTTTGTAAGCCTACAGTACTGTCTGTTTTTCCAGGTTTCCTATCCCATAAACATCAATCACATATACCATAGCATACAAAGATGCTAGAGACGGTATATATATGAGAGAGAGAGAGAGAGGGATCAAAATCATACAAGAGCACAACATAGATCTGAAGAAATTAACTCAACACAAACAGGACAGCTCAGTCAATATGTTCTGTTTTTCCTGGAAAAAAGAGTATCTCGATCTAATTTCACAACTTAGGTCTATATGTATATATATGTGTGTGTGTGTGTCTATATATATATAAAATATATATATATATATTTTTTTTTTCTGCTGTTGATTTACTTATATCTCTTCAAAATCCAATTTAGTAATTCAAAAGAATTCTTATTGAGCTACAATGCGAGAACTAATAACCCTCAGTCTTGTTATATTATTTTATAGCCATGTTTGAACACTACGTAACGAGGCAAGATGATCACGCTAACACAAAAAACCTAGGAAAACCAAAGAGAACTTCATTTGTCGAAAGCTGTTGGGACTCTCGCAGAATTGTGCGTTGTGGCTTCACCTATGGTGAAATGTGCACTGAGAACATCTGAGACACTCTCTTCATGGTTGGCCTAGACTGTGGATTGACATTTAAACATGTGATTGCAAGCTTTGTAATCCACTCCAATTGTCTGTCTACTTGCCGAGAAGGCTGTGAAAGACGCAGGTCTAACATATCAGATAGCTGTATGTTCTCCTTGTCAAATGGAGATGACATCCAAGAGGAGAGTGATTCGCCTAGATGCTTTCCTCTGATCACTTCAAGTGTTAGCACACCGAAACTATATACATCACACTTCTCAGTCACTTTCAAAGTGAAAGCAAGCTCTACAAAAAGAAGAAAGAATTTGTTAGCTAGGTAAAAAATTTTGGCACACAAGAAAAATCAAGTGAAGTGGTGCAGAAAAGATCTAGCTTAGCAGTCTGGCCTCTAAATCCGTAAGAATTTTTGCAGGAAAATTCTCTTGAAGAATTAGCACCAGTCAAACTGAAAAAGTGAAATTTTGTTACCTGGTGCCAAATATCCGTAAGTGCCTGCAAGTCCAGAAAAGTTGGAAGAGTCTAGCTTAAGAAGCTTAGCAGTGCCAAAATCAGAAATGTGAGCTTCATATTCAGAATCAAGCAAAATATTTTTACTTGATATGTCTCTGTGAACAATGGGTGGTGAGCAATCATGATGCATGTAAGATAAAGCATGAGCCACACCTTTAATGATGTTTATCCTTTGATCCAATCTAGTTCTCTAGCTTGTTGGTCATTGGCAAGGATTGTAGCCAAACTACCCCTTTCAATGTACTCGTAGACCAGAAATGAGTGATGGGTATGTGCGCAAAACCCATGGAGTTTCACAATGTTGCGATGCCGTATATCTGTCAATGCCTTTATCTCATTCATAAATCCTTTCTTGTCTTCAATCTCACCTTCATGCAACGAGTGCAGCTTCTTCACAGCAACTATTTCGTCTGAACGCAGATTTGCTCTGTAGACAGTTCCATGTGCACCCGTTCCAATGCAATAAGTGGCATCAAAATTGTGTGTTGCTTCTATTATTTCTTTGTACAGAGTCTTCCCTCCAAAAATCAGTATAGGAAAAGAGGCTTCATTGGATGGATCCTCAGATGCTGATTGTGCCTGTGAAAAACTTCTTTGTTGATATAAGTTTACAACTCCAATCAGAACAAATGAAAGTAGAAGAACTCCAAAAACAGGAAGCACAATTAGCAACAAAATGCGATGGTTGTCCTTTTTCCGGACGTGTCTGACTGTTGATGAACTAGGACAACGTTGAAGCCCTGTAACATTACCACACAAGCCTTCATTCCCCTGCAGTGCCTCCAACGAAGCATTAATAAAGGCTGCACTATTGGGAATAGGACCCTGCAACTGGTTGTAGGATATGTCAATGCAAGACAAACCATGCATTTCTTCAAAAGCTGATTTGGGAATCAAACCAGAGAGATTGTTGTGAGAGATATTAAGTGTTTCCAAGCTTTCCAAACCTTGTATTTGTGACGGTATCTCACCCGCAAGCATATTAGAGCTGAGATCAAGTATACTGAGATGAATCAGCCTCATTGTGCCAACCGGGATTTTTTCACTGAACTTGTTTGAGCTTAAATTCAAGTAATGCAAATGCGAGCAATCTCCTAAGTTTCCCGGTATTTGCCCATCTAGCTTATTCTTAGACAAGTCTAAATACAAAAGACTGGAAAGAGATCCTAACTCTAAGGGTATATTGCCAGAGAGGTGATTATTATGTAGAAGCAGATTCAACAATGAACTCAACTTTCCTAGTTCATTTGGAATTTCCCTGGCTAAGTGATTTGAAGAGAGATCAAGGTATTCCAGACGAGCTGAGGTTTTGAGCTGTGGGGGTATATCACCTGTAATATTGTTTCCTGCGATTTTTAGATTAGTCAAATTCGGACAACTCCACCAGCTATTACCCAAGTGACCATAGAAATTATTGTAGCTCAGGTCAATGTAATCCAGGTTTGGATAGATACCAAATGCTTCAGAAATATTCCCGGTGAGCTTATTTCTCTCAAGTCGGACCCTGTGTAAGCTGGAACAGTTTTTCAAGCTTTTGGGAATAGGTCCTGTGAAATTATTGTCTGTGCTGTAAAATCTTGAAGCAATCCACCTGGACACAATTCTGGAAGATTGCCACTGAACCAGTTTTCGCTTATTTCAAGCACGTTCAAATTGGTTAGCTTTCCTAGTTCTTGAGGGATGGACCCAGAAAGTTGGTTCTTTCTGAGATGTAAAATCTGTAAATTTCTCAAGTTTGAAATTGACCTGGGAAGAGAACCATTTAGAAAATTCTGACCCATTTCAAGATCACGAAGAGCTGTCAAGATTCCTAATTCTTCAGGAATAGGTCCAGAGAGCTCATTGTCATAAAGAGATAGATATTGCAGATTGGTCAAATTTCCCAAAGAGGCTGGAATTGAACCTGAAAGGTTATTTCCATACAGGCTCAGCTCTTGAAGGAATTTCAATTTTCCAAGCTCTAGAGGTATTGGACCAGACAGATTATTTCGAAACAGGAAAAGAATTGTCAGATTTTTCAGGTTCCCAAGGGTGGAAGGAATTTGACCTGTAAAACTATTACTGTCCATAAAAATCTCAGAGAGATTTGTGAGATTTCCTATTTCTGGTGGAATTGAACCAGAGAGTCGATTATCATACAGATAAAAATAAACTAAGTTGGTCAAATTGCCAATGGAAGCAGGAATCGGACCAACAAGCCGGTTACTATACAAAGCAAGATCCAGGACCAACTTTAGTTGGCCTAATTCATGGGGAATCGACCCATTCAACTGATTCTCGACCAAATGAAGAACTTGAAGATTTGTCAACTTTCCAATTTCTGGTGGAATATTTCCAATGAGTTGGTTTGTCGAGAGATCAAGATAGATGAGTTTAGAGAGAGAACCAATTTCAGGGAGGGATTGTATCAGAAAGGTTATTATTGCTAAGATCAATATGAGCAAGGTTTCGGAAAGATGAAAAGGAGAAACTGTGAAGTGTACCTTGCATTCTTGAATTTGTAAGGTTCAATCTGTAGACTCTTCCTGCATTGTCACAAGAAATGCCATACCAATTACTGCAGGGGCTGTGAATGGACGAATTGGCATGCTTATTGCGAGGCAAATTCCATGAAGAGAGGACAGTCCGAGAGTAATTTGAAAGACTAGCCTTCCATTTCAGAAGGGCATTTACTTCTTCAGCAAGACTTGAAGGCGAAGCAAAAGGGAGGCCAGGTGAGAGAATCAATAATACCATGATGTAAAAGCATACAGAACAACAAAATTTCTCATAATTTTTGGATGAAGTCATGGCTTCTGCTTATGAGTAGTAGATGGTATCACTGAGCTATATTTATAACAACATTCTGCAGCTCTTTGGGAGAATATATTATAGAGAATTGTAGACCACAAAAAGCAACTTTAGTTAAAAGAGAAATAAAGATAGCTCATTTTGTTTAGTTAGCTTTATTCATACTTTCCTTTGCCATTGTCTTCTTTATCACCTTGCTTTTTAGAGAGGAATATCTGAAATGATCTCTTTGGGCCAACGTCTCTAGTCACAGAGAATGTGTATTTTAGGCTATAAAAATATCGACATGAAGTACGTTTCCTGTAGGCAACATGAAAGACAGGTTACACTTCTCCTACCGATAATCATATAGTACTTTTTCCTGCGACTTGACAAAATATTTGATCCATTTTATATCTTAGACAAACTGTCACATAGATACATAGTTGAATTCAATTTGTAATCTGATGAGACCAAATAGCACCACAGCCACGGTGAAAGTCTAGACTTGATGATACATTAGAGGAACAAATCATCTGATATGCTTTGTATGTTCACAAAAGCTAATGTAAAAGAGAAAAAGTGGCCACATCTCACTGCTTTCCTATCATTATCCTTAGCAAATAATTTGATTACTATATTACTATATTACTTTATTATAAGCCGAGGGTGTCTAATTTTAGATGTCACGTCCTAAATATTAAATTAATTAATGTAGAACTTAACAATTACTGATAAATTATCGGTCATGGTAATTGAACATGACTCCCCATATTTTTAGCTTGCTGAACAAGGTCAATAAACTGAACATAATTTTTATGCTCTTTCGATCATTAATCGAAGATTTTTGTACTCTTTAAAAGATGGGTTAAGTGCATAGTCCTTCGTGAGCTACCAAAAGATAATCAAAGTCGGATAGATCTAATTGTCCTTTACCGACTCTTACTCCATAAAGGTGAGGAGTAATGTTCTTAAAACATGAGTAAAATGACAACTTGTTTAATAGCAATAAAAAATTTTATAATGCACTTCATAATAAATAATTCAATTGTATTACATTAGGTTTTGTCATTTTATTATACTTAGTATAAAATCATATAAAGATGTCATGGTATCCTTTGTATTTCTATTTTTTTACAAATATCATATAAGATTTACTAACTTCTTTGTTGGAATTAATCGAGTCATATGCAACGGAAACATTTAAATAAATTTTTGAAAAAATAAATAAATAGTTTCGGGTATAATAATAAATACCTCGCATATGCAGTTTTCAAAAAATCGACCGTGCGTCCCTCGATCGGATCTCGCGGTCGGGATGGTGATCACGATGTTAATCAAACCACCACCGTAATGTCACAAAGCCGCAACCCTCAGTCTGGCGATCATCGTGACGGAAAAAATTCCCTACTTCTCATGCCCTCTTTATTCTCTCTCTAGAGAATATTTTTTTTTTCTCAAGCCATTCTCTCTCATGGTTTTCTAGATCTCACGTACAATAATCCTCAAGTGTAGAAGAAGAAAATAGTCTTTCACCTACAAACTCTTTGATCCACAAAATGTGGAGAGTATAAAGAAAGTGGAGTTGTGGTAGTTTTGGAAACTCTTCAAAATTACCACAATGCCTCTCTTGGGCATATCCAATTAATACTCTTTAAACCAACAATTGTGAGAAGTCACTTTTTGGGGGGAAAAAGTTTTGGGCAATACTAATTTTTCTAAGTACAATTAACTTTTATGGTTGTTATAAGAAAAGTTATATTATGTAATTCCCTCGGATAATTGAATCACTTTGAGCCACTTTTCCAATTATCTTAAAATATATAAAAGCAAGAGCACTTGGAAAAATAAAATATTAAAGGGAGCACAAAGAAAGGGGAGTGTTGTTTGATGACTCGGAAACTTAAACGGACCTTCCTCACCTTGGCATTTTTTTCAGTCTGTGCGTGTGATTGCAGCGGTAGTAATGCACTTCTGAGATACCATCAGCGTGGAGCCAGACAACCCTCGCTATAGGA